>JNFU01000003.1:0-219255 GCA_010994365.1 Saccharomycopsis schoenii | reverse complement strand
AAAAAAAAAAAAAAAAAAAAAAAACACGATTAAAAAAGTAATAAACAACAAGCTGTAAATAAAATGTAAAAAACTAACTAAATATCAAAGACTGTAAATGGAAAAAAAAAAGAAATAATAAAGCAATACTGATAATACAAAATAAAGGAATATAAGTCAAAAAAAGAAACTCATTTGACTAGTGGGATGGATTCTAATTCGATAGTGGGTCTTTCATTTTGAGAGACTAATTCACCGGCTTCAAAATAAAACACAAAATTCACAAAAATTTCGAACAAAAGTTTGGATTGCATGTTAAATGTAGCCGAAAAAACAATAATCAAACTCTTTAGAGTCATTTTGTTGAATTCACTTTTAGTTAAAACTTCGGTGATCAAATAACGAAGTAACACATAAATGACATCAGTATTAACTTCTGGTAATTGTCGTAGTAAAGTACGGATCTGGTACACGTAGTTAAGATATGCTTGAGAATTCTCGCCATCAACTTTAACCTTATTGGAAGGAGAGTTGACATTATTGCAGAACTCAGATTCCAGTTGAACTTGATGTAATCTAGCACTAATTGGATTTGTAAAAATATTCTCCGGTAATTTTCTCAAATATGTCTTCAACAATACAGTGACACTATCAATCTCGGGTCTCACTTCCATATTAATTAAGTCAACATCATGCTTAGTCTCGAATCTTTCCTTAAGCATTTTAATCACCGATGAAGATCCACTTAATCTGAAAATACCTTCTTGGTAAGCAGCACCAGTTTGAAGCAAATATTGCAAACTTCTAGAAATAATACTTGGAACAACACGATTGTAAACTTCACCATGAGAAATTTGCATTGATGCTTTCAAGCTACTCCCAAATAAGAAATCTTTGCTGAACTCGGCAGTATTCATTTGTGCACCACCATAGTTATCAGTCATAATATTACCAGGGTTGGCATTGCTTCCATTATAAGTAGATAAATCAGTGACTGCATTCATAGAAAAATCACCGCCTAATTGTTGTCCCGATCCATCGTCCACAACAGTACTCGTGGAGCTTACCATGTCTTCATGGTTGCTACTTAAATTTGCACCAAATTTATTTCTGATACCTCCAAAAAATCTCTTTCTTGATTTCTTAACATTACTTCCTTCAACCATCATAACCTCGCTGTGGTCGTCTGTTGGAGATCCAATAACAGATGAAGGATCAACCTCAGTAGTGGAAGATCCATAAGCAGTCATCAGCTCATTATACTCATAGCCCTGAGTGTCTGTCTCTGGATTAGGTTGTACGTAGTCAATCAATACCTCTATCCAAGAGTCCCTCTCTTCGTCATTCTCTGCACAGAATATATGTTTAGTCATGCCTGTAGAACCCAAAGAATTCTTCTTGACCTCTTTCAACAACATTGCATGTCTGAACCCCTTTGAGTTTCCATTAGCAGGACCTGCGTTACTTTCAGAACTTCCTTGACCCGCAGCATCATCAGGGTTGGCTGGTGTCTCTTGACTTTGCTGGCGCCCAATTTGTGCACCAACCAACTTTATAGTATCCAACAAATTACCATCTTCAATGGAATCATAAATCAATAGATCGGGACCTTCACATTTACAATAACGCACCTTCCAATTTGATCCGAGCCCTTTATTTCTTCTGATCAAGTACCCATGTTTCTTGAAATCTTTTTCATTCAAATCGTTACTGAAATTATATTCAATATCATCTAATGGATTAACCGTATTAGTTGAAATAAATTTGCACAAGGCAACAACAACATTCACCGGAAATTTTATTTGTGGATTAAACAAGACAGAAAAATATTCCAGTAATGCCAGTCTTCGCTGATCAACTATAGCAGGCATATTGTTCATAAAAGTCTGTCTATCTGGAATAGTAGGTAATTCTAAGAAATGTGGAAGAACTGCAGCAGCTATTAAAGTTTTCAATTTTTGATCGAGTTGAATCAATTGAGAATGTGACTTTTTAAATCTCCAAATTTCACGTTGTGAATTGTTATCAAAAGTGGCCATGACAAATGTTGGATCAAAAGATGAAGAATTGTTCTTATTTATAGATAATGTGGTGATAATCTTAAATGAAATAGTGTGAAGTTCTTTAGGTTGGATAAACAAAGTAGGATCATCAGGCAAATCATCCAAAGATTCATAATGATTATTAAATAATGGTGATTGAGGAGTAGATGGACCAGAACTTACATGCCCTGCAACCATGTTATTCAATCTTGATCCGATTACTTGCTGTTGCTGTGTAGGTAATTTCGGAAGTTGTCGTTCATTAAGATCTTTGTTATCATCAGATACTGAATGAATTCCCATACCATGAAGCTGTGGAGAATTCTTACCGTTTGTATTGGAACCATTTCTTGAGATAGGTGGAATAACGCCCACTAACCCAGATCTATTATTGGAGGTAGTATTAGTAGGATTATTATTTGAGTATTCAGGTGCTATTCTTCTGGTGCTATTGTTTTCTTCATGGAATGAGGACATAGATCTGCTCATTGCTTCATTCCCAAATGGATTATTATTATTATTATTATTCACGGCACTTGCATTGGTAGCAGTGGTGTCTGAATATTCACTATTTAAAGAGATTGGAGATAATAAGTTGCTAGTAGCAGTTGTATTTGCAACAGAACTTGAAGAATTGATATTTTTATTGATATTGCTCACAGCCGATAGATCTATTCTTGGAGAGCTAAGATGAATTCTATTGTTCTTGTATGCAGCGGATGGAGAGATTGGTTTGTTGTTTGGATCAAAATTTGGCTGGATCTTAGGAGAAGTCAAAGTACTGATAGCAGTTTGATCGTCTGTTACCGTGGATGGGTTTGGAAGATCAGTGTTCGAATTGTTTCTGCTGTTGTAGTTTGAGCTAAATTGGGAAGAAGCATTAAGATCATCCTCGTCCCCAGGATGCAACCCGTGGGCTGTACCATCTAAGTAAACGCTTTTGGGATCTAATGTTGAGACAAACTTGTTACTGCCGTTTGCAACACTAACTACACTCACGCTTTGGGAGTTGTTTGATCTTGCACCGGTACGCACAGTTTCGCCTTCAACAAACAACGTGGAGAACTTCGCAGATAAATCATCGTCCAAATCTTTCATTAAGTGTTTGTAATTCGGAGCCTGTTGATTACCGGCGTTTGAAGATGTGATCATTTTGATAAGTAAAGTCTTGATGAACTTCAATTTTTGGGAGTTTGTTGCATCTGGGGCAAAGTGCAAAGATTGAATCTTCGACAAAGATAATGCATTGATATTGATTTTTCTATCATCGGGTTTCTTGTTGGACTCGAATGAGAACTGAGAATTTACTGATTTCCTTGGATCAGTCATGACAAGCAAACAAGGACAGCAATGGCTATGAGGATATAGTTAATAGTTGGTTTGCTGGAAGGCTGGAAGATATTGCTTTGTTTTAATTCGTGAGAAATCGATCAGAGTTGTTACTAAAGGCAGGGAAAAAGAAAAAAATACGAAAGAAAAAAAAAATGGGAATCTTGTATCGATGGATGAATAGTTGAATTAATTCGAGTTAGTTACTTCCCTGGAAGACTGATTGTAGTGATAATTATGATACTGTTGGCTCCTGTAAGTTGACAATAACAAGTTAGATGTACTACTACTATACCCAAATCAAAGTATTCAAACTCAAAAATATCTTCGATTCGTGTCCAGCTACATTTTATTTTTTTTCTCTTCTCTGTTTTCATTTTCCCCCTAGTATTTTTTTTATCTCTGCCTGCGTTTCAGGAACAAACTAGAAACGTAAAATGAGCCTAGATATACTTGGTTAGCTGCGTCTTCGCTTTTTCCTCTATTTTTGCTTTTTTGTGGTGTGTGTGTGGTTATTACGTGTTAAGAGTGGAACCCTGCCCAATGCTCAGAATTTTTGCATAATAAATTTGCTGTTTGTGATAAAAATATATAAGGTCGGGGCTCAACACTTGATCTGGAAAATAAACAATTTAAATAACTTTCTCAAACTCACGTGATTTTCACGTGATGTATATCCCACTATTGTGTTTCTTCCTACTATTATAACAACGTTCTACATCTCAGTCTACACCATGTCAATGCATTAGTCATATCATTTTTTCAGTTCAGTATAATACAGATTCTCACAAACTCAGGTAATCCTCGACAGTAATCACCTCCATACAACTCTTCAATACCTGTGACACAGAATCTTGCGGTTGCCATTCATTCATCAACAGTCTCATCTGCAAAACCGTGTCCAGTACGTTCATTCCATTCACTCGATATATCTCTTTCACCAACTTATTAAGCATCCATGGGTAATGAAAGTTGTTGAACTTCTTAATCAACTCGACAAAATCCACTTTCTGAAACTTCATTATATCTCCGCGATCAGCTCTCTTTCCTTTGATCAGCAAAATATCATTTCCTCCTCTATTGCTACTGCAACTTTCACTTCCAGCTACTTCAATTTCAATTTCATCTTCTTCCTCTTGTTGTAGGGCCTTTCTTTCTTCCATCTGGTCCTCATCTTCTACCACCACGGGCAGCTGTGAAATACTAGTATCCAGAATTCCATTAGTATGCAATCGTGTAGTCTCAAAACAAAAATTTATAGCTTCTCTGTAGGCGATCTTGCATTCGTATACACTTTTCAACTTTTCATCATCTTTACCATCATAGGATCCATTTGGTACAGTATCTTTACTACTGCTATTTTTACTGCCGTTACCATTTTGCTTATTCGCATTCAATCGGTAGAAATCATTGAGGTATTTACTTAAATATACTAGGAAATTATAATCTTCGTATCCCAAATTTCTCAACATTAAACAAACTTCTATCAACTTAATAACAAATTTACTCAATTTCAAATTTTCTTCGTAGCTATCAAAGAAAATCATTCTTGTAATATTAGGATGTTGAAATTGTAAGCATAGAGAAGAATATATGGCATTTATTGATTCTTCTAGTTGTCCAATCATTCCAATTTTAAAATTTTGTTTGCTTAGTAAGACTTTCAAATCATGGTTCAACCTGTATGAAAGTTCCGATTCTGGATCACTTAATTCCTTCAACTCTTTCAACATCATATAATCTAGATGTTGCTTCCCACTTGTTCCACTTTCTAATGATTTCTTCTTTTTCAATTTAGATTCACTGTTACCCTTATCAATATTTGAACTATCCACTTTATCATCCATTTTGTCTTCTTCATTATCGTTTCCTCCCTCATTTGAATCTTCCTTGACACCACTAATTCCTTGTCCACCATTAATATCTGGATGAACCAAACCATTGAATGTGCCATTGACACAAATCATTCCAATTTTGTCAATCTTATCAAATATTCTTGTGTATTTGTCTATTAACTTCTTCAATAAATGAACGGCAATATTGCATGCCATGAAATTCCCTACAAATAACAAATAATCACATTTATCAAATTTGAAAATCCAATTTTTTGTCAATATTGTGAAAAAATTTTCCATCTGCTGCAAAATTGTGCCTTTACCACGTAATAAGATAGTTTCAACTTCAACATGATCAATATCTTCACACTCAGAGGAATTTTCTTCATCATTATTGGTTTTCGTAGTTTTAACAGCTCCTAAATTCCAGTCAAGTATAGCCTGTTGAACAGCTTTATTTGATGTAGTAGAGCTGCTGAATTTATCACTTATTAAATCTTGTAATTTCCGGGGCACAAATTGTTGAATATCCACAACCAAAATTTTCTTCTTCATCAAAATTATCAGAGTATTACCAGAAGTAGTACCATCCCTACTCTTATTTTTATCAACAACTGATATTCTCTCATGATATACATGTCTTTCTATAGGTACCAATCCACTCAACCCTTTGTAAAACGCGCTCATCAATCCTGAGCTATTATTGTATTTACCTGCACGGCTTGCCGATTTACAAATCAAGGAGTCAAGGAACAATCTGGCTTGTGTATTCATCGTTATATCTCTATAACATTGGCCAAATTTAGGAACCACTTTTGGATTTTTCAAATTTGATGAATTTTTCCGCGCATCGTATTCATGCTGTTCCATTTTAGTTCTTTTTAGCTTGTCGTACACAATTACAGGACAAGTTTCGCTGGGGGTACCCAATATAGATAATTCTCCACCATTTGCAAGTTTCAAATCTATACTGCTTATAGCCCAACAGCTGTGATCTTCTTCAGCATAACTATGCAATATCTTTCTCATTTTCCTTACATCTTCCAGCTCTAAAGAATCATCAACTTCACTCATTGGAGATTCTGGATACTCGGAAACTCCGGATTTCCAAGTAAATATAGAGTTCCACCATGTAACACCATTTTCATTCACTAGTTGTTGTTCTGCTGACTTCCCTCTTGTTGAGTTTTCTGCATCTGTAACAGTATTGATAGTTAATGTATCCTCACTCAAAATAGGAATTCCAATATCCATATCATTAATAGATAACTCATTGCTAATATCATTTTTTTTTACATCAAGCATCGGTGTAATCACATTAGTATACTTGTTATCCTGCTTTGGTTCTTCTTCCAAGTCATAAATGCTGCCCTTGCTGTGTGACCTGCTTATACTTCTCACCTTGGTTGATTTTTTCGATATAGCACTGATAACATCAGGCAAATCAATATCTTCTTCTTCTGTATTTTTCAGTTTCTCACTATCACCTGGTTTCAAGATTCTAAGTGATGGCAATAATTCTTCTTCATTTATATCTTCATTATTCCTCTGAGTAATTATCTGATCTGTATCTCTTTCAACATCCTCTTGAAATACCTCTCTACTTTGATTTCTCAGTTCCCGGTCATCATAGCCCACAACATCTTCATAATTTTGATTCTTTCTCCAATTTGAAAACCACCCCATACTTGTAAGTGAAGATTGGCTTCCGGCTTTAACCATGTTGGAGTCATCCTTGAGGAAGAATCCATTTTTATTTTTGTCATTGGTATTTATAGAACTAAACGAAGCTCTCACTGATTTTCCTTCTCTGGTATTATTATCCGTTTTTGATCTCCATTTTGCCCAATAACTTGAGGAAGCATCAGTCTCATTTTCTTGTGATTCATCATCCTCCTCACTGCTGCCATTATTAGTGTGGAAATTAATAGAATCAACTAATTTTCTACTTTTTGCAATAAAATTGCTGTTAGGAATATTTGTACTGATGAGCACATCATTAGCATCCTCAAATTTACTAGTTTTCGTAACATTTTTGGAAGATGGTTTAGATGATTTACTTATTCTTGAGATATTACTCTTCCTGCTTTCGTTACTATTTGATCTCCATGTTGATCTCTGCGACATGGTTATATTCAGTTGTTTTTTCTTTGCGTTGGTTTATTCTAGTCTATTTTTCAATTGTGAGTTCTTTATTATTTGCCTTTCTACAGTTGTAATGTGTTTTCCTTAAGTTAGTCTATTCATATAGTAATCATAATTCAAGCAACTTAAGCAAGGCAATTGTAAAGGATCATATATTTCTTTCTCTTGGCGGTTAGTTAGCTTTTTTTTTTTTTTTTTACTTTACTATTTTTCCTCTTTGCATCTTTTTTTTTTTTTTAATTCTATTTTATTTTTGACATGTAGCACCAAGGAACCTATTTGAAAGGTACCAATAAGTCAACAGAAAGACTGACATGTAGAAAATTTTATATTATGATTATATATAAGTTCTACTTAGATATATAAGTCCTACTTAGATATATAAATAAAATAAATAGCCAAGTAAAATATTTGATTATTATATAGCCCACCAATGAAAAAAAATAAAAATAAACGAAGAAGTTGTAAAAATTGAACTAAATATTTAATTGATTGAATGAGCATACAATCACTCCCATTCTATGCACTTTCGCCACCAATTATATTTCTTGCATTTTCTGGCTGTAGTTGTCGTACTGCTAGTGCTTAAAGAGGTACTCTCATCTTTGTTTTCAGACGATGTAGTTGTAGTAACAGGTGATGATTTTAAACTTGTAGTTGTAATAGTAGCACTACTACTAAGCGTTACGGTATGATACTTTCTACCGTCGTCGCCTCCAACTTCAAATGTCCAACTACCGCAATCTTGGCAAGGTTCAGGGACCTTACACTCTGCGGTTTCATTGTATTTTAATATTACTTCATCAATAACAGCGTGGATTCTATGATTATAAATACTAACACTCCACCCCAAATCAGAAACCGTGTCATACACGCATTTTTTTCCCGAATGGCAAACAGATTCCATAGCATACCCGCCAATTGAACAAGTCGATGATGCACCATTACATACACCCATAAAAATAGGATCTCCTGTGTTTCCAAAATGCCAAATATGCTCATTAGCTGGAGAAAGACCTGGTGGAACAGGCAAATGAAGTCTTTTCGTCGCAAGCAATTCACCTGGAGCCTGAAATGTTACGGCAGGTAGTCCGTAAGTTCTTGCCATTAACGAACTTAATGCTCCTCCTAAAGAATGACCGGTCACCCAAATTGTGGAATTAGGATACATTACTGTGACATTTCTGTATAGATCCAAAATTGCTTTATAATATCTGTCCTCGTGTCTAAGTTCTTTTTCTAAGCAAAGTTCATTACAAACGCTTCCTGATTTGAAACAATCACACACCGTGGTCCAAAGATACGTGACCCTAGCACAACAACAAGAAAATAATAAATTATCATTAATTTTATCATTAGCCACCGTATCTGACTTTCCTTCGATATTAAAATATTCGTCATCTTCGTTTATCATTTCTTGAGTGTTCCATCGTTGAGTAATCGGGTTCATTGTTGCCACGAAAGAGGCGCTTGTTCCCTTTATAGCAATGACTGCTATGGAATTATCTTTATTAGTGAAAACATGTCCACGGATACCATTATCAAGCCATCCGTATTCGTTACTAGATTTGTTCTTCCAAGGCTTCCCAAGATCTGTCCAATCTCCGGTATGCGGCACTTCCACATATGCATTGGATGCCATTAATGCCAAGTTGACTACGGTTGTTTTATCTGTGATATTTGGCACAGTTTCATACTCTTCTATCCATTGAATAGAATCAGTATCATCAACCGTAAGTGACTCAACAAAATCGGGACTCCTATTTGCCATTCTTGTAATTTGAAACTTGGAACCATCGCTGCTTTTTCTATTGGAGTTTAGTCTATACTGATAATCCCATGGGTTCAGGGAGCGAACTTCTTCCGGCAAAAGGTCTGAAACGTGCAACATATTTGCTTGTTTAAGAATCTTGTGAGCGTTGATGAATTCCGGTGTGATGTCCAATCTTTCATGGATTGTGTGATAATTGCCTATACCGTGATGAAAAACATGCTTAATTTCAAAAAGATTTGTGCCGTCGTCTTCTTCTGTGCCGTTAGTATTATCTGGGGCTACGGATAGGAGAGGGATACCATAGATGCTCGTTAAGTTGACAAGAGCGAAGAGAAGAAGACAAGCTGATGCTAACACAAATAGTTTGTTTCTGTCTAGCATCATATAATTCTGAGCTAAAAATGATTTGATAAAAAGCTTTTTGTGAATGAATGGTGGTGTATTTCTGGATTGATTGGATCAACTAAACTACTGCAAAAGGTGTTGCATTGTAATGTTATTATGGGATTCGACAGAAACCTGAGAAGAATCTCAAGTGGATAGACAGCTTACCTAAGGTGGCACTCTCAGCGCACGCTCAGCAGGTATCTCCCTCCTTGTCTTTATCAGGCGTTGTTATGGTAAGAAAACGAAGAAAGCTATCGTGAATCAACATGACATCAAGATCAGATCAAAAAGTGACATTAGTATACTAAATAATATATGATAAAAATGTCTTGGAAACAGCAGATATGTCAAGATTTAAAAGACAGAGATGATGCCATCCAATTACCTCCATCTTCGTTATTTGTCAGTTTCACGCTCCTCCATGGTACGCTTAAAAAAGCTCAGCAGCGCTTGCAAATGCTCCAAGAGAACGAGCAGATAAGGAATTTCAGCAAAATTTTGGAGGAAAGAGACCTTCTTAATGAGCTACTTCAGAAGCTGAGGGCCGGTATGGCAAACTGCAAGATGCAGATCACCGAGTTGCAGGCCAACATCCATGATTTGCAAGACGTGAAAACTAGCAACGAGTCGCAAATTGACAAATTGAAGAAATATATAAAAAAGAGAGATGAGGAGCAGCGTATAAAGAATAACATAATCACAGAGATTAATGATGACTTGTTGGCTCTTCAGACAGAGAATAATATTTTGACAGATTCTATCAATGGGCTAAATGAAAAAATAGAAGCTTTAAGTAAAGAAAATGCACAGCTTGTTAACAGGTGGGTGGAGAAAGTTAAACTGGACGCAGACAAATTGAATGAGGTAAATGAATTAATCCTGAAATTTAATAAAATGAAATGAGGGCGTTCAAAATGTATATTAAAAATACAAACATATATAATTCTACAATAATTACTAATAAATAGAATCCATGAAATCTGCATTATTGCCATCTTTAGCTATTGAATCTAAACTGGCCAGAACAGGTCCAGCGACTCTTTTTACCAAACCTGCTCCTTTAGTTATAGCTTTCACATCAAAACCTTTCAAATATGTAGAATCCCCACTCTGGTTTAAATTTAAATTCTCTATTGGTGTAATCACCTTGCCTGAACTCCAGGTTACTAAAAGCCCATTCTCGGACACTTCCTGTTCTTCTATTGTTGGGTCTATAAATAAGTTGCCATTGACTATTGATATGACAAACAACAAACAAGGCAGCTTGCTGTCTTTTTCATCAAACAATAATTGGGATAATGACCAGTCATCGTTAAACATTGGTAATTCTTCAATTTCTTTATCATTCGTACTAGATACCAAAAATGGTAATCTTGTGTTCTTCAATGCCAAATATATACCAAACGAAATAGTTCCTACAGGGTTAGCTAAAAACTGAGATTCGTTACTCTTAGATCTGGCTCCACTGAGAAACATCACATCAATGTAAAGTTTGAAATAATACTTGTTAGTCAACTTCATAGAAGACTCTACTCTTTCTGTTTGTACCAAGTTGTTCACAATCGCATTTTTTAAATGCTGTCTCCAATTATTGACAAATAATAAATCGTCTCTGTGATTGTCTATACTGATATCAAGTTCCACAAGCTCGTCAATACTGGTAAATTTTATCACTTTACTCTTCACACTGACAATAATCTCATCTCCTTCACTCAGCCTAATTCTAGAGGATCCGTTCGAGTTAGGTAAAAAATTCACGTTCGCTTCCAAATTACGGAATTGGTGCAGTTGTCTTCCATCAGGTCTAATACTCGGCGTCGATGCGAGTGATTTGTAAATGTAATCTTTTTCGGTTACTGAAAAATTCATTATTCGTCTTCCCTTATATTATTATATTACAACTATCGATCTTTTTGATTATTATTCAGTGATTTTTTGATATTTGTTTGAAAGACTGTAACGAAAGCCTTTAAAGCATCTTCATCTAAGAGATTCCTCCTACAAAATATGTATATTTTCCTTCGCTGCTGTATAAAAATTTTAGTATCATGTGCAGCAGAAATTTCTGGCAGCAAAAAATAAAATTACGAGCATTGTGCATTAAAAGGAAATATTCAAAAGAAGACGACAACTGCTAATTTATAGGATATAGCATATTTAACCCTGTATAGCCGCCTAATTATTGCTGGATATATTGAAATCTTCAATAATACAACATCACAAATTATATAGGCGATAGAAGATGAGCAACAACAAAAAGATTCTTCTTATGGGAAAATCTGGCTCAGGAAAATCCTCCATGAGAAGTATGATTTTTTCCAATTATAGTGCTATTGACACCAGAAGACTAGGAGCCACCATTGATGTTGAACGTACACAGATTCGACTTCTCAACAACTTAAATCTTTCATTACTTGATTGTGGTGGGCAGGATGCCTTTATGATGACTTACATTAAATCTCCATCCCTGTTGGCACACGCAGAAGTACTTTGTTATGTGTTTGATTATGTTGGTACTGAAGATAACGATTACCGGATATTCGATATGATTTTGAACACTTTGAAAGAGGTTAGTCGCAGTTGTAGAATATTTATTTTGGTTCATAAAATGGATTTGGTTGAGGATAGGATGAGACAATTACTGTTGAATGAGTTCATCAAGAAAATCGAACAGCGATGTACCAATTTGAAATATTTTGAAAATGTTAATTTCAGTGGCACTTCCATTTGGGATGAATCATTGTATGCCGCATGGTCAAGTATTGTTGGTGCTTTAATCCCAGAGACAGAAACTCTTAAGAAGAATTTACATGTTTTAGCAGGAATTCTCAACGCAGAATGTATTTTAGTTTTTGAATCGCTGACATTTCTATCAATTACAAAATATCCCGCTACAGAATCTTTAGGCAATCTATCGCAGAAAGTATCAGCTATTATTAAAAATTACAGAAAATCAATAGAAAAAGTATCTTCCAGATTTAAGTCGCTCACGTTGCAAGCTTATAATAAAACAGTATATTTGAATGGCTTAACAGATAATATGATAATCATGATTGTATTACCCGATACTAATGGCGATAATGATACCACATATAGAATCTCTGAAGAGAAATATGTTCAAGAAGTTATCAAAAAGGCAAGAAAGACGTTTGATAAATTGGATTTTAGTAGCACTAATACTGGTAACAGTAATAACAGCAGCTCTTTGTCGGTGCAACAACTATAATTTACCAATATACCAATCTGAACTTCATCTACACAAATAATTTTGTAGCCATAAAGGAAAAAACAGATGCATTATTATTCATTAATTTTATTTCATATACTTTTATTTTGAACAATATACGTATTATATTAATTTCTTTAAATAACTAACTCATTTTCTTGAATTTTGTCTCTTTTTATGTTTTTTCGCATTAGATTTACCACTTGCACCAATAGTAATGTTCACTCTTGGAGGTACAGGAAATCCATAAGATTTTGCCACTTTCACAAGATCTAATTTATCAATCAGATAAACTGTCTTCAAAGCATGGGAGGCATAAGCTTGCAAATAAGATCTGTAACCATCTTTAGCTGCTTGATGTAACAAATAATTGCTGGCTATTAACTTCTCCAACTGCGGCTGTACATTTGCAATTTTTTTCATTGGGAATTCGTACTCATTTAATGGAACTTTGGCAGCTTTCAAGTATCTAAGGAATCCTAATTCTGATGGAGTTAAAAACATAAGAGACTTCCCCTTAGCAGAAGTACCACGGGCAGTACGGCCTACACGATGGATATAATTACGAGGATCATCAGGTGGATCGAATTGCACAATCCAATCAACTGCAGGAATATCAAGACCTCTAGCAGCAACATCTGTGCAAAGAAGAATACCCTGAGTAGCATTAATGAATTCAAAAAATGTGTTGGTACGTACTTGCTGCTTTTGCTTACCATGAAGTCCCAACACTGGTAAATCAATATATTTGAGTAAATCGGAATAATAAGTCACGGAATTACAAGAGGATAAGAACACAATTACTTTCTTTTTCTGGTTACGCTTAAGGAAAGAAAAAAGGAGGAGAAATCTCATATCAGAATCACAGACAACATAACCTTGTTCAACACGGTCTGCTGTCGAACTTGAATCTTCACTGTCAACATTGATGTACAATGGACCAGGTCTAAGAGAGATTCTTGCCAAGTCATCAACTTTAGTTGTCTGTGTGGCAGAGAATAGCATGGATTGTCTTTCATCAGAAGGAAGAATCTTAATAATTTGTTTCATTTCTTCTTCAAAACCTACTTCTAAGATTCTGTCGGCTTCATCAATAACCAAGGCTTTTAAGTTTTTAAATACAAAGCCTTTGGTGTTTTGTAAATGATCTAATAATCTACCAGGAGTCGCAATAAGAAGATTTACCCCCTTGGTCAATTTATCAGCTTCTGCACTTCTATTAGCTCCACCAATGACAATTCCACAAGTCTGAGTGTGATGTTGCATTAATTCACGAGCCACACCAAAGATTTGCAAAGCAAGCTCTCTTGTTGGTGATACAATAACTACACCTGTACCATTTCTAGGTTTAAACTTCAAAGAGTAAAGAAGTTCTACTGCAGGAATAAGGAAGGCAAGAGTTTTACCAGATCCTGTCTTGGCAGCACCAAGAACATCTTTTCCTGCTAAAAGTGGTGGTATGGTTCTACTTTGAACTTTGGTCATTTTGGTAAATCCCATATCATTGATCGCCTTCATAGTAGGTTCAGACAAAGAAAGAGAGGTAAAATCCTCATATACGTTAGTATTCCCTGTGCTAGATTCTGTGGAACCAGTTGCTGTAACCACATCTGGGTTGGCAACAGGTTTTGGAATGTGATCACCTTCATCGTTTTTAAATTTCTTTTCTTTTTTGGAAAGTGTGGATAACACCTTAGACTGCTCATCTTTTTTGATGTCAAGCAATCCTTTTATTTCATCGAATTTGTCATCTAATTGGTCAACTACTGCAGATCCTATATCTTCCCCATTATCTTCTGCTGTATCAGACTTTTTTTGTTTCTTGGATGCACTTCCACTGAGCGAGTCTCTTCTACTCTTGGAAGAATATGATTTCCTCTTAGAGGAGTTTGTTTTGACAGCCATTTCTGAATTATTGCTTGGGTGTAAATGTTAATAATGATCAGTCTATTTAAAGTGGTAAGAATCGATCGACAATGTAGATATTAACCATTATTATTGATATATTAATTTCTCAGCTCTTCTCTAAAAAAATTATTTTCTTTCACTAAGAAAATAAAAAAAAAAGAAAAAAAAATTCAAGCATAATAAATAAAGGAATTTAGAGATGAGCTGAAAGAAAGAATAAAAAGCTATTTAAATGACTTAAACGCACCTCATAGTTATTTATTTACTGACGGTTTGCCGTGCACTATTTGTTTATTTTGTATTGAAAGCGTCAACCTGATTCATTGAGGAAGTTGTAACAAAAGTAATCTGAACCAAGAGTATTCATAAAAAATAAAGCTTAAGGAAATATTTATGTAATTCTGAGGCATAATCTCAAATTGTAAAAATAATGCAATGACATTGTATATAAAATAGTAATCGAATGAAAATTTAGTAAGCTTAAATTTAAGAACTTGAAGGTATTATCTTTAACAAATTTAAAAACCTAGTGGTAACCAACGACTACAGCTACTATATTTGATAGTAAATCTCATCAAATATCTGTCTTTGCTTTCAATTTTTGTATTTGTAGTTCTTAAGTCCAATTTAAGTAGAAAGCTAAGATATTTTACTGGGCTTTTCTTTTTAACTGGTAGTCTGAGTTTTCAAATTAAAAAAATTGATAGGTCTGCTATATCTTATTTGTTAAATCCTTATTAATTCAAGTAACACAATAAGAACTCAAGATATGAAATAGACCATTTTGAAATTAATAAAGCCCTTGAGATTCCGACTGTTTACTAATATTTTAGATATAGCAATACATACCGAGAGCATGCATCAAGTGCCGATCAACTAAAATGCTAATAGCTTATTAATTATACTACTATCAATTCTAGTTATAAGGATCAGTAATAATAATAATGATAAGAAATCTTTAGATATTTTGTTTCAAAACTATTACCTGTTCTTTAGTTGACAGATGGTTACACACAAGCTAGTAGTTTTTCAATTTAAATTTTTTTTATTTAAGAGATTTGGAATGTTTTATAAACTTTATATTTTTAAGTGTCGAGGCGTAATCTCTTGCTGACTTTGCAGAGATTGTTGCTCGATATCGGAATGACTATTTACATTAATAGTCATTCTTGATTTGAGAGAGATAATATATTATATATTTATTTCTTGTCCTCTTCTATATATTTTCCTCCTATATTCTCCTGAATCATTATGTTTTCCTTGCTYGGATATATGTCCTTTTATATTCGATACCTGATATCTTAATGATCAGTAAACATTCCTAGTAACCTCAACTGGTATACTAGGATTGTAGCTGAGTCATTATTAGTCATTACCTATTAGTCATTACCTATTAGTTATATGAGTCATTATTGCTCAAGGATCATGAGTCAGTTATTACGATGTAATGTTGGCTCAACATTAAGAATATTTGTTCTCAAATATACTTTTGAAAACGTATAGTGAATATATGCTTGAAATAGTATTGAAACATAATATATATTGAACAGGCAGAATTACACTTTAATTAACGGAACTTCAAGAAAATCTTCATTAATATCAGAATTATTCCCTTACACTGTCCTAGGATTTGCCTTGTGTCTATGAAAGTAACAATAACTAAGAAGAGCAATCTAATTTTTTTTATTTTGCCAATACGTCACCCTATACAGTGATAAGGTAGGGGCAAAATGTAAATAAGTCTATATCTAGACTAACGACCGATGTATTTATCAACCATTATTACTAAGGAGTATCAACGATTAGTAATGCTTGCTTAAATGAAAGAAAAAAAACTTTCGTTTTAAAATTAGTCAAAGCCCATTTTTGAAAATTTAATCTTAGTTAAGAGAATAGAACTTTTCTGGCTTTCAGTATTTTGATTTGATAAATTATATATCATGTTATGTTACTTATCTTAAGGCTTCAGAAGCAGAAACAAAACCTGGATGAGATACCGAGAGAATAATGTGTGCGCACAAGCAAAACTGCTGCAGGGCTTCATTCACAACTGGAGCCAAATAACTTAATACAATGAAAAACACCAGATAATTCCTTTGCTATAACCTAAGAGAGAACCCACCTTTGGGGATAAGATACAAAAATAGCATTAACCTATATTGTATCAATAATACATTAAATATTATCAATATTATACAAAACAAATTCTGATTAAACCTACTGCTATTATACTCAAAAATGCCTGACTTAAGAAAAAGCTCAGCATCTTCAACCGCCACCATTCCAACAAGATCCTCTATTTCCCAAGAGAGGCAATCTCAAACAAGCGCCTCCCATTCCCATTCAAATTCTCTCTCTAGCTCACAACCTCCTCCTCCTTCTATAATAACCAATGCTCCAAAAAATATTCCAATCAAAAATATTCTCAACAAAGCTGCAGCCGCTGTAACAGCCGCTAAAGCTTCAGGTTCACCTCAAGTATCTTCTCAAACAAGCAATAATAAACTATCGTCTCCACAAACTAATGCCACTAATCATAGTGTCAATGAAAATAAGACTCCAATGTCTATCAAAGATGGTGTTTATTTGACAAACACAACCACCAATAATCCCGCTCCTATAGCTTCTAATAATAATGCTAGGACCGGCCCACCCACGGCAAATAGTAGTTCACATCTAACCAGTGGGAATACTTTTGATAATCATACGTCATCTAAATCTACACTTGGCTCTGGAACAGCAAATGAAGATAATGCAAAACCTACCTTCATTCCAGCTCAAGCAACTTCCTCAAATATTTCAACATTTTCTCCAACTACTCTTTCTTCAACCCACAGAAAGTCAGACAGCATGCATGCTCATTTTGATATTCAAGACACTTTAGCTCATGGAACTCAGCGTTCAAGAAGTACCTCTATCAATGACAGAAAACCAAACCCTTCCAATTTGATGCATTCTACTTTCCCCAAGATTCCAAATGCTACTACCGCTGCTACTTCCAACATAGCCAGAAGTACATCTCTTTCTGCTGCTAGTCCTGATGGTAGTACTACTAGCACCCCCAATTCCATTACTAATAATAGTAACATTTTTGCTAATGGATCAAATTCTACTCCTAAGGCTGTGCCTGGATCTAACAAGACAGCCTCATGCACAGTTTCTTCCAACACAGCTATCGTCACTGCGTCCACCACCACCCCAGTGGTAAGTGCAACTGCCGCTGCTGTTGCTTCTCTTTCGCAGGATGATGGGAAATTCCATGTCTTACTTGGGTGTACAGGTAGTCTTGGAACAACAAAAATCCGGTCCCTAATAACAAAAATTGAAAACTGTTATGGAGGAAGGCAGTCCTTTGAAAAGAAACTTTCAATTCATGTAATTCTCACACCTACTGCAGAAAGACTTTTAGCTGGACAATTTGCCAGTTCCAGCAATACTTTTAAAGATAATAAGGAAAACGCTGTTAAATCTTTTTTCCCTCCACATGTTCGTGTATGGATAGATGCTGATGAATGGTCAATCTGGAGAACTAGAACAGACCCTGTTCTTCATATTGAACTTCGTCGTTGGGCTGATGTACTCATTGTAGCGCCACTAACCGCAAATTCATTAGCGAAGATTTCGTTGGGGCTCTGTGATAATTTACTCACATGCGTAATTCGTGCCTGGAATACCCAGTATCCAATAATAGTGGCACCACTGATGGTGAATTATAGTTATTCTAATGTAATTACTAAACGTCATCTCGAGTTTATTAAAGATTGCATGCCTTGGATTGAGGTGCTTAAACCTGTGGAAAAGGTGTTTGGAAGTTATGGTGAGATTGGTATGGGCGGAATGTCTACTGAGAATGAAATCACTGCAAGATTGAGAGATATAATGAAACAGAAATTTGGATTACAGGATAAAGTTGAGGATGATGATGAAGAAGAAGAAGAAGAAGGAGAAGAAGATGACGACGACGACGATGACGACGACGACGATGATGATGATGATGATGACGATGACGAAGAAGACGTGCAAAGGCCAGTAGACGTTGATACTAATGCAGGCACTGGCGTAGAAGGTTCGGCTCCTATACTGAGTTAAAAAGGTAATTTGAGATGAGAATCGATGATTATTCACTTTTTTTTCCATCCTTCTTTCATGTAATATATATTCAATATTCTGAGTTGTTTGTTGTGTTCTAAATTAATGCTTGTAGAGAAGTTAAAGTAGTTTCTAAGTTGAAGCTTCTTTTATATTTACAAAAGGATATTTGGAATACTTTTACTCCAACCACTGAAATTAAATAACTTTTAAAATATAAAATTGGAGAAAATCTGTAACATGAAAATTAAGAATTAAAAGTAATTTTGAAAAACAATTCAGGTTCATATAAGAAGCAAAAAAAAAATTTATAAAACTATCCTGTTTATCGTTCAATCTTGCTTACTATTTACTTATTTTAGTTAATATTCAGCATCATCGAAAACTCTGAATGGGATGGTCATATAATCATGTTATTACGTTTTTACAAATATGGGTTCATATTTTTTCCATTTTCACATCATGTGCACGTTACTTAATTTTTATTTTTAGTTGAACCTCACGTGGCGAAAGCGCAAAAAAAGCTTAATTCTTCGTAAATAGCCGCCAAGTTCAGCCGGCCATTTCTACGGTTGATATTTATATTTATGTATTTGCCTGCACAGTTGTTAAATAGAAAAAAAGTGTTATATTCATACTTGAATTTTCGGTTTCTTGCTGTGCATTCTATAGAGAAGGAATCTATAAAATCCAACTATATATATATTTAAGTCTTCTTTCCTTTTGAATAGTGTAAAAAAATCATAATCAGTTGAATCATATATATTCAGCTTTGATGGAAAATAATAATAACTGGAAAAATAATCAAGTACACACTCTTTAACTCTACATTCGTTTATTATCTATCTTACTGAAGAAGATTCAATTACATAAAAAAATGTTCACATCAAAGAAGAAGATATTAGTTGCCCCAAGCCAATGGTATCAACCATTCCCACTTGAGTATATCCAACAAATTGGGAAACAATCAGCAATCAATATTCCAGATATAACACCAAAGAATGAACCAATTGGAGATCCATCACTCGATATCATCACAGGTCCAATTCTTCGATTGCTTGCGACTTTGGAAGACAACCTGGCCAATTATCGTGGTACCATGCTATTAGTTATCAACGAACTCGAGGATTTTTCACCTCCAGCGGTGAAATATTTAATTGGTCCAGCAATGCCTGCCTCTGTAAATGCACCATCCACTGAACAAGATGCGGAACAAGAAATTTCAATCTTTGAAGGTGAATTTCCAGGTGAAATTTTCCATAAAGAGAAAAACGCTGTATTCTACAGGTTCTCTATAAACTTGACATTGACAGAATCTGAGCAAATGGTGAAATACATGATAAATGGAGAGTCAAAACCATATTTTAATTTCTACCTTCCTAGTGTTAACCAATCCATGAATATTCTTAGTTTTTCATGTAATGGTTTCTCCTTAGCTACTGACACATCACCTTTTGCAAATAGTCTTTGGTATGATCTTTTGCATAACCATGGCAGTATGCACCATTATCATGTCGCTATTGGTGGTGGTGACCAATTGTACTCGGATAAAGTGAAGCTTGTCTCTGAAGTATTTCAAGAATCTTTAAAACACAAGCATTTCTTCAACGATGAATTAGCTACACAATTAGATGATTTTTATATGAATAATTATACTTCTTGGTTTGGTCAAGGCCATTGGACTGGACCTAATGGTAAAACTCTTCAAGCTTTGTTTCCTGTTGCATTAGCCAGTATTCCATTTATTAATATTTATGATGATCATGATATTATTGATGGATATGGTACCTATAAGGATTCTACAATGTCTTCTCCACTTTTTAAAGGACTAGGAAGAATTGCTTTTAAATATTACCTTCTTTTCCAACACCATACTTCTCCATATGAAAAGGACCAAAGTTTGGAAAGAAGTTGGATTTTCGGTGCTCAAAAAGGTCCGTTTATTGAAGAGTATGCGAGATCTGTGTACGTCAGATTAGGCAAATCTATTGCCTTACTTGGAATGGATTGTCGTACAGAACGTAAAAACAACCAAGTTGTTCTTGGAAAAAGTTATGATTTGATGTTTGATAGATTACAGAAAGAACTTGAAGCTGGATCAGGAAAGCAGATCACACATCTTTTAGTTTTATTAGGCGTCCCTATTGCATATCCACGTTTGGTATGGTTAGAAAAATTGCTTACTTCTCCATTTTTGATGCCAGCAAGATTGATGGCTCAAAGAGGCCTCATAAATCGTGGGCTAGTGAATGAATTTGATGGTACCATTGAAGTGGTTGATGATTTGGAAGACCATTGGTGTGCCTCAAACCATAAACATGAAAGGAACAACCTTGTGGCAAGACTACAAGACTTCGGTTCTAGACATAAAATTAGAATCACCATTTTATCTGGTGACGTGCATCTTGGTGCCGTTGGTAGATTCAAATCTAGAATCCATAAACACAGTATTATTTCCAAACATATTGAAGCTAACGAAGAAATCTTGCAAGCTCCTGAAAGAGATCCTAGATTGATGCTTAATATTGTCAGCTCAGCTATTACCAATTTACCGCCACCTAATGGAATGGCAACTTTATTATATAAAAGAGGTTCCAAAATTCACAGGTTTGATCATAGCACAGATGAAGACATGGTCGACATTTTCAGACGAGATGTTGATGGGAACAAGAGAAATAACACTATGTTCAACAATAAAAGAAACTATTCTTCTCTTATTATGTCACATACTTTACCACAGTACAATGGTATTAAAGATGGTACTATAAAGTTTCCTGGATTGGTATCTGTTGGAGATTCCGTTGATAACAAGGAATTGTATGGTAAAGTTGGCGATAACACTTTGGATAAAGTTGGATATCCTTTGCTATCTGAAAGTTTGAGTGCTTTCTTGCATGTGGAGCGATCACCTGGAAAGATTAATAGTGCTTGCTCCAAATATGAAATAGTGATTCCTCCATTAGTTGTAGAACATGAGTTGGAGTTCATTGGCGAGAAATGAGGATGCCTGTTTATAACTTGTAAGTCTACTGATATTATGTGCTTATCTCTGATTACTATAATTGCTACTTTTTTTTATTTTCTTTTTGAAATATCTTGTGTTAGATGCCTTCCAAATTAAACTATGCAAGAGCCATAAAAAAACTTTGATATTGCATCGCCACATTGTTAATTCGGCGGAATTATAACAGAGAATTGAACCTATAGAAATTATAAATACTTGATACAATTAATTACTTGACACAATTAATTACTCTATACAAAAAGAAAAAATACATTCTATTTCATTTGCTAAGCCTTTGACACCTAGTTTCATTAGTTTAGAATCTTTAAGCAAACATTGACCTGTATAACTGGTAGTAACTGTGTTCAGTACAGTCACAGTTTTCGTAAAACAGATGAAAAAACCATGAAAATACTAAAAACCTCATTCCGCGTGCGCTGAGAGATTATTGGCTGCTGAAACACACTAAGAAAGTAAGAAGCAGAAAAAAAAAGAAGAAGCGTGTACCTTGAAAAAGCCACAGATGAGAGTTTAAAGAATATTGGTACTTTATTACCTATCATTTTTTAGTTGGAGGATTTTTTGACTGACAGTTGATAATCCAGGCCTACCTATATACTGGATTGCTTTACAACTTAATTATATATTTATTTCCGTTCTTAAAGCAAAGGTGAGTGACAACAAGCAGCAATATGTCGTCAAAGCAGAAAAAGTCCAATATTTTCAAGAGAAATTCCATGCGTTTTTTTGGGTCTGTATTCTCTGAAGGCTCTGACAGTAGTAAGAACAATAGCAACAATCAGTCCAATAATCAAAGTAGCATTACCACCAATAGCCCCAAGAAACGGCTTAGCATGCTAAGTGGAAATGATACAAGATCTATGAAATCAATAAACAGTGTCAATACTGGTCAATCCAACAGAACATCACATACAAAAACTGTTATCCCTAGTGCACCGAAAAGTAGTTCCACTAATGCTGCTAGTAATAGCAGTGTTATTAGTGCTAATAACAAAATTTTCAATTCTGCTAGTACAGTTGATTCAGACAATAATTACAATTATAAGAGGATTGCTCCGGAAAGCGAGATATCGCAGACTCCTGCTGATACTACCCTACGAAATGTGAATTATTCATCAACCGTATATAAATCACAGGGAATAGGAGACAAACGTATTCCATCCCAAAAAATTGAGCTTAGTGGTACCTCATATACTAAAGATTTCTTAAAAGTTGATGACACTAATATTGAGCATACCAATAATAATATAGATACCGGTCATAGAAGAACCAAATCAGAAATTGAAAAGTTACAAGACGAAGTGGAAGATATGATTTTGAAGTCACCATATCTTGGTCCTGGCAAAAATGAGGAATATGCTGATCAACAGGACTTACCATTAGACTCTATTGTATGTTCCAATAACAATCATCTAACTCCAGTTGGTACAGACAAACCAATACTTCCATTGAATGTCAGTAGTGAAAATTTAGCTGCTCTTCAAAAATTGGATGAATATGCAGAAAACGATGATAAAGACTCGCTCCTTTTTAATGAGCGCAGTGTTAACGATAGTGAAAGTGAAGAAGTTAAAGAGGTTGATACTTACGAAAATCTTATTAAACAGCAAGAAAAATTACGCGCAGCTAATAAATCTCATTCAGAATATCATACGCCAACTGAAACAATGGATGATTTACACAATGCAAATGATAGTAATTCATCTCCGCATTTTCTCGATGAGAACGATCTGTTCAATGAAAATGGGAAAGCGAAAATGGATGCAAACAGTTATGCAAAATCATACACTGATCCAGAATATCAAATACTGCAACTGATGGTCATTGGTAATGATGATCCTTCACGTACGCCTGAGAGAAATTTCGACGATTCCTCCATTCAGGATAGCCCTGCTCTTCAGGATTCTTCATATTCTAGAACTACTGCAATAAACCAACAAGTTCTTCCAATGACTGAAGCTCCATTAAATCTGTTTAGAGAAGAGGATGATTTTGTGATTCAACCTTCTATTCACCATATACCTACTATGAAACAAGAGTTTGATACAAATCATAACGATTTTTATGAGGATGACGGAAGTGATGATCATGTAAGGGAAACTACTAACATGATTCAAAATATATCCAATAGCGGCGCGGTTCCGTATAATCATCTATCTTTAAAGCAAAATGATGTTGCTGATGAAAATTATGGTCTACAAGGGTTCAAGGTCGTGGATAATGATTCAGCCAGCCAATTTACACATCTGATCTCACACGGAAATAATAATTCTGGATATGTTGATAATGATATAGAAGATGACAGCGATGTAGAGCCGTCTCAAAACTATGGCTCTGGCCTTCAAATAGCAAATCCGGATGAAGATGAAAACGAAGAAATTGATAATTATGTACTGCATACAGGGTTGCATGTCATAAATAACGAGTCCAGTGAATCTGACGATAATGAAGAAGATTACATATATGCTTCAAGAGAAACAAATAGTAGTGGATTACAGGTTGTCAATAATGATTATAGTGAAGATGAACAGATAAACAATTCTGCCTTGAGGATTGCCAACGGGTACTCTAGTGATGATAATAATGATATAAGTACATTCATACCGCCATCAGACAATGCAATTAACATTAATAACAATGAATTTGGAGATGGGTCCTATAGAAGAGAAAGTATTGACCTAAATAGTGAAGTTAATAATACTAATGATGATTATTACTTGCAAGTAGAGTCAAATGCAGTTCAACAACAAAAACAACCTTCTTCAAGATATTCTATGGCGGGCACTCCACATAGTAATTATTTATCTCCTAGTCAACAACAAGGATCATCCCCGCATCCATATTATAATAGTAGTAATAATTCAGAAGTTTCTAGCGCTAACGCAAGACCTATCAGTACTACTAATCCGTTCTATGGAAGTTACACCTCGAGTGAAAAGTTAGCAGTTAATGTTTCCTGCAACTCAAGTAATGTTGATGCTCAATCCAATATTTATAACAACAACACTACCTATAATAGTAGTACTAATATTAATAACAATTCTGATGCTCAGTCCAAAATTTATAACAACAACAATCCCTATAATACTAACACTACTATAAGTAATAATGCTGACTCTTCAGCAGACTTGTCAAATAGAAACAGTAATTATGTTAACAGTTCCAATAATAGTATCATGAGTAAAAGTGTACTGTCTACTGAAAACAATACCCGTGCAAATACTATGAAATCTAGGACTTTCGCTCCTGAATCTAGTAATTTTGATCGTGAGACAACTTCAGCTGCTATTACTATATCTTCAAAAACTCTGGCTGAAGAAAAGGAGAAAGAGAAAGAGAAGGAAAAAGAGATGGGAAAAGGCGTTAAGAGTAAGTACGTCGAAACTTTAAGAGCTTCAACGATGCTAAGCAATAGTCAAATTGGATCCCGAAAATGGAATTTGCCATTAGGTATCAGAACAATTGATAAAAGAATTCTTGAAAGAAAATCCAGTCAGTTTTCAAATCCAAATCAATTGAAATCTTTACAGAAAGATATTAAACATGCTGCTTTACAATTAAGTATGTTAGCTGAAGAGGAAGAAGAAGAAGAAGAAGAAGAAGACGATGATGCAGCTAAAGCTGGGGTATTCAAACCAGATAATAACCGCAGAAAGAGTAAGTTTTCAGGAGGTGTTGGTGATAGAGATGTGGAAGAAAGTGGTTCAAGTGATGAAGATGAAGTTGATTTGTTTGCTGATTTTGCTGAAGACATCGAAAAAGTTAACAAGAAAGTACAGTCTCCGGATCCAGCAGCTGATATGGATTCTATTATTGGATCACCGGATGCTTCTAATCTTCAAAGATTTCAAAGTGTTTCCACTATTAATTATGGAGTTTCTCAACCCTTGTTCATTGCTAATCCTGACAGTGACTGAATTAATTCATGTATATACTTGGTAAATGAACAATATAAGCATTTCTTGGAAACTACAAGAATTTAAGATCTATATGTATTCGTAATAACAATAACTAGGTAGCGATAATAAAATAAAAATAAAGCAAATAACAAAACAAAAAAAAGGTTGTATAGTAATAAGATAATCTCATAGTGATAGTAGTAAAACCACAATAAAGTAAAAAAAAAAAGTAATATGTAATATAATAAAAATCTAATTCGATAATAAAAAAACTAATATTTTGCATCGGTGAAAAAAATTCTCTTAAGTATCATCAGTGTCATCCTCATTGTCATCCAACTCCCTTTGAAAAGTCTCCAAAAGAATAAAACAATTGTTCTTAATATTTACATTATTATTATCGTTATCATCATTATTAGTGTCTTGATATACTTGTTGTAAATTAGTTATTAAATTCATTAACTGGAAAACACCTGGGAGTTTCTCATTATAATCATCATCATATTTAGTAATGCACTTATCATTGTTTATTATCCATAAATATTCATCAACCATATAGTAAATACTCAATAATGATAAATTAATTAATAGAGGAGAATTATTTTGAGAAGGTGCAGTTAAGATTTTGATAAAGGTTTTTAATACATCGTATTGCATTATTTGAAATTTATCGAATTGGGAACCATTTTTAATTAATAGATAATAAAGTTGGAAAATTGATGATTTTATTTGACTGATTTTATTAATTATCTGGATTTTTTGTTTGGATGAGTTATTTTTGGAACAAGAGGAAGGTTTTGAATAGTTCTCAAAATTTAATAGATATTTTTGAAAAATTTCCAAGATAATATTTAATTTGTTTGTGTATAGGTAGTTCGAAAAGTTGGAGATGCAAATATTTTTTGAAACTAAATTGTTCAAAAAAAACATTGAGATTTGTTGAAATTTCAAATCTTGACAATTTTGTAAATTTTCAACGAGAATATCTACTAATGCAATTGTGTTTTTTAAATTGATAGCTGATTTTGAAATGAATAGCAATTTAGATAAAATATTCATTAAAATAAATTTCAATTGAATATTTTCATTATTGAATTTTGAAGCTGAAGTAAGCTTTAGTTGATCTGATAAAATTTTAGATAAATCATTTGATATACCTGATGAAATGATTAAACTCAATTCATTACTATTATTCTTAAAGCTTGTATTCAAGAACAAATTGCATATAATTTCTAACTTGTTAATATCTAAATTCTTTTGAAGAGATTGATGAATAAACAGAAATATTGCTTTATCATTATCAAGAATAAGAGACATCTTATCCATTTGATATAACTTGCCAATCAAAGTTAAAACATCTGCTTGAAATGATAAGGGATATCGTAATGATTTTTTAATCAAGTCCTTAATTAATGGGATATTGAGCTCATTTTTAGTTATTCTAATATACTTGAAAGTGTAATTGAAAATTTGCTTAATGATTTGTTGTGTAGTAGCTTTACTTAATAATATATCGTAATTGTTAATTAAATTGGTTAATATTTCATCAAATAAATTGGAATCATTGAATATAACATCTTGCAATTCTGATACAGTCATATATTCAAAAATTAATAAAATTGAGTAAATTTTGATAGAATCTGCATTTTCAGTTTTGGATAATTTAGATTTCAATATTGGCATCAACAATACATAATTTGATTTTTTCAAATCTTCTATGTAATCAAAGATTAACTTTAAATCAACAGAATCCTCTAACTCTGTCAGCTTAATAATACAATTATAGATGTTAATCATTAATAATTGTGAAATAGAATGTTCTATCAGATTATTATTGATTAAATAGTTTACTTGATTCGTGATTATGGATTTAATCTCTATTATTGAATGTCTTTGATCAGTAGGAATCTTGACGATGAATTGCTGAATTTTGGATAAACATTTGCTTGCTTTGTTGATATTATTTTTAGATTGATCTAGATCTTGTAACAATGACTGATATTTTTCATTTCCAAGATTGTAAAGATTAAAATTAAGAGATGTTGGAGTACTTGTAGGAGTAGTACTTGGGGATGTTATAAAGGAAGTCATTGATTAATTGTTCATTGAGTCAATAAAGTAATATAATTAATAAAATATTTAAGAACAAAAAAATAATGTAATGTAATAAAAAAAGGCTGGTATTTGTTTAGTTATATATCAGTAATTATGATGATTACAAACGTAATGAGTCTGAAAATGGTAAGAATACTGAATAATGGGAACTGTGTCATGTTGAAAATGCATGCGCCTTGGGCAAGAAAATTAATATTTTCCTGCGGATACTTTTATAAGGATAAAACATGGTCCAATGAACATTTGTGACTTGTTTCATAAATATAGAGAATAAAGTGTTATATATAGATATATATATATATAATTTTATGAAGAGTATAATATATTTCTAAATAACTAGAATAACAATATTGGCTGCCTATTATAATACGATATTACTGTATTTAATAAATTGCATAAATTGGCAGTATCATATATCCGATGGATTTAGATACGCTATACCAGGGCATCTATGCAGTTTCAATTACTTTCCGTTCCTCATCCTCATCCTCATCTTTTTATATCAGAATATACCTTTTGCAAGCCACTTTGCTACAGATAATTTTGTAATCATTCTTACCTTGTTCTACATCAAAAGAGTACAATAGTAAATAACTCACTTGTTTGATTACATGAATTTTGTTGCATTAATTTCTGGTGGTAAGGATTCCTGCTTTACCATTTCGCACTGCCTAGCTCAGGGCCATCATCTCGTAGCCCTTGCCAATTTATACCCCGCCGTGGACTCTGAAATAGATAGTTTCATGTACCAAACGGTGGGCTATAATATCATTGAAAATTATTCACAATGTATTGGCGTACCTATTTATCGAAAACGGATTGATGGTTCCTCTAAAAACACAGAAATGCAATATATCACAACTCTCGATGACGAAACTGAAGATTTATATGATTTATTATCCACAGTGAAAGACAACCATCCAGAATTACAAGCGGTTTCTGTTGGAGCGATTTTATCTAACTATCAAAGGATAAGAGTTGAACATGTCTGCCAGCGGTTGAATTTAACTTGCTTGGCTTTTCTTTGGCAAGCTCAGCAAGATCGATTAATGCAACAAATGGTTAACGTTAGTGGTATGAATGCAGTCATTATTAAAGTCGCCGCTTATGGGCTAGATTCTTCTCATTTAGGAATGACTATAAATCAATTGTATCCAAAATTGGTACAGCTTAATAAAATGTTCGATGTTCATATATGCGGTGAAGGTGGTGAATTTGAAACTATAGTATTAGATGCACCATTTTTTTTAAAAAAATATATGAAAATTTCCAAAAAGGAAATTATCACTCACTCTAGTGATGTTTTTTATTTAAAATTAGACGTTGAGCTTGTTGAAAAACCTGATACTATTGATAAATCATTGAAGGATTTTGATGGTAATTATTGGAAACAATTTGTTATTGAACCTTCATTCTTAAATGAAAAATTTCAAAATTTGTATAACCGGATTGAGCTTGAAGAAATTCATGAATCACGCGCAGGTACTATCGAGAATCATGATGAAAGTGTGATAATAATTTCACCTACAAAAATTCTCAGATTAGAGGATAAATTATATATTTCAAATTTATCTACTACGAATGTCCAACTTTCAGTAGAGGATCAAGCTAAAGATATCTTTTATCAATTATTAAAAGTTTTACGAGACTACAATCTTGACGCTTCTTATATAATTTCGACCTCCTTGTTGGTGAGATCAATGCACAATTTTGCAAAGATCAATCAGATTTATACTCAATATTTCACGACACCGCTACCTCCAGCAAGAACATGTATTGAAACAATTCTAAACTCGGAATTAAGTATGTCATTCCTTGTTTCTAAATTACCCAAGAACGGCTTGCATGTCCAGAGTAGAAGTTATTGGGCTCCTTCGAATATAGGCCCATATTCCCAAGCAACTCAGATTAATTCAATTGCGAATCTATCCGGACAGATTCCTTTAATTGCAAAAGATATGACTCTCCAATTCCTCGATTTTAAGTTAAATTGTTTGTTATCTTTTCAACATTTGAATTCTGTGATGGAGGTCATTAATTGTACGAATGTAATGCTGGTAGTTTGTTATTTTAGCGATATGAGATATAAAAGCATAGGCTTAAAGCTATGGAAGCAGATCTATGATGATATGAAGAAGAATTTAATAATGGTACATGTTAATAGTATGCCTAAAGATGCACTAATTGAATGGAGTGCAATCACTTGTAATGACAGTGATCCCAGTATGTCATATGAAGAGAAAGAAGAAAAAGCAAGTGATGAAAAGTGTTTGATAATTTCCAAATATGAAGCTAGTACTACAAAGAAAAATGGTGAGTTTGTTAGTGTTTGTTATTTTAATTCAGATGAAGAATTAGAAAAATTGATAACCAACAATAACAGTTGTCATTTTGTGATGTACACTAAACATAACACTTTCATTGCTGAAATCCTTAGTAAGGCAAATTCTGCCGAATTTATTCCTGTTAAGCGTGTGTTTGATAATATTGGAAATGAAATTAAGTATGGTGTAATAATTAGAGGATACTTGTAAAAATCAAATTTGGATTAATTATGTTTGGCTATTAATGCATCTACTAGTAAGCTAAACTCTTACACCGTATGATATGTTATATATTTTTTAAACAAATCACCTAGGTTATCGATTTGATTTTACCACTTCTCACTAATACATGTGTTGCTCATTCTATAAATTGAGTTATTTTATATTTTTCATGTTGAAAGAGTGTTCCATGTAATTAAGTATTTTATGACTTTTTGCGAGTTGCAGTGATTGTCATCAAAATATAATAAAACCTTTGACTTTTTTGATTTTTCTGCATGCGTTTGTATTTTTAATTTATGGCTTTTCATTCGCTAATTTTTTTTTTTGTAAAAATTAGACCAGAGAAATTTATTTAAGAAAATTTTTTTCTTTATAATAAGTGATTAATTGACTAAAAAGAAACCTTTCAAGTGATAGCATACAATCCAACAGAAATCAAAATCTAATAAAAAAAACTAATATTTGCAACTACATATAACCAATTATAAGTAATATCCAACATGTTTGCTTCCAGAGTATTAAGATTTAATATTGCTAACACGGTCAAGGAATTAAGATTTCAATTCTGTCAAACTGGAGAATCTAGCAATACAGTTAGACAATATTTGAGTTCCAGTTATCCTTACATTAAAAAAAGTAATCCGGAATTGCCTATATTGATCAGGGAAGCGTCTGGTGTCTCTCCAACTTTATATGTTAGATATGAGTTTGGTAAAGAAATTAAGCAATCCTTGGAAGGTTTAAAAACTGAACAAATTGAAACCATCTTAAAAGGTTTGAAATAAGTTGTTGAGTTGAATTAGTTGCACACTAAGAAAACAGTTAAATCGATAAAATAAACTAATAAAATTTGCATATATGTGTGGCTAATGATTGTTATACAAATGAACATATATTATGCATTGGAGGTTCGAAGTATTTACTATGATTTGTGAGTGAATGAAATGTAGAAATGATTTATCACGAATGAAAATAAATATTTGAAGATTTTACAATGAATTGAAAATTAACTATATTGGATGGAGTGTTTAACAACCGAAAACTCAAAGATATAGACTTTCCAATTAAAGAACAATAATAATAATCAGTGTTCTAAAAACTATAATCTGCATAATAAACATGACCTGAAAACATATAAAAGTGATACAAAAACGTAAAGTAATACTTAACGAATCATCAAAACAAAACAAAAATGTCTCATTAATACAAACTACTGTTATTTTATATTATAACATTTCTCTCTATCTTTCTCTTTATAATAGGAAGATTTTTATTACATTGCACGATTTGTTGTGTATATTCATTTATATGTATATATATATGCCGTTTATAAAACTAATGGAATTATATATACGTATTATAGTTATAAAAAGCAAAGGTCGAAAAAATTTTTTTTTCTAAAAAAAGTAATGTATTAATCTATAATAATATATAATAAAATACAGGTTTCAATATATATCTGCATCTTACCAATTTCTAACATACCCCATTCTATTTACATTTAGTTCATCAATAAGTAATCACTTAGGATTCCTTTTCATCACTATTAAGTTTCTTATTATGCATCATTGGATGCGGTTTAGCTTTAATTGTAGCTTTTGCCATTTCAACATTTTCAAAGCTTTTCTTCCTCTGAGATCTGCATTGTTCCCAACCAACCAAACTTCCTAACATACCACCTAAATATCCCCAATTAAAAGCTTTTGAAATACTTTTATGCGAGAGAAAAATGACACTAGTTAATACAAACATTGTAGAAAGCCCAATTAACCCAGAATCTCTAAAACATGGAATCTTCACTAAATTACCAAATTGGAAATCATTTAGCTTCACACTAGTGAGAACATTTTGCATATTGCTGCCAGCAGGATTATCTATTTCAATCCCGCCTTTATTATCATCATATGGTTTCTGTATTGTTGATTTGTTTGTAGTCTTTGGTTGCTCTTCAAAACTAACTAAATCATTAAGGTGTTTCTGATTTTCTGAATGAGTATTACTGTTATTGGTAGTATTTTGTAAATCCTTGTTCTTTTCTTGTTGTTTTCCAAATGGCCACCATCCCATAATCTTTTTTTTTTGTTTTCTTCCCTTGTAAGCTCGGTTTTCAATATATATTTCAAATTAAGTATTTCCAATATCTTTTTAAAATTAGATAATGTTATATTAGCAGGCTTAGTTACGGATTTACTAACTCAACTTAAGATTTTATTAATTCAATTTTTGAGTTTCATCATTTTTTTTTTTCAATATTTTTTTCATATACAAATATTTTATGCTATTTTTTTTTATGTCCTTAAGTAGGCGCATCTAAAAAAAAGAGGGAATCTTACTTATCGACATACTCAATCAATCCATAATACTATATGATGTTTTTTTTTTTTTTTACAAAATATTATTTATCTGGATCTAGAATAATAAGGTTTTCAATGTAGGTTAATACTAATAATATTAATAATGGTATAGCATTCTTTTATTTTAGTCAACGGATATTCAGTAATCCATGAAATCACTATTAGAATGTGAAACTTTTTCAGCTTGAATATATTCTTCTTTGACTTGGATCAACAGCTTGAAAAACAATTTCTTCAATTCAGCTTCATCAAAAATATCTTTTTGATCCTTTTTTTCAGTATTTATAAAAAGAATAGATTTGATCGCATCTTTATCTTTTAACAATTTAAAGTTTTCATAATCTAAATTTTTTTCATATTCTTCATCATACAATATTTTATAATTATCTCTACTAAAATTAGTAAGTTCTTTAAGCAATGGTAGTGATTTAATTAGATTTTTAAAATCGTCCCATTTTATATTGTTTGCAAAATTGAGTTTTTCTTTTGCTGTATTACCTTTAACATAATTCTGTGTAAGTAATAATTGGATTGAATTCTGCAATTTAGATTTCAATGCCGATAATTTTGAACCAATTGACTTCTTCTCATCTTTTAAATTTTTCAATGCTTGCTTTATTAAAAGGTCGTAAATTTGGTTTTCATTTTCAATTAGGAAATCTATATCATCATGAAAACGGTCTTCTTTTAACTTACAAAAATCAACCACGAATCGTAATGATTCCAATAAAATGTTCACATCACTAGTTTTCAAAGTATTATAAATTAAGTCTTTCAACATTATTAATTTGGCCTTCTCATTCTCTATCAAATCCCAAAAAAGTGTTAGCGCATTAGATCCTTGCCTTCCAAGAAGATTTTTAAATGCAGGTTCGTCTTTAATATATGAATAAATATCGGCAAATTCAGATGTGATTCCAATAGCTCCTTGGTCTTTCATCTCTGTCAAAAGTTTTTTAAAAGTATCTCTGGCAATTCTATCAGTCGTATTATTCTTATCAGCAATATTTTCAATATCTTCATTTAAGGATTTCACAGTTTCAGAATAATATTTTTTATAAACTTGTAACATATCTAATTCTGTTAATTTTTCAAAATTTTTATTTTGTGCAACTCTTGGATCTTCTTTTATCATTTTTAACATATCTAGCCAATTTGAATCATAATTCATCTCATGTCTTAAACTTGTTTCAAAATAATCTTCAAATTCAGATATCGCTTGCCTATGAATTTGCTTTTCGCTTTCATCATGTTCCAATCGCAATTTATTCACAAATTCCATAAATATTTCCTTCTTTTCTTTAGATGAAAGTAAAGAATGTGTATAGATTGGTTCTTCGCTGATGAGCTTTCTAAAAGTAGACCATCTAGTATAATATTTAATATTATCAGAATATGTCTGAATCAATTGCTTGAAGTCTTGTTGAAGTTTGTGCTTGGAGTTGTTATATTTCAAAAGTTCTGCTTTTGATTTCTTAATAATAAATTCCTCGAAATAAGATTGTTTTAATAATGGATCACTAATTATCCAATATCTTGGATCTTCAATGAGATTTTCCATAACTTTTTGAAACGACCATGATACATCCACATTATTCTCTTCCAATAGTTCAAGATAGTTTATTTTTGATTTGGATTCTCCTAATAATTTATCAGTATCTATTTCTGAAGACATCCTTTCAAAAATATCATATACTTTCACATTATTAACAGTATTCGAATCTGCCGCCACATTAACATTAGATTCTTTCATTTGTGCTTTATTCTGATCCTCATTTATATTGCTTTGATTCCTTTTATGTGTATTATTTTGATTTTCTTCAGTTGAATCATTATTGCTTTCTACTTTATCACTTCCTTTATTGTTGTTACTTTGTAAAGGAAATATCCAAGTAGTTTGCTTAGTCTCCAGATTATAAAAATAATATCGTCTAGCTTCTTTAGAATAATACTTGCTCCAGGGGGAACTTTCCAATAATTTATCTTCTTCACTGTATAATTCTTTTGGTTTTTCCCATGATGATTGTTTTGTTACACTATTATAGTAGTATACCCTACCATTGGAATCTCTGGCCTCTTTCCAATTATTATTACTATCTTGTGACATATCTGCTACCAATTCTCATCAGTATATTATTACTGATATATAGGAATTTGGTATATATTAGTTTGTCATTACTTATTTGCAATAAAGAATAGCCCATTGAAATAAATGTAGTCTCACTGTGAACGATATTGGAGAAAAAAAATAATTGAATATTAGAATTTCATATTGATGTCAGCGTGCGCGTTATGTGCTTTCCTGAAAATAACTTTTGTTCCATAATAAGCTGTTCTAAAATGTATGTAGTTCAATACTATACCAAATATATTTGAATATTTAGTAATAATATCATAATATCATTGCTTCTGGCTTGATAGGTAAACTAAATACATAGTTACTCAATATGGGTTCTAAACTTCTATCCTCTGATGATGTGACAGCCCTTTTTGGGTTGAATTGGCTTCTATTACTTGTAGTTTCCATAGGAATCATGTTTTACATGGATAGATTCGTGGGAATGCTTTTAAGTTTAGCATTAAAAGCATATGTTTGGAAAAGGTATAACATTTCTATCAGAATGCAATCATTTAAGTTTTCGTTTCTTGCAGGAAGACTTTTTATTAAAAATTTTTCAATAACTACAAAAGATTATACAATTTGTATTTTAGAAGGCAATATCACTTGGAGATATTGGTTTATGAAAGTTAGAAAATCAGATTATCTATTCGAAAAACAAGAAACAGAAAATATAGATATAGAAGCAGATGATCATTTTAAAAGACGAACAGAAAATGCAAATGCTCCATGCCGTTTCTTCATTCAAATAGATGGACTTGAATTGTTCTTATACAATAGAACCTATGCTTATGAACATGTGCTACAAGAGCTTAATACTCATCCAGAAAATGTTGAAATAGATAATGTTGATATAAAAACAAAAATAGGTGAAATGTTAAAATTCACTTTACGAAGACAAAATACAGTTATTGAAAAAACAGTTTCTAATTCTTCTGAAAAGGATACTACCACAGAAGAAACATCAACTTTACATACCGGTGATTCATCATTTTTCAACCTTTACTCGCATTGTCCAGTTGAATTCAATATCCATAAATGCGGAATAGCTATAGGCAATGAAAACACAACCTCAGTTGCAGTGACTTCTTTTGCTAACGGTACTGGCTATTTTAATGCTTTGCCTGCATCAAATATTTTGGATGATTTGCAATATACGATTCTGCTACTGGCAACGAAATTCAAGATTAAATTGAAACAGAATGCGAATTATAAAGGTCCTATAACATCTGCGTATTCAGGAGGTGGTGAATATAATTTAACAGAAGAGCTCATAAGAAGGAGAAAACAGAGGAAGTTTCTAAAGTATAAACGTATATGGAATGAATTTGTAAAGTTCCTGAGAACCGGTAAATTATTTAAAAATAATAAGCCCAAATCAAATATCAAAGATAACAAATATAATCAATGGAAAGGTTTGAGACAGTATATGGATGACGACGATGTTGATTATTACGACAATTTAAAATCAGAATTATTTGAAGAATATGCAATTTACAGAGATATAGTTGACTCAGAGAAGTGCAATATATTATATTATTTTGATGTTGCTGGCCAAGTGAAAGCAGATAATGATGAAAAGCCGACGAAGGGGCCAGATGTTGGAAATGGTGGAGATCCACCTTTGACTGGATTAGAGGTTGATTTGTTTGATTCCAAGATCTATTATGGCCCTTGGGCTGATAGACAAAGAATATCTTTTCAAAAATTTTTTATGCCATCATCTAATAATTACCAAAATCTTTCTCCAAGAGAGAGACTCATCCCTGGGAATACAAGGATTTACACTTTCTTTGATTTCAAGATAAAATTTTCAGATGATAAATCCATTATTAGAGTTCCAATGAGAGAATACAGCAAAGATTTAGCTAATGCAATAGCTGATTCTAAAAAGAACTCCAAAGATGTTGATAACGAAAGTAATATTAATGAAGAAGAAATAGAAGAAAATAATGACTTATTTGTACATGATAAACAGGATTCAAACATAAAAAAAGCTTTTGCTTGGTTCGAACTTAAACTTTTTAAAGGTAGTTTTATACAGTCAAGTGCTGAGTATGAAAATAGCACAAACGGAAGTAACATTGATATACAAATATTTTTAAATTTACCAGAAATACGTACTTCCTTGAATCATGATCTTTTATTCAAAGCGGTTGATCATTTGACAAAGATTAATATCAGATATCCTTTGGAATGGAATGACATTATCCACTGGACGATAAAGAACGTTTCTTCAGAAAGTGAAATATTCATCTTAAGAGAGCATGTATCACTTTTAACTGATCTATTTTCTGATTTCTCTACTATAGATGATTCCCTTTTAAAAGACTCCAATGAAGTTCTTAACTCTTACAATTTATTTAGGCCATACGACTATGATATTAACTGGAAGCTTAACAATCATGCTAAATTATTTCTCAATTTGAATAACCAGAATATTATCAATGATCCTATGGACTTTGATGAAAATACTTTCGTATCCTTTGAAACTGATACATTAGATATACACTTAATTATTCCAATGCTTGCCATATATGAGAAATCTAATACTATAGATTATAAGATTTCCTCGGATGAACTTAGTATGATGTTGTATTCTCCAGCATGGAATACATTAGGAAGTTTTGTCAAAGATCCTGAAATGGTTAATGGCAAAAATTTAGTTATAGAAGGTTCTTACACATATTATAACTCTATTGAAATGAATTTGGTTGATACAGCTATTGTTAATTGTTTCTTAAACGATACAACTTTTAAAGCGTATGGTTTTCTTATAAAATACATTTTAGATATAAAAGAAAATTATTTTGGTGAACACACACATTTCCAAACATTAGAGGAATACACCAAAAAAAAATTAGAGACGCAAAATAATGAAATCCCGGTTGATAGGGCTTTCAAACCGACAAGTGGTGGTCCACAGTTTAATCATTATCAAAAAAATAAGACTGCTGAGCCAAGAAAGTATCGCAGAGTCGATAATGAAATTGATGTTGTGTTCTCCTTTTGTGTTGATAATGGTGCCTTAGTTCTACCATGTAATTTATATGACTGCGATAGATACATTGTTGGTAGGCTTACAAGCTTTGATATTGACATAAGATTTACGAACTACTATATGGATTTACAATGTGATATCTCACCAATGAAAATGTTTTATGTTGATGATGACCCACATGTTTTAAAAGCCATTGCTAGAGATGACTTGCCAGATAAAACTTCTACTGATATGTTTCTTGATGGGGTCACAATTCATGGTCACAGAATCTTTGGACTTCCACCGTATGAGCCAACTTATATTTGTCATTGGAGCATTAATACAGGGGATCTAATGATTAATACCACAAACCAATTTATTAATTGTTTGTCCGACTCAATTAACAATATCAAATACTCGTATCATGATTTGGAAAACACATTATTGCTGGAGCCTTTAGAGCTAAATGATATCACCGTTTTCACATTAGATATTCCATTGCTTTCTTGCAAGATATGGGATGAAAAGCATAATAATTGTATTATTTTATGTTTAGATGAACTTTATATAAGAATGAATGATATCGCAAATAAAAGATACAGTTCAAGACAGGATATTACCATTAGAAATATTGAATTAAAAGTTTTTCAAAAAGACTCTAAGGAGATGGGAATTTTTGCAAATACTTCTGCTCAAATTACTAACTTTTGCAGAAAAAAGAATTTTGATAATCAGAGAGAAAAACAACAAAATCATGTAAAACTACATGATGGCCCATTTCATAGAGCGCCTTTTTTTTTGTCGGAAAATAATAGAGATGATTATTACAATAAATGTTATAAAACAATGATGTGTTCCATGAACTCTCCAAATGTTCCACCTCAGATTACCAGTCAAACTGCGGATTTCATTTGTCAAGATTTCACATGGGATGATGGAAATAATAGCATTCTGGATGATTCTTCATCTGCTAATAGCATTCATACTTCATCTGAAATTGATGATAACGAAAATTATGATGTACTTAAATTTCTACCTCCAAAAGATTTCAAGACAATGAGATCTGTTAGTAATAAATATGTTTATGGAAATGATTTTTATTTCATTCCAGAAGACAATGAAAATGAGGAGGATATAACTCCACAATATGATATGCAGGATTCAAGATTTGAATATGACAATTACATTATTAACCTTTCGTCTATTGATTGTTTTGTATCTCCTTTAACTGTTGATTTTATTTCTGAGGTTTTATCATCAAACACAAATGAATCATATTGTTCCTTGTTAGATCAACTTCAAATCCTGACTCTTTCAGAACTCCTCAAAACTATCAAAGAGACATTTGCTGTGAAGAATTGTCGTCTTATTTCTCCAAGTTTTAAAATTCATTACGGTGATTTCAAGAAAGCGAGTTTCGACTGCCGACAATTTATTGATCTTATCAATGCCGAAAAAGAGGATTCAAAATATAATGAATTACTAGCATCCTTGTTTGAGTCTTTTTATTTGAACATTTCAGTGGATTCTATTTCATTTGCTATGGGATATAAAGAGACCCTGAAATTTTTAAAGCAGTTAACATTTGCTTTGCACACTTCCTCATTCGGTGTTCATATTATAAATCTTCAAAAGAATAACACTGTTGTGTCGTTCATGCTTGATGAATTTGAACTATGGTCTGATAAGAGGGTACATAAGGTTTTGTCAACTAGTTTTAAATCTGTTACACTCAGTGTAGACACCGATGAAGTGGAGTGGTTAACTGATAATATCATACGAAATGTTGAAATTATCCACGAAGATATTGAAAAACTTTCTAAAAACTTATCTTCGAAAGATGAAAGAATTATTGAGTTGATTTATAAGTTAGCAATAGCAGGTGAAAAGTATAATATTAATTTTGACTCATCAGTACTCACCAAACCATCATATATTGTTGGTAATTCCGATTCTAAGCATATAAGAACATTTGATAGTTGGAGAATTCTCATTAGATTTCGGCATATTTTGAGTCATCTTCCAAAAGATTGGGAATCTGTTGTCTTCAAAGATAAATCAGAAGGTAGTTGGAAGAATAAAAAGTTGGCATATCAAAAAGTTATAAAGATTTTCTCTCATTGGAGAAGCTGGGAGTTTTCTGATATATCGCAGAACTTTATTTTCCATAATATTTTCAAGCTTGATGCCAAAGCAAATATACCAGTACAGTTTGAGGCTGCTAACTTCTCTTCAGCTAATATATTGTTGAAATTAAAGTCGACTAAGTTTGCAGGCGAGAATGTATGCATTAATAATGTTGAGGGTGAATTTTTATTAAAGAATAAAGGAGAGCTGAAGAAAATATGTTTAATGATTGGTAATGTTGTAACTAATATTTCACCAAACGTGATAGATTTGCTTTCCTTAAAAGACAGTATAATAACAAAGCTTGAAAGTTGTGACTTATTTAAAGAAACGAAGGATAGTGGAAAAGAGAAAGGTATTGTAAGTAAGGAACTGCAAACTTCAACCAAGGAGTTTGAAGTCATTTTGAATATACATGAAAGTGCCGTACAGTTTAGTTTGGAAAAGGTTGGTTACAACTATAAATTAGGAAGTTTTATAACAGTAGCTCTTGTGAATACAGATGCTAAGGGTGATTTTCATTCAAATATTGCCACTAGATTTACGTCTGTTGTATCTAATATATTATTATCAGGAACCTCGATAGCTCATACTGAAACTAGCAATTTGAATGTTAATATTGTTCATTCCGGAGCGTTTGATTCTGGTCTAACTGTTGTTGATTGTACTTTGGATGATGTTTCTATTGATATATCAAAAGGATCATACGACTATATTAAGTTTTTGATGGTATTTCATGACACTGATTTAAAACACTTGAAGAAATTAGTAGAAATTTTTAGCAGAAAGTCTAAAAAAAGTGCAGCTAATATCATAAAAAAACCAAAATCAGAAACAAGTGGTATGCTATCACATGTGAAATTTCAACTTGATTTTAAAATTTCTAGTGTAAAGTGGAACTTGGAGCTTATATCTCCAATTTTATTTTCAGGGGAGTTGTCCAACTGTAATTTTAATATCATTGTAATAAAGCTGTTAGCAAATTTTGATTTTTCTATTGATAAACTTGGCTCTGATTTCATTCATAATACATATGGGAAAAGATACGTTCTTCGTTATATGCAAGAAATGTTAGAAATTTCTACGAAGGCCTTTATAATGGATAAGAACTTTATATTGAACACTTTTATCAACTCAAAATCTATAGGATTCACTATACCGCTGATTTTTAGAAGTCTTACAAATATAATGAGTTCAACTACGCAAATGAAAAGTGTTGTTAATGATTATGGAGTATATTTCAATTTAATTTCTAGCACGATGAATGGAGGCATCCGTGCTGAATCTCTAACAAAATTGGAAGATGATAATAATAATTTCTTGAAAACAGTAATTCAAAGATTGATATTCAAATTTGATGTTAATAATGATAAATTTAGCATTGATGCTAATTTTAATGAGAGTGCTTTTGAATTCTGCACATCCAAATTCCATTTACATGCTAGAAAAGACTTTAAAGAGAATGTATCCATATTTGAGTCAATTAGTGGTAATATTAATTTGCCTAAAATTACTTTCAACATGGCGGATCCTGGAATTCCCAGAAACGCGCCTGGTATTTTTGATTTTAATGTGGAAGTGAATATCGACAACTCGCATGGCGCAGAAACCCCCAAAAAGCTTGTTGAAATTACATCTAACTATATTCATTGCTCGCTAAATCCTTATTCTTTGGTTAGAATAATGGAAATAATTGCTAGAACACAATCTCTCTTACAGAACTTCCATTCATTCAGTCCAACAGCTATATCTAGTACAGAATTACAAAATATTGATACTAAAACCAAAGCTACTGATTCTTACTCTTCGAGTTTTTCAAACTATCTTGATAAATTCTCTATTCACATTTTATCATATAATTTTTGCTGTGGGTGGTATTTTTGTGGACATGAAACAAATAATGGTGATAAGGAACAAGGTCTTGTTGTTGGATGTGAAAGAGTTTATATAATTTTTGAGGAATGTATGGGTAAATTGTCTGTTGTTGAAGGTTATCTTAGTGCTACTACTGGATGTGATGCCCAACAGTTCTACAATCAATACAATACTAAGGAGAGATTATACTTGCCAGAGGTCCAATTTTTGTTCTTTGTCAAAACAACTTCTAAAGCTAAGAGAACATTAACTGCAAAGGTTACAGGTGGTTCATTGAATGTACATCTATCTACTAAAAATCTTAATTTGGGTAACAGGATATTCAGTTCGTTAATAAAGACACAAAAAATGAAAAAGGCATTAGTTCCTGAAGTGCAGAAGTTGAATATTGAAGATAATTATCAAACAGAGGATCCAAGTTATATGGAAGCATTTAGTTCACTTTTTGTTGCTGTTGATTTTTCAATGAAATTTGCAGGGGCAGTTATCAGAATTGATAACAGTGACTCTGATGCTTCTTCTTTACAACTTACTGCGCCAGCGATGACAATAAATGCTACATATCAAAAGGTTGTTGCTGCAGTTGAACATTTATTAAGATGTGAAATTATTGTTTTCAAATCAACTAATGAATTGGATTCTTTATGTGTTCCGGTATTACAAGAGCTTTTATCTTCATTTCATAAGACTATGAATAATGAATATATGGCTAATAATAATCGACAAGAACAAATTCCTTCGGTAGGAAATCCCCTTATCTCTATTATTGGCTTATTGAAAAATGTTGACTTTTTTGGTCAGTTACATATACAGCCACAGAGCTTATCGCTAACTTGTGCGCCTACGGCAAAGATCAAAGCAACTATATCATCTGATGGTTTGAATTTTATTATTAATACCTTTGAAGATTCAGAAAAATATTTAAATGCTTCTTTAATAATTGATAATATGTCTGCTTCTTTACAACATGCATATTCTAAAGATGTTAGTGGTTCCATATCTATAGGTACTGTCATGGGTAATTCAATTTTACTTGAGAAAGATGATAGAATGCAAATCTTGGCATCTGGTGAACTATCTAAGATTACCGCTTTCATCAATACTAGTCAGTTGCAAGATTTGAATATATTCAAAGATATTTGGATGCCAAAGAAAAAGACCGATATTTTTGGAATTTACAAAAGAAAAGACCAAAGAAAACTTAATGATCCTCCAAAAGCACCTAAGAGCAAAACATTTGCTGAAAGAATACAACAAGTTTCTACTACTGAAACTTTCCCTATGAATGTTGATATTGTTATTTCTGATGTTTCCTTGAATGTTGATTTAGGACAATCTTTGGGTGTTATGAGTCTAGCTATGGATAAATTCTGGTTATATCTAGCTAAAAGTTCTGACTGGCAACAAAATTTGACTTTTGGTATGGATAAACTTTTTCTCAAATGTGTTGGTAGGTTGACAGGTAATATTTCATTGATTGACCTAAGAGTGAGTTCAATAATTAAGTGGGCTCATGGTGATGAAATTTTTGAAATTCCATTGGTATTACTCTCCGGTAGTATTGGGTCCTTGGAAAGCGCTATTGGTTTTGATTATCATACAATTTTGGTAGCTAAATTTGCTTCTTTCTACATTGGCTTATTCAATCAAAGAGATCAAGATGATACTGATAGATTATTCGCTACTACAACATTAGATCTGGTTAATATTTACGTTACATGTTTGTCAACATCTAGTTTCCTTGATATTTTCCATGCTTTTGTTAGAATTCGTGATAATACAAACTTCTCTTATAAGGAGGTGTTGTTGGATGATGGTAACGTCAAAGTTAACCCAATGTTGAAGAAAGCAAAAGACTTTAGTATATTAGAGAACTTGAAGAACTTGAAAACTGAAGTGAATGTGAATGTTGAAAAAATTCTTTTACACGTTTACCCAAGTTCTTTGATGGATACAGATGTTTTGAAAATTGATTTAGGATCCATAACTGCCCAATTCAACAGATATGTTAATAAGAATAAAGAAGTTTCCATCGGATTACAATTGAAATCTGACGATTTGGGAGTAGCTCTTTCCAAATACAATAAGAGTTTCCCATATCAAAATGTTACCTCTGAGAATTTGGATAAATTCATTGAACATTCTTTGACAGCATATGGTGGTACGATTTTCATCTTCCCATCTATTTCTATATCTATGCAGATTGAAAAAATGGATAATGATAGAACTATTTACTACAAGTACAACAGTCATTTTGGTGGTAAAGTTGATATCAGATGGAATATTGGATCAATTAATTTTATCAGAATTATGTATGATACAAACCAAAAATCTATTTTATCAAGAATTTCTCAAAGAGATAGATCCAGTAACTCTTTGGAAGAGCCTGTTCCAAATCTAAAAGATAGAGTTGAGAGCGCAGAAAATGACAATAAATATATCTATATTGCTATTGAGAAACCCGTGATTGATCCTCCACAATTGAAAGAATTAGGAGATGTCACTCCACCTTTAGAATGGTTTGGTTTACATAGAGATAATTTCCCTGCACTCACACATCATTTTTTCATTTTGCCGTTAGAACAGTTAGTGATTAATGTCGAAAAACAGTATAACTCTACTTTGGGAAAGGCCTGATAAACCAATTTTTTGTCCTCCGCCCCTCCCCCCTTCCTCCCTATGATTTTTTTTTTTTTTTATTTTATTCTTTGCTTTATTATAAATGTTCGCCAATATCAATAATAAGTGTAGATGTGAACAAGAAGATGATATAAGATAATATATACTTCAACTAATGGTGTACAGGTTTTCGCATGTATGTATTTTCCTGAATTTAAATAACAGCAGAAAGAAAAAGAAAAAAACAGTAATGCACACAAGCTGAGAAAACAAATTCAGACAAATCTGTATGAAAACAAACTCAAGAGTAGCTGAAAACGAATGATTCTGACACATATTTAATAAATTCAGAATATTGGTTAGTATATTCTTTTAGGATTGTTCTCATTATTGAAAAAAAAATTATTACATTAGAATTAATTTCATCTATTAGTTGAGAATGGTAAGTTCACTACTCTAATTTTAAATAGTTATTTCACTTCGCTGTATTTGGTGTCTTACGGTAGCAACATATTAACAGTCATATGTTCTAGTCACAATCATTGAAACCATATTTAACAGCTGTAAGACATTCTCTTACATCGGCATTATCCCTCCAAGATTTTGCTTCTCAAATATCAGAAAGGCACAATGTTCCGGAAATCGAATCACAAAAATCTGTGGAATTGATCTTGAACCCAATGGTTATATCGAGAAATGAAAATGAAAATGTGTTGATTGAATCCTCTATCAACTCTGTAAGGGTTTCGATTAAGATTAAACAGTCCGATGAGATTGAACATATTTTGGTACATAAATTCACAGGTTTCTTAACCAAGAGAGCTGAACAGTTCTTTGTGTTGAGAAGAGAACCTATTCCTGGATATGACTTAAGCTTCTTAATAACTAACTTCCATGTTAATGGACTATTGAAGGATAAATTGGTTGATTTTGTTATTGAATTTATGGAAGATGTGGATAAAGAGATCAGCGAAATGAAATTATTCTTGAATGCCAGAGCTAGATTCGTCGCTGAAGCCTATTTAAGTGCCTTTGATTAAATTTTGAGACGGAAACTTCAATAGGATTAAATATTATTTTTTATATATCATTATTTATATTTTTTCTTAGTATTATCTAGTTTAGCGTTATCTGTTTTCTAATATCTATATAAAATAAATTACAAAAAAAAAGTAACGAAAAACTTATTACATTATTATTCTATCAAAAAGTAATTAGATTTATAGAAATATATGTATGGTGACTACTACGCAATTTTATTTATAGTATTGAGAACAAATGAAAGAATTTTATCTGGTATCATTCTTCATTTGACAATATGGCTGATATAGCCATGAACCCAATCATTGCGTATTTCAAGTATACATTTTCTGTGATCAAAATTGTGATGTATCCAACTAACGGAATATAACCTTTGACTGAACCTACGATATCTTCATCTCTATCCAAATATATCTGATCTCTAGAGTACAATCCCAAATCATTAACAGGGTTGTTATCACCCTTAGTTAGAAGTAATTGTTTACCACCAGAACTGCCCAAGAGAGGAGAAACATCAGATTTCTTAGTCTTCTTTGAAAGATGATGTTCATTCATTACTCTATGAACGATTGGAATAGTTTTTCCTTTGACTTCATAAATGACGATATCACCGACGCTGACAAAATTATCTCTATTACTTAAGAAAAGAACATCGCCTCTTTGGAATGCAGGTTCCATGGACCCTGAAAGAACTACAACAATTGGAGACTCGCATGCTGTAATGATAGATAATAGTTTCCAAACCATGTAAGCGCCGGCTAAAACAAGCGAAAAGTTGAGAGATTGATGGATCTGCTGACGTATTTGACGAGGATGGAGCATTTTTCGTATCAATTTATATGCCTATCCAAAATTAGTTAAAGAAAAATTCTTCTATATCAAATTCTAAGTTCTATGTAACAGATCAGTTGGTTCTTGTTAGATCAGAAATGATTATTATTACGATTATTATTTTTGTGACAGTAGAAGACTGTTGTTTTGCTTTAATGGAAGTTGTTGTGGTAACACGCAAACATGAATCCAAGAAATTTCAGTTTGGTTTTCCACTTTAACATGAGCACAGGGCACTCAACATTCGATTTTCACTTCTTTAAATTATGCTTGTAACTTACCAGTAAGAGGTATAATGCAAAAGGGCAAAAGGGCTGATGTTTGCTAAATGAATTACGTATTATTAACTTATCAAAATCTGGAATACCTTCAAGCTGGAATCAAATTAGTATATATTAGTAATATGTATCAACGAATCTTTAGAAGATCTTTTCAGGTATATAGTTTCCAGCCAAAGTTGGCATTACGACAGACAACAGCAAGAAGGTTCAATAGTACGAATGTTGAAGGGAAACAGAAAGCCAGAGACAATGAAGATTCCAATAAAGAAAGTTTCAAGAAGTTTTACCAGAATCCGTTATTTAAACCCTTAGTAATATTATGTTTTTTTGGATCACAGGTTCTAAATGTTATTAACATTAAGAAAGAGCATAAGGAGATGGAAGGTAATTACAAAATGAAAATTGATACTTTGAATCAAATGATTGGAATTGTAAGCCAAGCAAGTGGTGAGATCGCAGATGACGAAAAAAACAGATTGGGAGAACTTAGGGAAAGATTGGAACTAATAAATAAAAGAATATCGAATAATGAATTATTAAAGAAGGGTGCTTACGAAGAATTGGAGAACAATTTGGAGGAAAACAAGAAAAAGAAAAGTATCGGTGAGATTATTGATGAAGATATTAATGATTTGATTGTAAGCAATTTTAGAGAAGAATATGAAGATGGAAGTGAACAAAATAATGAGACATTAAAGAAAAACGATGTTCCAAAGGCAAGTTCGGAGACCATCGTTATTGAGGATAAGTTGGGCGCAGTTGAAGAAGTTGCAAAAACTAGAGCAGTATCAAAATTTTTATAATTATGAACCACGATATACTATCCGTGAGATATAAATAACAATTGGATTAAATAAATTAACTATTGTTGATTTTCATAATTGTAGAGAACACAATACAATACATTACAATATATATAAAAAAAAAAAAAAAAAAGGTGAAAAAGAAAACTATACACATCACATCAATTTTAGTACGATTATGATTTGCTCTGCTCGCTACTCTTAGTATCGGTAATATCATTGTTCTTTTTTCCACCATTATTCTTATTGTGCATATCATTATTATTCATATTGCCAATTAGAGATCTATCATTAGTGAGCCCATTAAGATCAATATTATTTCCACTGTTATTGTTGGTGGTGCTATTATTAGCATTATTATTAGAATTATTATTGTTATTGTTACCAGTACCATTGAAATTCATTCCAAGCATAAATAAATGCTGATCTACAAAACTAACATCATCGAAAGGTGTGACCCCTGGTTGAACTCCGCCGTTTGGTACCCGTGCATGTGAACCTTGTACCTGCGGTGCAGGTGATAATTTATCATTATTAGTAAGACTGTTATTATTTTCTATCATTTGAGGCATGAATCCATGCATAGCACCAGGTGTCGTTGATTTTCCAGAAACGGGTCCAACAGGTGTTGAGCCAGTCCCAGAAGTTGGTGTACTAGTATTCCCACTACCGTTTGCCATCTGAAGTGCAGCAGCTCCTGGAGGTTGTTGCATCATCATTTGTGGATGGGGATGGCCATGTGACACACGTGGAGGTATAGGTCTCACACCAGGTAGTGCCATTCCAGGCACCATTCCAGAATGTGGAGAGTCCACATGAGAATGTGAAACCATCATCTGTGGGCCTGCTGGAGACACTACACCTGGTGGAAGCCCATGATGATTCATATGAGGATGATGAGGAGGTCCATGGGATTGCATTGGAATGAATGAAGAAGATCCATTAGGTAGAAAAGATCCTGGAGAATTGATATTATGTTGCTGTTGTTGTTGTTGCTGTTGCTGCTGTTGCTGTTGCTGTTGCTGTTGCGATCGTGATTGCTGCTGTTGTGAAGGTTGATGTTGCTGCTGCTGTTGTGTAAATGTGGATGAGTTGTATGGAGTAGTCGGAGAAGATGCGTTGCTAGGATGAAATGGAATAAAGGGAGATGGAGCATGCATATTTGAATGAATTGGAATATTTGAAGGGCTATATGGCGATCCTTCATTATTGCTATTATTATTTACATTATTGTTTGTATTATTATTTTTCATGACAGGATTCATATATGGTACTGTCGACTTACCATTAGTATTATTATTAGTATTATTATTATCATTTGCATTATCATCATCGTTGATCTGTAACTCTTTTATTTGTAAATAAAGCAAATCAAAGACACGCAATGCTTTCCAAGCATGATAGAAATTTTTGCTTATAATTTTCAAGCATAACCTATAGTTGAAGATTTGATCTTTATAGTACCTTTTTTCTTCAATTGACCAACTAGTTAAAAATAAAATTATCGAGAAGACACCTATTAAAACAATATCCGCAGATGAAGTAGCATACCAAAATGAATTATGAATATTTTCTGATTTTAATTGCATTAAGAAATCTATAGCTGCAGCAGACCTGGACTTCGCTGCATTTCTGCAAACTGTGATTAATTCAAATGGCACCTTATCCCTATTTTTATGTAAAGTACTTATAATTTTGCGATGAAGTGTTATCTCCGCAATGAAATACGCTAATTGCAAGAAAGGATTTGAATTAGGTGCTCTTGAAGTGTTACTCGACAAAGCTCTGTCTGAATCAGGTAATGACTGATACCATGCACGAAGCTTCATCTGAATTGGTTTAGCATCTTGTAAAATATTACTCATCGATAGGTTGGTATTGCATAACGTGTAGAAACAATTCAATATCTGGGAGAGAATCTTAGATAAATTTATAAGCTCCATAAAAAAAATCCTACCTGCTTCAAGCTCATTAGTATTTGCAATCTCTGTGAAATCTTCAATAGTTAATTCATTAACTAGCCAATTAACTCCCGGGATTAGATGAGATGGTCTTGATTCAATTAATGAAATCCATTTGTCTTGAAAAAATGCTGCCCATGCTAATCTTTTTCGAAGGCCCTTTTCCCATTTTGGAAGTTTCCAATCCTCGCAATCTACTCCAAGTCCTAATTCCTCAATAAGAGACACAACTTGAGAACAGAGAATCCACTTGCGTTCATCACCTTGATTAGTTTGAAGGAGAAGAAGTCCTGCTTGAACGGCTGTAAGCTTGGGTCTTTGGAGAACATCAGCAAAACAATTACGCGCCACTTGGTAAAGAATCTTGGCATTAGGCTTAGGCTTGTCAATTAGGGAAGGCTCATTATCCCAAAGCTCCAACGCAAGAAGGTAAACACTGCTTAGTAGAGGGGAGCTGACTTCTTTATAGCTTCTATCATATTTCTCAAGAAACACTTTTTTATGAAGAATAGGATAAAATGGGTGCACAAATTTAAAGTACATATTAACCAAAGTTGGACCGTATGGTTTCACTATCGTTTCTATAGCTTCGAGTTCCTTAAGGATACGTATTGGAGAGTCGTCAGTGTAATCTTCACGTAGCAAAAAACGAGAATTGTCATCAATTTTCCTCAAGGATAAAGTCTGAGATAATTGGATTTGCTGAATGGAATCTAGAGGCATATTGTCTATAAGAATACTGTCATATATAGAAGATGAGCCTATGAAAAAAGAAGATCTAGGAAATTGAATTTTCTTTCTCGTAGAATTGTTATTTATTGACGATATTATGTTGTTATTGTTGCCTATGTTAATATTGTTACTATTCCTAATATTGGAGGACACGTTATTATTAGCAGTGGTATTATTAATGATATTTTTTGAATTCTTTCTGTTATTACTTGTGTTGCTATTTGTGTTCTGTCTCTTAGATTTCTGATCAGAGGACTGCTTCGCTAGCTGACGCTTGTTTGTGTTATTATCACTACCACTACTATTGTTATTCATATTAGTGTTATTATTAATATGCTGCTGCTGGAGAGTCTGTAGGGAGGTAGAAGGTACGTGAGAGGCAAGCTGAGATCTGTTCAGCTCGGCCATTTCTGAGAATTGAAATAATAGTATGTATGATGTATAGACTAAAATAGAATATCTTGGTACATTTACTAGCAGATCTGGCTGGCAGTTTCTAGAAGCTGGAGATGATATATATATATATATATATGAGAAGCTACTTAAAAGTATGATTGATATAGAGAAGTATACGATGATATCGCTAATATACTAAGACATATCAGCATATCATTAGTTCATTTCACATGGCACAGAAATGATGCTCTAGAATATCCTAATCACAATATATATGCCGCTTTATTTTATGTGTGCTGTGAGTGCATTCACTCTTTATTCTGCGTGTGTGTGTATACTTGGTAATGAACAACTTACGCCCTTTCTCCGAGTATTTTTGACTTTTTTTGCATTGTACGATTCTCCTGGGATTTTTTTTATATTGCAGAGACAGAGAACATAAAAAAAACAAAAACAATCTCAGGGATATTAACCATTAAACCTTTACATTCCCAAACACCTTCCACCCTTACATTACACCTTCACACTTCTACATACATTAAACCTAATTTTTAACACCTTTTTTTCTTTCAGCCCTAACACTAATACACCCTTCCTAAAATCTTCATGTATGGTCGTCAGTTATCTGGATCAAACCTTTTGCCAGCTCCTCCTTTTATCCGCGCGCCTTATTTTTTTTTATCTTTTTCAAATAAAATAAATCCAATGCTGAACTCCGAACACTTTGTTCTGCATCTTCCCTTCTTCGGTGCCGGTGCTTTGACTCTGCGCGCTTCTCATTGGCTGAAATCTCCAAGTCTTCTCAAGAACCTTCAATTTCTTTGCGCCAAACAGCGCTCGGTACCGTGCCAACTAAACATCCGTACTACTCGAAACTCTAGGCAGCTTCCTGCCAGGCTCTACGCCACTCCCGCCTCTGCAACCTGCCTGGACGCTTTCCTTCCGTCTTCTCCAGGCATTTCTGCCAGGCCAAAAGAGTCCCCAATTAGAATTCGCGCAGACCGTTTCCGACAAATAACCTTACATAATAGATATAAAAAAAGAAAAGAAAAAAAAAATTTACAAATCTCCCCCATACAACAAAAAAAAATTGATATCAAATTATTTTATTTTTGAAACGATTCTTGTCAATATTAGTTCTCGTTATTCTACTTTCTTTCTTTATTTAGTGTTATGCTAATACTAAGTTTTGTTTTTTAATTTTTAACATTTTGATTTCTCACATTCTATTTACGAATAAAAAGTTTTAAAATAAAACAATTTATATTTCGAAAATGTTGAGAGCTTTCAGAAACTCCTCAGCTATCAAATCAAACAGCAGCAGATTCCTCAGATCTGCTTCCGCTGCTTCGTCAAACGCTAGAAGACTTTTGGCCACCGATGCTTTCTTGCAAACTAACAATGCAAACTACATTGATGAAATGTACACTGCTTGGAAGCAAGACCCATCTTCCGTTCATGTATCATGGCAAGCCTATTTCAAAAACTTGAATGGCGCCATGCCAGCTTCTCAAGCTTATACAGCCCCTCCTTCAATTGTCTCTGACGATGTTAGCGAAGGCTATCCAACTCTTACTACAGACAATTCCCAAATTGACACACATTTAAAAGTTCAATTATTGGTTAGAGCTTACCAAGTTAGAGGTCACAGAATGGCTAAATTGGATCCATTAGGAATTGCCTTTGGTGATGACAAATCTAAAGAACCTCCAAAAGAATTGTCCTTGGAATATTATGGTTTCACCGAAGCTGATTTAGAAAAAGATATCACTTTAGGTCCTGGTCTTTTAAACCATTTTGTCACTGAGCATGGTATCAAGTCATTGAAATTGAAAGAAATAATTGCTAATTTGAAAAATATTTACTCCGGTCATATTGGTGTCGAATATACTCATATCCCAAGTAGAACTAAGTGTGACTGGATCAGAGAAAGAGTAGAAAATCCAACCGCTTTCTCTTTTACACCAGATCAAAAAAGACACATTTTGGATAGATTATTCTGGGCCACTAGTTTTGAATCTTTCCTTTCCACCAAGTTTCCAAATGATAAGAGATTCGGTTTGGAAGGTGCTGAATCAATGATTCCCGGCGTTAAAGCCCTTATTGATCATTCTGTTGATGCTGGTATCGAAGATATCGTCATTGGTATGGCTCACAGAGGTAGATTGAACATGTTGTCCAACGTTGTTAGAAAACCAAATCAATCCATTTTCTCCGAATTCACCGGTTCTAAGGTCTCCGATTTTGGTAGTGGTGATGTTAAGTATCACTTGGGTATGAACTACCAAAGACCAACTACCAGCGGTAAAGCTGTCAACTTATCCCTTGTGGCCAATCCATCCCATTTGGAAGCTGAAGACCCTGTTGTCTTGGGTAGAACAAGAGCTATTCAACATGGTAAGAACGATATCGGTGAATTCAAGAAGGCTATGTCTATTTTGGTTCATGGTGATGCTGCCATTGCTGGTCAAGGTGTTGTTTATGAAACCAATGGTTTGAGAGCTTTACCAGCTTTCAATACCGGTGGTACTGTTAACATCATTGTTAACAATCAGATTGGTTTCACCACTGATCCTGTTAATGGTAGATCCAATGCTTACGCTTCTGATATTGCTAAGGCTGCTGATTCTCCAATCTTCCATGTCAATGCTGATGATGTTGAAGCTGTTGTCTTTGTTCACAAGCTTGCTGCAGAATGGAGAGCTACTTTCCACTCCGATTTTTACATTGATTTAATTGGTTACAGAAAGCATGGTCACAACGAAACTGATCAACCAAGTTTCACCCAACCTGTTATGTACAAAGAAATCGCTCATCACCCATCTGTTATTGATATTTACATTGATCAATTAGTTGCAGAAGGTACTTTCACCAAGGAAGATGTTGCTGAACATAAGAAATGGGTCTGGGATCAATTAGAAGAAGCCTTTGGTAAATCCAAAGACTACATCCCAAGTACCAGAGAATGGTTGACTGCTCCATGGGAAGATTTCAAATCACCAAAGGAATTAACTGAGGAGATCTTACCTCATGAACCAACTGCTATCACCGAAGAAGCTTTCAAAGAAATCGGTGTTAAAGCTGCTACTCCCCCAGCTGAAAACTTTGTTGTTCATAAAAATTTGAAAAGAATTTTGAAGAACAGAATCAAGTCCATAGAATCTGGTGAAGGTGTTGACTGGGCTACTGGTGAATCTCTTGCATTTGGTTCTTTATCAACTGAGGGTTTCCATATTAGAGTCTCCGGTCAAGATGTTGAAAGAGGTACGTTCTCTCAAAGACACGCTGTCTTGCACGACCAAGAAACCAACAAGACATACACTCCATTGAAACACCTTTCTGACAAGCAAGCTGACTTTGTCATCAACAACTCCTCTCTTTCTGAATACGGTGTTATGGGTTTCGAATACGGTTACTCTTTGACTTCTCCTGAAGCTTTGGTTATGTGGGAGGCTCAATTCGGTGATTTTGCTAATACTGCTCAAGTCATCACTGATCAATTTATTGCTTCTGGTGAATGCAAATGGAAACAAAGATCTGGTATTGTCTTATCTTTACCTCACGGTTATGATGGTCAAGGTCCAGAACATTCCAGTGCTAGAATCGAAAGATACTTGCAATTGGTTAACGAAGACCCAAGAGTTTTCCCAAGTGAAGAAAAATTACAAAGACAACACCAAGATGGTAACATTCAAGTCACTTACCCATCTACTCCAGCTAACTACTTCCATGTTCTTAGAAGACAAATGCACAGACAATTCAGAAAGCCATTGGTCAATTTCTTCTCTAAATCTTTGTTGAGACACCCATTGGCCAGATCCAGTATGTCTGAATTCACCGGTGATTCCAGCTTCCAATACATCATTGATGACGTTGAATTAGGAAAGTCCATTAACGAAAAGGCTGGTATTAAGAGATTGGTGTTATGTTCTGGTCAAGTTTACGTTCACTTGTTCAAGAAGAGACAAGATCTTGGTGATAAGGAAACTGCTATTGTCAAGCTTGAACAATTCCATCCATTCCCATTCGCTCAAGTCAGAGATATGTTAAACACTTACCCTAACGTTGAAGACTTAGTCTGGTGTCAAGAAGAACACATTAACTATGGTGGTTGGTCTTTCGTTGCTCCAAGATTGGAGACCACTTTGAAGGAAACTGAAAAGTACAAGGATGCTCAATTCAGATACGCTGGTAGAGACCCAAGTGCCTCTATTGCCGCTGGTTCTAAAGCTCTTCATCTTGCTGAAGAAAAGGCCTTCTTGGAAGAAGTTTTCCACAAATAGTTTAATTTCTTTATTTTCCAACGAATCAGCTCCTTCTCTTATTAATATCAATCAATAATATTTAAATAAATAGTCAGATAATTAATTATTCAAATTAAATATATCAAAATTTTTTAAAAACAAAATGCTTGTCTTACAGATTTAACATGGCTGAAATTTTTTCATTTTATTTTATTTTTCAACAGATTAAAATAGGTGATATGCCTTACACGTATATTTCATTTATTCTAAACTTAAATAATCTTTGCTTTTTCCATGCAGCACTTTAAATCATTAATGAAATCTTCGAATTCAGTATGAGATGTAGGTACCGCGTATGCCCAGATTATTTTTGCACTAAAAAAAATAGAAATTCAAGGTAAGCGCTAGCCCTAACATCATGATTTTCCTTTTAATTATTGTAATATGTCAAATTATTTATCTTGACTTCTTCATGTTTTCAAGTCTTTGTATAGATTGATATCATTAGTCCACTCTTTGTTCCCTATCGATTTCTTAGAAGTCTGATGAATTGATGAAAGATGCAAACATATCAGCTCACAACAGCTGGTCTGCTTGAGAAATGCCAAAGTTTAACTTCTGTGAGCTCGATTCTTAACTATTTGTAGCATAATATATATTGATCTGCCACCAACAAGCAATGAATCAAAAATAAATAAAATAAACTTTGAAAAATATAGTTCATTAATTTTGTGCTTCATCACTGGCTAGAAGTACCTATTGAATTGTTAGTGTGCAGTCAAAGAGTCAGCTCGAAAAAATGACTTAAAGTACAAAGTTTGTTTAAAAGAAAACTATCCGTTATTTGCGCTTGTGGCAAAGTTGTTAAATAATATAAACTATGAGAACAAATCAATATTTCAATATGTAGATTCAAGTCTGGGACTTAGAGTTTATATAGATTTGTAATTCCTAAATTCGTGTGAACTAAAAGAAGAGTAAGAACCCATACAACGCTTTAACTTTATTTTTTGTTATTTAAGAAGCCCAGAGAACAATTGCTGACAGCACCGTACAATCTGTTGTTGCTATTATTAGTATCTATAGGATTTGGAGAAGCAACATCACTATTGCTTATAAAGCTCTCATCATGGTGATTATTGTGCAAATCAGTATTACTCTTATTGCTAGTACTGCTATTGTTATTATTTGCATATGCACTTGATATAATACTAATAAACTCTGGTTGAACAGTAACAGATTGAATACCGTATTGATGTAATGTGCTTCTAATTCTGTCAACCACTTCTACAAATTTTTCGGGACCAACGTTGAGTTCCGCATGAAGAGACGCAATGGTAATTTTTTCTGTAAGATTCCAGATGTGTAAATCATGAACTGAGACGACACCTGGGATGGTCAAAACTTTGCGTTGCACTTTATCTGCGGAAATGGTGGCAGGTGTAGCTTGTAGAAGAATTTTGGAAGCAGAACGACATAATGGCAATGCAGTTGTGAAGATAATAGCAGTGATGAAAAGAGAAACAAGCGGGTCAAAGTAATATTTCCAGGAATAGTTTGTCTTCCAAATAAGAAGCGCAGATACAATTACACCAACATTACCAAGAGCATCACCAAGAACATGAAGGAACACACCTTCCATATTGAGAGACTTACCGTGACCATGAGCATGAGCATCTTCAGCACCCTCAAAATGGGAATGGGAGTGTTCGGGAGTAGAGGATTTGGAGTTGCTATTAATATTGAGAGTGGCTGTGACTACTTGTTCAGGTAACACGACATCAGACGAGGAAGAAGTCTCCGTACTATGAGCTTGGTCATGGTCATATTCAATAGAACCATAGGAAGAATCATGTGGATGAAGCAAGCCAACACTTTGTTCCTCGTCTCTTTCTGAATCTGGAGAAAATCCATGGGAGTGACCATGACCTTCATGTTCGTGGAATAAGACCAACCCAATAAAATTTGAGCAAAGGCCAGCCACACCAACAAAAAGAATCAACTTTGGATTACTGATTACCTCGGGAGAAATAAATCTCTGGATAGCTTCAATAAAAATTGTAAGACACAAGGCTAATAAGAAGACTGCATTAATCAACGCACCGAGAATCTCGGCACGTTGCCAACCGTAGGTGTAGTCAGCATCAGCAGATCTATTCTTGGCGACATTGACGGCCCAAAGAGCAATAACGAGAGAGAAGATGTCATTAAGCATATGGAAGGCATCTGCGACAAGGGCCAAAGAATGGACGGTATATCCGGTGATTGCTTCAATAAGACAGAAGATGGTGTCCAACACCAACAAGGCAACAATTTTGTGCTCTTTCTTGTTGCTTTTCGACATATTGTGGAATATAGATTGATAAATTGTTTACGACAAAACAACCAGTGGGAGTTATATACCAAAAGATGAGATGAGATGATGTTAGTATTCGTTATGATTATGAAAGAAAAAGATTAATCGAAGCTTTTATATTCTTCAAAACAATACGAATGGCTTGCAATTATTTATAGAGAGTTTTGTGATGCGACACTATTTCTGGCGGAGCGATGTCGGCTGTTTGGGTGCTATGCGCAGTTGTTGGTAATGTGCAGAAGATTTTTTTTCTTCTCAAGTTGTATGTGGTGTTTTTTTATTGAATTTTTTGTGCATACAGTATAGAGTTTCATGAAGAGTCAATAATCCGCAAAAGTGCCAATGTGGTGCACTTTATAAGGGGGGAACATATATATAACTCCGAAAACTGATCTTTTCGATACACACTACTGTAGATTGACAGTATGCATTTCATTAAAAGGTTGTTGCAGAATACAGTTGGTGGGTTACAAATCTGTGCATATAATATAAACTAATGGACAAAATACTAAAAACTTTTCTCGCCAAATATAATTACTATTATATTTTATGCACTTCAATTTATTAATGCTTTATCATAAATCTAGGTCATCAGTAAATATCATCCACTCCAGTTGTTGTTATTTCACAAAGTTCCTGCTGTTCTTCATGCCTGTGATGGCGGATCTAACGCAATCAAAATCCGTCAGGCTAAGGTGTAATAATTTACGTTAAGAATGCCAATAAATTTGGTATTGTTACTGAAACTAAGACAGCATTACATTTTATCGAACTTAAGTATCAATAGTGGTTGTCATAACCAGCTCTAGTGGAGTTTTACTCATATACTAATGTATATCCTGATTGTGCTGTGCATTGTACTTATATTAAATATAAATTTTTGAATTTATCTTTTCCATCAATGTTTGATGCAATACAGAGCAAAGCAAACTTTGCCAATAATTTTAGTTGGATTATAAGCTTTTTCTCATCAGCAAGTTCTCAATTTTTCTTTAATAGGTATTTCATTTTTCTTCATTTTGTTAATTAGGCCTCCTTTTTCTATTTATATAATCTCTAATGTGACAACTACTTTCTGTTACCTAAAGAGCATTATATTGGCTATATCACTTTCATCTTTGGCATTTCATGTTACTATCAGTTTAGCGTGTTTGCGCTCTAATTTCTTTTACATCTGCTTGTTAAGTGCTTTCAAAACCAAAATGCAAACCTGTTTTTCAGAAAGCAATATTGTAAATAAATCAAATGATATTTTTTTGGATAGACTACTGGAATTGGTTAATAGGGATTGTTTTTTTTTTTTTTACTTGAAGAATCAATAGAGAGCAGATTGGTTGGTTATCCTTGTCAAATACCTACAATGTTAGAGAAGATAATGAATAAAGATAAACTTAATTGGTCCCAAGAAGTGACGAAGAAGACTGATCTTATGATAAGGAGACAAATTAAAAATAAGAAAAAAATATATTTTTCCTTCTATTTCCTAGGCTCAATGAATTAAACAACACAGTTGTTCTTCGTATTGTCTTTTACCTGTTATAATAATATATTAATAGTCATTCTTAATTTGAGAGAGATTATATATATTCTTTTCTAATCTTTCTCCCTTCCTTATTGGGATAAATGTTCATATTTATCCCATTTCTGCATTTGAGTGAATTATAAAGCTGCCTTAGAATTCTATTAATAATGCACATCACTCTAATAATAAAGATTCTTTGGTAAACTTAATTATTTTGCCTAATCAATCTTTCGTGTAATGTTGAGTCAGTTCCTGAAATGGATTACTGGCTCAACAAATAGCACTAATGTTAACTTAGGTTAAGAAAAGTTAAGTCAAAAAATCGTAGAGTACATTAAATAAAAATAACTTATCTATTTATTAATGATAACAAATGTTGGTTAATGGATAGAAACAGTGAGAACCAGGAAAAAAAATAAAAAGCTCTTAAAAAATGAAAACCTTGTTCATTTCCGGAGTTCAAATGCAGGTAAATGCAAATAAAATGTGCGGAGTGGTGCCAAATGTTTAAAAAACCTGGGGTAAAAAAGAATCAAGAGCAAAAAAAATAATAATTCAAAAAGAGAGCCAGAAACATCAATCATAGGGAAATTTTAAACTAACACCTAATCTTAAAATACACAATTAAAAAAAAAACAGCAAACCTTTCCTTACTTTATCGAAATTATAATTAGCGAGAAAAGAAACTACTACAAAAACCCAAAACGTTTCTATAAGTATAAAACAATTCCTGACTTTCGGAATTTCATCTACCCTTCTAAGTCTATTCTATTCTTTATTTCTCTAAAATTTCAGTAAATCATTTTTTTGAACAATTTTCAAGCTTTATCAAAATATTGATAAAGAAACACTCAAAATCTACACGGATAGCTCGTTATGTTCAACGAATATTACACAGATTCTAATTCAATAAGTTCATACCAAACATATAAAACCGTAGAATCATCCTTCAATATCGAGCAATTACATTTTATTTATTCAATGTCTGAAAAACCTAGTAAAGCAAAAAAATTCCAATCTCTAAAACTAAACTTAAAAATATTAAAATTAAAATTAAAATTTCTTAAATATAAATTTTTACCTACGAAAGTCTCTTTCGAAGAATTTAAGATGCCGGAAATTGATGGTTATGTCATTAAAGAAGGCAATTTGTTTAGCTGGGTTGATTGGGATAACTATTAAAATGAATTTGCCTTTCCGTGGAAATACGACATGAGCTATTAACTGAAACGAAACCTTATACTGATTTATTATTCTATTTTTTTTTTGTATTTTTAAAAGCTTTACCAAAAACGAAAAAGCCTGGTTTATAAATTGATTATGTATATGTGTTTGTTTGTACAAATAAAAAATTTTGAGAGTAAAAAAAAGTAACTTATAAAAGTTATAATAAGGCCATTAATATTGGTCAACAGGACTAACTAATAATAAAGATAATGATAAATATTTTATCAATTAGTAATTGTTTATTTTGCAAATTCATAATTTCTATTTGTTCTTTGTTCAACTTAACCGTGCAAAACATTTTTTATAACGGCGTAATTTCCAACATCTGGGTTCGGGATTCTTGGACATTGGTTCTGAAATGCTGATTATTTTCTAATATGAATAACACTAATAATATGTAGCTTTTCTGTATTTCTTTTACAAAAATAAACAGTAGATTAATACTATAGCACCTCCTAATAAGCCAGATTTAGACAATAAATTAGCGGAATTTTCACAATCATTGCCCTGAACAGATGTTAACTGTGGGTGTTCATCATCGTATTCTAAATTTGTAGGTTCTTCTGGATAAACTTCTTCATAACCTTCCTTTGATGCTTGATTTTCTTTGGATATATCTTCCTCTTGTTCTTGAACTAAGGGATTTTGCTTAGAAGCTTCAGAAGGGCTCAAAATTTGTTCTTGATCTTTTTGATTTTGTTCAAGTTGCAAGGCAGTTGCATGATCAACATGAACATCACCTTCATTGTTATATTTAAGCCATTCCTTGTGAGCCTCATCAATTAGATATCTTTCTTCTTCTGTTTCTGGTTCCCAATCTGGAATGTAATTTTCAATTAAATCTTTATTATGCTTAATATTTTTCTTGGATTCTAAATCAGCATCATGGACAGATTCGGAACTAACTTTGATATCAGCACAAGCCATCTTACTTAAATCAGGGTAATGAATAACAACTGATTTACCAATGATATAAGATGGACTTTCTGGGTTTAAACTTAAATATTTATCGTAATAGGACGTTTCAAAACATGTGGTATTAATATTACCATGTTTTCCGGCCAAATCACCTACTTGACAGTAGCTATCATCTTCAACAGAGTTGCAATCTGGTGGAGCTGCATATGGATTGAAATGTTTGCCAGCGGCTTCACAAATACCTTCAGCGCCAATATCCCTTTCATGTATATGATAACTGAAAGGACCAGCGCCTTTTGGAAGCCCAGTGACATCAAAATGAACTTTCACAGTTCCATTGGTTGAAAAGAATTTCATTGTACCCATGATATCTTTATCCCCACCAAAAGGAAAATCTGCAATAGCTACAACATTACCAGGATTATCGTTGATTTGAGGGGCTTGACTTGCTGAAGATAACGTTACAAGAGAAAGCAATACAGATAAGTATGTTGAGGTTGAAGATTTCATCTTTTTTTAAATGTTGTGCTTTATAGCTTTATTTTATAGTCTTGAGGTTTTTGATATAATAAATATTTATCAAGACAAATTAAACAAAATAAAAGAAAGAAATAATTAATATTCAACAAAATATTGGAATCTCAAAGAATATTAATATATTTATTAACAAGATATTTAAGCGTCTATATATTATGAAACATCGAGAAAAATAAAAAAAAAAATAAATGAATTAAAACAAAGCGAATAAAATAATTAATCTTAATTAAGGTTATAATGACAACAGTTATGACAAATGAATATGAAATATAAAAAAAATTACTTCAACAAATTTCTTCTTCATATTGTGAAGCATTAAGCATATAAATTATATTAATCAATCGGATATCAAGGTCCTGATCAAGTAATAAAATAATAATAAACAAAACAATTAGAGATGAAAAAAACAAAAAGATATAACAAATCTGTAAGCTTTGCTTTTATAATGGATAGCTAACTGACACCAATAATGAAATAAACACTCAATATCAACTTATCTTCGTTAGTTATTGAGAAGTGAACGTATACTTAAGTAACTTCTAGGAGGACCGCTCGTCTTCTTTTCAGTAGTTGAACTGTCATCACTATACTCCGTAGCAGCGGTAGCTGACACCAAAGAGTTAGGAGGAGGAACAGACGCAGAAATATGTGGAGAAGTAGAAAGTGATGTCGAAACAAAAGAGCTACTAGGAGGAACAGAGACAGAGTTATGTGACGACTTAGACAGTGATGATGAAGCAGATAACATCTGTTGCAGTCGCAGCAGCTTTAGATAAGCAGAATTCATATCAGAAAGTGATATATTTTGGAGGCGCTGCTGGCTTTTGACACCGGAAATATATACATGGTTGGAATTTGGATGCAAAAGTGAAGACAATTTCTGAGGATGTGGAAGTGACAGTTTTTGTGGATTATCAAAACGCTGATATGGTTTATTACTAACATTTGTGTTTGAGGTATTATGATAGCTGATTAACGAAGTTGGTGAAGACGTGGAGGCAGAAGCAGACGAAAAGGAAGGTGACGGTAATAAATTACTGTCAACATTACCACTATGCTTAAGTTTGACAAGTGATGGAAGTATAATATGATAATTATTATTAACTGGGCTGGATTCAGACTTAGTTTCGTGTTTGAGCTCAATAGATTGTGGTATATTGTTTTCTTGCTGTTGCTCTAGAGATATTTTTTCATCGTTACTAGCAGTGCCGCCACTGTCTTCTACCATGGAAGATCTCTTAGATTTGTTTTTCTTTGATTTCTTCTTTTCAGGAAGAGTAATTTCTTCTTCGATTTCTCCTTTCGCATTTCTTTTTCTTCTTTTGATAACACCACTTTTCATTTTAATAGGCCTGTGGCAATTATGTAACTTATAATATAACCCACAAGCATTACAAATAGTTTCTCCCAATACATTTCTTCTCCAAAGAGGGGTGATAGTAGTCTGACAGTTAGCACAAGCCATTACCACAGATGAATCACCAGTATCCAGCAGAGAAGCATTAGAACTAATACCATTCAGGTCATTAGCATTGCCCCCATTATTGTCATTGCCCGGCAACGATCCGCTTTCAATCTCTTTTGCATTGATGTCTATTTCATTATCGGAGTCATAATTCAGTTTCTTCAGTTTTGGTGATGTTGAATGGATAATGACACGATTATTGAAAACAGGACAACCTTTGCACGCCTTAGTACCGCCGGTCCCATTACAGTGTCCGTCGCCTTTACATGATCCTTCATCTTTAGAGCATTTTGAGTCTAATTTGATCAATGTTGGTGGTCTCTTCAAGTTTACTGGCCGATGACAGTTATTAGCTTTATAATACAACCCGCAAGCGTTACAAATAATGGTCCCATCTGGAGCTCTTCTCCAAAGCGGAGTTTTTGTAGTTCCGCAATTTCTGCATTTTTGACTGCTACTATTACTGTTATTATGAGAAGAAGTGGCTCCAGTGGTAACTGAAGTGTTTCGAGAAATGTTCTTTTTCAGTGGCAGCGATGTACTTGGAGATTGGGCCAGCGGAGATGTTAAAGATGACAGAGGCAAGGACGTGGCAGTTGAAGTTATAGTATGTATATGACTATCCAGTATTTGAGGGCTTGGCTTCGGAATCGGGACAGGTGTTGTCCTCTGTGATTCAGTTGTTATGGTGTGATCCGTTGTGGAATCAGCACTACTGCTTGGGGAGTTATCCATAGAACTTGATGCGAGCATTTCAGACTGGGAAGTCTTTCGGATGCCTTCTTTCTTTTGCGGTGTCGAAATACGATACAATATTGTCCAAATATACTGTCAGTTGTACTTCCGCGTTCCAGACGATCTGGTTAATAAACTAGCGACAGAGCAGGATGGTGAATTAGCTTTTTGTTGGATCAAAAAAAAAGTTGAACTATAACAACAGCAGCAATAACGCTTATTTTGTTGTATTCAGTATTTGATTAAAATATATTGGAAAGAGAGAATTTAGTTGTTTGAAATAATTTTATAGTCCCGAAGTTCCAGAAAGTGAAGACATTGGATGTTTGCAATACAAAACCGTACAAGGCAATATCTCCGTTTGCGGTAGTTTACTGCATATAGAATAAGCTCCTACTGGGCCAAACTGTTACTGTTTACTCACTTAGTGTATATTTTCAGTTACAGTATTTATTGCCCCACAGATTTTTGAATCAATCATAGTCAGTTAAGTCTAAGAGTGCGCTTAGTATATATATTTTAATTACTGGCCAATAGGAAAACGCACATTATTAATACAAGAAACGCCTGGCGATGCTTTCTGTGTGAAAAGGCATAAATTCTTATCATGGTATGTTAGGGGCAAAAAAAAATTTCATTTAGAACGTGTTTCATTGAAAGAATAAAATGGTCTTGCTAACTGTGTATTACGAACTAATCTGTGAATGGTGGTATATCCTCACCTTGCTGCAAATATGGGAAGGCTAAATTTCCAACAAGTGGACCAAATGACTACCGTTTTTTTTTCGTAAGAATAATTACTTTCTCACTATAGATCGTGGCAGATAACGAATCTACTTTTTGTTGGCCATACTGATTCATTAAGGCACACCCCATAATAAGCCAGTACACATGCAACGGTCCTTGAAGCACTGAAGATCCTCATAAGCCAAGCAGTGGTTGTTTGAAGACCGCTGCACACGAGCACCGATGCCAAGATTCATTTGAAGTGCCGTGATGGATTGCTATTTTATCAGACAGAAAAAGGCGGAAGTTAGCACGTGCTAAGCGCATGGCGATGCTTGATTTTCAGGATATTTGGTCACAACCTTTTTCGATGATCCCCCTACTAAAACATTTGAATCACCGATTAGGAGCTGCAGGGTCTGCGAAAATTGGTATCTATTCCGGAATATTCTATTGTTTATTGTTATGCGAATAAATCGCTACGACGGTGCACATAACAACTGAGGGACAATCGCGGAGTAAGATATGTGTAATAAATGTGCGTTTAGCAGCTGTAGGTCGCAAAATCAGCGCGAAACTCATCACTCAGTGACAGCTGGATAGTTCGCAAATACTGCGCAGAGATAGATAAAGAAATCTATCGAACAATTTTGGTCGCAAAATCATCTCAGATTGCAAGAATCCAGCTATATGCTCTGAGCCCTATAAATATGTAGCCAAATCTTCCAAATATACTCACTCCCGTTCATTCATTTTATTTATTTTTCTTATTCTCTTCATTAATCAATCAATCAAACCTCTATTATAACTCTACTATTATTACTACAATTCAATAACAATCAAAAATGGCCTGCTGTGACTCCAAATCAACATCCTGCGCATGTGCTTCAAACTGTTCCTGTGCCTCCAAGAATTGCGTCTGCTCCAGTTGTGGTGATGCTTGTAACTGCTGCTCTACAAAGAGTGCCTGCGACTGTTCCGAAGAGAAATCATGTTGCAAAAAGGCATCTACCTGTGGCTGTTCCGGCAAAGAATCCTGTGTGTGTGAAGCTGATAAATGCAGTTGTGAATCCTGTTAATTAGATGAATTTTGCCTGCTGGTTTAGCTGCTTGGTGCTGTGGCCACATTCTTATTGAGGAACCTTCCACATGCTCACCTTAAATTAATTGCCAATAGCTTGATTTAAGCTGTTTGTCTATTATTTACTATATTATATTATATTTACAGGCTAAGGTGGAGGGGAAAGCTTATCCCAACTGCTTAGATATTTCCGTATGGATTTATTTGAATGTCTTTTTCTGCCTCATTTGTTTTACATATCACTTTTATTTCAATTTAGTTATCAATTATATTTAATGCTGTGAATCATAGAAATTCTAGATATCAAAGTAATGTCTGTTCTTCTTCTTGTTATCATCTGTATTATGATTTGATGTATATTTGTTGATTCTGCCTAATTCAATCACGCATGTTGAAAATTAGCTGTTTCCTAATATGGAATAAAATACTTTCACAAATACAAAGGGAAGCCCAAAATTTTTTTGTCACGCAGTCAAAGTTAGTCATATACTTTAAAAAGAAAATCAAAACCGACGCATCCGCCGTACTTGTTTGAAAAAGAAAAAAGGAAGTATAAAGTTAGAATGAAATTTACAGATGAAAATTTTCAAAATATGTGAGCGTGACTGAATCAACAAAAAAAAAGAAAAACGAAAAAAAAAAAACCCAAATCTTCATTCTAACTAGTATCGTGAGTATTAACTATTTAATTTTTTAGAACGATAATTGGTTATCTTCCTTAAATACCTTATCCATACTTAATATTCATATTATTTAGAAGAATCATAATAATAAAATAATGGCCTCTTCTTCTACTGATAAAAAACAATCTGGCCTTGCCAGAGTTTTAGGTTCTGCATCCGCTGGTATTTGTGAAATTGGTGTTTTCCATCCAGTTGATACGATTTCAAAGAGATTGATGTCCAATACCACTAAAGTTACAAATGCGTCAGCTTTAAATTCCGTTATTTTTAGAGAACATGCCCAAGAAGCTTTCAGCAAAAGATTCTTCACCCTTTTCCCAGGCCTTGGTTACGCTGCAGTTTACAAGATCTTACAAAGAGTCTACAAGTACGGTGGTCAACCTTTTGTAAACGAAAAGTTGACATCTTCTTTTAAATCCACTTATGAAGACGCTTTTGGTGCTAAGACTGGTAAGGCTCTTTTAAGTGCCACTGCTGGATCTTTAATCGGTATTGGTGAAGTTGTCTTATTGCCATTGGATGTTTTAAAAATTAAAAGACAAACTAACCCAGAATCTTTCAAAGGTAGAGGTTTTCTTAGAATCATCAGGGATGAAGGATTTGGTCTTTACAGAGGTTGGGGCTGGACCATGGCCAGAAATGCACCAGGTTCTTTTGCCTTATTTGGAGGTAACGCCTTTGCTAAAGAATACATCCTTGGCTTGAAAGACTACTCCTCTGCTACTTGGGGCCAAAACTTTATTAGTTCCATTGTTGGTGCTTCTGCTTCCTTGATTGTCTCTGCTCCTTTGGATGTGATCAAGACCAGAATTCAAAACAGAAACTTTGAGAACCCAGAAGGTGGTTTCACTATTCTTAAGAACATGCTTAAGAATGAGGGTGTCACTGCTTTCTTCAAAGGTTTGACTCCTAAGTTGTTAACTACTGGCCCTAAGTTAGTCTTCTCTTTTGCTTTGGCTCAATCGTTGATCCCAGCTTTCGATAAGTTGTTCAAATAATTCCTTTAATCTAATGCAGGTATTATCATTTCTTATATTTATGAAAAGTTAACCAAGGAAAGCAAAGTAGCTCTGGTTTATTCCATATATATCTTGTAAATATGCTTAATCTGTTTTTATCATCAACATGTGAAGTGGTTCGGAGGTACCACGGATTTCACGTTGTCGCATGAATGCAACTTATGTAAGTTTTTAATCCTACAAGCCATATTATTTAGCATTATAATTTTGCTCCAACTTAGCAAACATCAAATTGTACGTACATAGCTCATAATTCAAAATTAGTTCATATTGTGTATAAATATGTATTTCCTACAACATCATGCATTCGCTAAGTGTTATTGAAAATTTGCAAATTAAAAAGTGCACAGGAAATGCGATGATATGGATTACCTTAAAATGATCATTGTTTCAATTGGAAATAAAATAATGTTCCCCATTCCTATGTTCTCTATTTAGTAAATAAGATAATAAATTATTAGAAAAGTTAAGCGTACTGCTCGTATTTATATATATATTGTTTGTAACTACATTGATAATAATACAATTTTTTGTGCGTAGAGCCATAATCTATCTTGTTTAAATAAAATCCTTGGGGTTAATTTTACCAATTTGCTATTTAGAGATTATTCTTATCACTTTGTACGATACCACTTAACTAATTATCCGTTTAAGGCCAAAGTTTCAATATATGTAGTGCAAATTTACCTATCTTTCCCGACAATATATGAAAATAAAAAATTTCATTTGGGATGCAAAAGGATTGAAATTGTAGTAATAAGTAATCATAAAGCAAATACGGCCGAAAATTACCAAAGACCACCCTATAGAATGGATTGTTGATGTGTTTTGAGACAAAATATTGGGCTCTCAAATACAGGAGTTTTTGATAATCTTTAATATTCACTTTCTGTCTTTTCTTACGTGAATGATTATACAGAAGTAACAATTACCAAATAGAATACAACCTTTGGGATTATTCATTTTCGAAAAATTTCGCCTTTTCTTGCAACGCATTAAGGTTTTTCTGTAACTCAAAAAGCTCAAACTTCTTCTTCTCAACTTCAATTTCATGCCTCATTCTTTCTATTTCAATTTTAGCTTTGATTTTTCTCATAGAATTTTCATATCTGGCTTTTAATATTTTATGTTTATTCTTCACTCTTTTAACATCACTGCTTTGTTTCTTTACTGCAGAGATATAAATCTCATATAAGTTCTTCATATCACTAAAAGCTTGTGGATTCTTTTGCATAGAATCATGATACTTCGACAGCACAGGTACTGTTTTGAATGATCTTTTAATATTTTCAAAAGAGTTTTTGGTGTTATTCTGTTTCCGCTTGGTTTCTCGATTTTTTATCGAAACATATTGGGTGTCTTCATCAAATTCAATATTGGTAAACTCTTGCAGTTTCTCCGATGGTGTATTCGCTACCTTAGCCATTCCTCCCTGGTGCTCATCAATAGTGTTACTCTGGGAGCTAATGCTTTTAATTTCGTTTTTATATATTGCCGTTGCATTCTTACTCATTCTTGCAGCTTTGTCTTCACTAGCATCTTCATCCACTTCGTTATCTTCAGTTCCATTATCAACAACAGTGGTTTCTCCTTCCACAATGCTGCTTGCAGCATCTTTTGTTTCAACTGTTCTACCAGTATTATTATTATAACTTTCAGCATTTTCCTTATAATTGTTAATAATAATTTCCACATTTGAGTTTGTTCTTATATCCTCTGTTCTCTTAGAAGGGACCAAAGATCTTGAATCTTTGATATTCTCCACAGTAGATGAACGCTCCTTCTCAGCATTTTCTATCTCCTTACAACAGTTTATACTGTTGACAGCGTCATTATTGATGATATTACCTTTGGTAGTAACTTCAGTATTGGTAATAGTTGAAGAATATTTGGTCATCTGCGCTAATGCTGTTTTCTGGTAAAAATCATTAGTTACCTCATTAAACATACCCGGATTATTCACAACAACTTTTAATTTCTTAATTGGACTTCTAAGGTTATCCACTTTTTCTTCAGGAAACGTAGAAGGTTCTATAATCAATAAATGATCTTGATTATCTGTATTGTTTTCCCTATTTTTCATATCTAGATGTTTCTTTTTAGTAAATGGCTGAAGGAGCGACGGTAACTGTGTTGCTTGAGTTGAAGTTGCAGTGACGTCTTTTTGTGATGATAGAGGACCAGTTTCAAATTGGTACGGATGCCCACTATCTATGTGAGCGAGTCTCGTATCTATGATATTAATGAAAGTATTTGAGTCAATTATTTCATCATTTATAAAATCTACGTGAAGCTTCTTATTAGGGCAGAACTGTTTCAAACGAAGTAATAAAAGTTCACAATTATTTAGCTTCACCGAGCCATCAGAATTTTGTTGAAATATATTACCGAGTCCAATCGCAGCAAAGGCTACATTCGATTTCATATAAGGTAGAAGTAGTTTCCCAGATTTCATTCGGCAAACCAAATGAAATATGTAATTATCAATGCAGCTATGATCCGTTAGCCGATCAGTATCTGCTTTATATACATTAAGATTAATATTATTCCCGTGAATATCTTTTAAAAAATTCACCAACATAAAATAGTCACCGACTTCAGTTAATTGGAGATCATCGCAAATAGTCTCAAACACATTATACATATTTTGGAAAGATATTCCATTTAGAAACCTCACTAAGCATGAGAAAATATGAGATACTATCTTCAAATCTGAACAAATTAACCCCATTAAATTTAATACTTGTAACTGCTCTTTAGTCTTTGCGTCTGCTGAGTGAAGTTCCAAATATTTTTTGAGAATTTCTTTCAATATATTAATGACGATAATTATAGCTTTGTTTTGCGCTATTACTAACTTATAAAAGTAGAATTTTGAAGGATTCACAAAATAAAATGGAACTTCCAAGGTACTCACTTTCCATTTCAAATAATCGTAACAGAAGGCCATATAGACAATTTGAACTCTATTTGGAATTCCTGCCAGCAAATTACGAAAATCTAAATTTGCGTAACACAAAGTATTCCAGCTTTCAGGTAATAGTGGATACAGTGGAGAACAGCATTTTCCAAGTTTTTCCAATATTCTTTTAAATTCGGCAGATACGAAGAAATTGGAAGGTAATTTTGCTGGCGCTTTCTTTTGCCTATAAATACCTCGTACTGTTATTGCATTATCTTTCATCTCTTCAATATTGTTATCCAAATTATTAATCTTACTATAAGTGAAATCATGATTGGACCTTGAAGTAACTGATACCGCTTCCTGTTGTCCAATATTAGAAGTACTTGGAGCTTCTATAAGAGAATCAACCCCACTAGCATTAGAGATTATGGAGGGTTTGCAAGCAAGAAAAGGACTTTTTATATGCAACGGAGGCATAGATGAAGTATTGGACACAGCTGCTGATGAGGATAGTACAGAACTAGTTTGGTTCATGGTAGTAGTTATTGACCCACTTTTGAAAGAAGATTTAGCAGAAGCAGCAGCAGCTAAAGATGCTGCTAGAGTGGTCGTAGTACCATGATTGTTAGCAATGCTCAAATTAGATGTATTCTGTGATACATTAATTATAACGGTCGAAAGTATGGGAGACTCTCGAGTTATTGATAGCTCATTATTTTTACTGGCTAGTACATCTCCATGATTAGTTGATGATGATGGCCCAACTGTACACAATGGCAGTAGGGTATTTAGTTGCAAATTATTGACACGCTTCACATAGTCTTTCACATAAATTCCTTTTTGATGGTATAATTTTTTATATGAGTTTAGAACCAAATCTAGTTTCAGATTTGACTCAATTGGGATATTTGAAAGAGTGCACTCATTTAATTGTACTAAGCCCTTATCTTCTAAGTAATTTTTTGTTTGAGCTTCGTCAATTGCTAATAGTGAGAAAATCCCGTTATTATGAAACATATAGTTGGGTGGCAAGCCAAATTTTTTCACATATTGGATGCACTCATTGAAGAACCTATCCATTCCTACCAATTTAATAGAGAAAAAATTAAAAAGCAGTTTTGTAGGGGCTTGAAATGATAAAAATTTTAAAGCTTTCAGCAAACTTGACATATCATTGTATGACCCTATACTCAAGTGTCTTAACCTATCTTTATTGTCTTTGTATAGAAGTCTGAATTGATCATATGGAATTAATGCCTCTGTTGACAAATCTAATCTGAAATCTATAAGACGTTCAATTTTTTCAAATAAATCAAAATTCATTATCTTAACAAATAGTTCAATATTGGAAAACGCAATAGCTTGATAGTGTTCTGAAGTCTTTAAAAATGCCAGTTCGTTGTAATTCTTCAAAACCTCTTTATCCACATTAAACTTAGAAAATAAGTCCTTGACTGGTATGAAAGTGATCGTTGCTGTATTACCATCATTTAGTTCATCTGTATCGTCTACCATGAAATATCGATTAATATCAGAGTTATTATTATGTTTACCATTTTCGAATACTTGTTTTAAACTTAAATGTAAATAAGCATTATTTTTTAAACATTCCCTAGATTTGGCACTAGTTTTCAATGACTTTGGAGGTTTTAGTAAAAAGATTACCGATGAGTCTATATTACCATATAATAACAGAAGTTGAGTCGAACTCACCGCGACCGTTAAATGAGTCTTATAGTGGAACAAGCAATGAACGGTTTTCAAAAATGCCAAAGTTCGTTCAAGCGAAGTAGGATCATTACTTGGTTTGATATCAAGTAAACTAAAGATATCATATATTTTGAAAAAGTCGAGAATTAGGTTATCTTGACCCCACGCTATGCCCAAAATGTTTCTGAGTCCCTTGTTGATCTTTAGATTGTCATTCAGCAAAATTGTATGAAGGGCTTCATTTGAAAGACCTGAAAAATTAAACACATTAATTATTTTCAAAGAAGCATTAAACAATAGGATATTCCATGTATCGTTTATATTGAAAAACACCAATATATCTTTTATCATTTTGACAGTTTTTGGAATTTTTACGAAGAATACCTTGGTATTATCTTGATGAACTAAAAATATCGACTGGAAAAGATTACCGTATGGATTATAGATGGTGGATAAAAGCATAAGGTACGCTTTTAAAAAAGCTGGGCTTCCAATCATCTTATCTTGGGTCCGCATTATGTTCTGCGTTACCTTCTGATTGTTAATGGACGTTGAAGACTTTGATTGGGATCTCTGCACTTTTTGAGCGTTCTTCTTCGCCCAAAAATATAAGGAATACTCTAGAAATAACGTTTGATATTTTGCATTTATTATGAGAATAACCTTTCTAATTACCAGTTACTGCCATAAAGATTAAATTATTGGAAAAAGTGTACGTGATGAAAGCATAGTCATATTCGTAATCGTGAAAATCAATGCATATACAGTAACAGACATGAGAGAAAAATAAGGTGAAGAAATCGAGAGACTCGCGAGTTCTATGATTTTCGATCTGCATGTTTTTTTCTTTGTAACCTGCTGACATTTAATCTGACAGAAAAGTAGATTGATACAGATATCTCCTAACATATCCCTCTGATTCATAGAAGAGTTTTACAAATAATACCAATCTGTGATGCCTCAATAAAAAGTTTGGCCTATTAAATCAACTAATCCAAAGATTTCTCAAAATAATATTGATTTACGCTTGCATCTCTCCTTATAATCAAGTTCTTGTTTGACCACTGGAATAACGTCAGTTCCTTTTACCAGGCTCATAACCTTTTGCACGTTAGATTTTCTTATTTCTTGTAGTGTTATATTTAGTCTTCTCTTCTGTTGCGCGTGTTGGATGAAAAGATCAATAAGTGCGTAGGCGAACCATATGAACTGCCAACTGACATTGTTTTCGACTAAGGTCAAGCATTTGTATATTACTGAACTGCAATCCATCAATCAGAGTTGCTTAAAGTAGAAATCTCAGCAGACTAGATATAGAGAAACAATAACTGCAGAGACAAAGATATATAATGGTATGTGATTATTCTTATTCGTAACTAGCGCAGACAAGTTATACTAACTACCATAACAAACAGTTTTCCGGATTTGGAGCTAACCAGGACAGTTTTGCACACGATCTTCTTGATAGTCTCGTGTCGCAGACTCAGGGGTTTGCAAGAAATGCGTTTGAGGATTATTTCAGATGCTACCCGATAAGCAAGATGCCCGAGCACAACAGAAAAGACTCGGCTAATTATGGAGGCAAGATTTTTCTTCCTGTCTCAAGCTTGAACAAATTGACAAGACTCCAGGTACGATACCCGATGTTGTTCCAATTGACTAATGAGGCCAATGGTTTCAAAACGCACTCTGGTGTGTTGGAGTTCACTGCTGAGGAGGGCAGAGCTTATATTCCCACGTGGATGATGAATGTGTTGAAGATATCTACAGGCGGGCTCATCAAAATTGCAAACTTGGATCTCCCGCTAGGCAACTTCGTGAAGCTCGAGCCTCAATCCGTGGACTTCTTGGACATAACCGACCCGAAGGCTGTTTTGGAAAACGCGTTGAGGCAGTTTACAGCGCTTACTGTGAATGACGTGATCGAGATTGACTACAACGATACGATCTACGGGATCAAAGTGTTGGAGGTGAAGCCAGAGAACGACAACCATGGGATCTGTGTCGTTGAAACAGATTTGGTGACGGACTTTGCACCGCCTGTGGGTTATGTCGAGCCAGATTACAAGAAAAACGTCACAAAGGACTCTCTGACCAGCGGCAGAAGCACGGGCGGCGCCAAGCGAGACGTCAAGGTGCAAGGCAGAATGGCCGAGAGCTTGGGGTACTTGGACATGATCGCTAAGTCGACGGAGGGGAGCGGTGCCAGGCTCTTCAGCGGTACGGGGCACAAGATATCGGGCCGGGCTGTCGACAGCGGCAGCAGCAGCGGCCCAGAGACGAAAACCGCAAGCAACGTCGACCTCTCGAAGATCAAGTTGGACTCCACAAACATAAAGAAGTTCGATTTGCCGGCAAACCAGTTGTTTTTCGGGTTCCCGTTGGTTCCACCGCCGGCTGCGGACGCGGACGAGGAGAAGCAGAGCGAGGAGGACAGGAAGGCGGGAGCGGTATTCAAGGGCGAGGGCCAGACGTTGCGGAAAGCAAAGAAGTGACGACGGCGTCTTACGTATTACATATGGCTGATTAGCAAATACATGGGGGTCTGACGTGACGTGGAAAGTTGTAGAGTGGACCTGGTTTGGTGGAGAGCGGCTGGCTGGGCGGAGTCTTGCATCACGTGCTACGCACGTGATGCAGCCCTGGTGTTTGTTTTCTGGGCAGTCTGCTGGTCTGCAGCCCTGCCGGCTCTCCCCGCCCAAAGCCGCCCGCGCAGCAAAAATGTGTCACTTCCTGCCGTGGGCGTTCGAAGCCCGGGTCCCGAGCCGCCAGGTCTGGGAGGCCTACCGGTCAAAAATTAAGTTGCAGCTATTGTCTGTTCTCAGGGTGGCAAGGCAAGATGAAGACAGGAAGCAACGGTTCCTGGCGCGGTGAAAGCAAGCAACCATGGCTGGTTGTTTCTTTCCCTGGTCTCCTTTTCTTGTTTCGCTTGATTGTCCCCGGCCGGAGGCGTCTGCGGGTGCCGGGCGGGCTGTCTGTTTTGACATTGGGCGCCCGTATGGCGGCGCGCTTGGCGTATTTGGTAGGCGGTAATCTGGCATTTTTGGTGCATTTGGTACTTTTGGTACATCTGCGGTACACAGACCGCACAATAACGGACGATCAAGTCGCTTGATTGATGCTTCTTGTCGCTTTGGCGGATGGATGATCGCGCGACACATTGCGTCTGTTATCTGAGCAATGCCGAACACAAAAGAAAAATTTTATTTTTTATTTTTTGTTTTCTATTCCATTCTTTTCGGTTCGTTCTTGCTATTGTGCGCAGCGGAAATTATTGCATTACAGAAAGACGTATATATAAAGTGATAAAAAAATTTTAAAACACTTCTTCTTCACTGCGCAAATTCCCTGATACAGATTGTATATTACACTTTTATCCTTCCCCTTTCCCTCCATCATCTCTGATACCCCATCTGATTAGCCCACAAATCACGCCTGATTGAATTGCCAGCAATTGATCGCCACACGATATTGTACCTGATCCGTCTCGCTATCCCAGCCCCCAGCCCTACAGCATCCCATTTGCCGCCAAACCGCTTATCAACACAACAACCACCGCCATGTCCTGCACCAACTGTTCCTGCGACCACAAAGAAGCCTGCGGCTTGTTGACCTGGAAAGACCCTAAGAAGTCCGCCAAGGTCTTTGGTACCTCCTTGGCCGTCTTGATCTCGTTGAAATACTTGAACATCATCACCCTCTTCTTCAAGATCTCCGCCTTCGTCTTGGCCATCTCCGGTGTCGCTGAGTACCTTGGCAGAGCCGTCACCGGCAAGGGCTTTGCCTCCAAGTTCAAGCCTGCCCAATGCGCCTCCTTGAACAAGCTCGTCAAAGAAAACATTCCTAAATACGAGTCCACGGTCGCTGCCTTGGAGGCCCGCGTCCTTGACATTGTCTACGCCAAGAACATTGAGAAGACCTTGAAGCTCGCTGGTGTGTCTTTTGTCCTCTACAAGATCACCTCCTGGTTCTCTCTTTTCCAATTGTTGTTTGTTGGTTTGATCTCTGCCTTCACCTTGCCTGTTGTCTACGTCAACTATGAAAAAGAAATCAAGGAATACCAAGCCAAGGTTGTTGGTGTCTCCAAAGAAAAATACCACGAGCTCTACAAGCAAGTTGGCACCCAAGTCGAGCCACACGTCAAGAAAGTCCAAGACGCCTTAGCTCCATACACAGCACAGCTCACTAAGTACTTGCCAAAGAACAGAACTGCCGGCTCCACCGTTGGCTCTGACTTATCCAAGGAAGAACCTGTTGCTCCAAAGGCTGCTGCTCCTTCTGCCACCACCTCTGGTGCTTCTGTCCACACTACTACTGCTGCCTCTAAGTTACCATCTGTTCCAGCCTCCTCTTTAAAGCAAACCGTGGAAAAGGCTGCTCAAGACTCCCATATTGCCGATAACGTTGAATACGGTGACTTGAAGAAAGCTATCAAAGAAGACAAGGCTGCTTTATAAGTTTTACTCGCTAGTGGCCTATGACTAATTAATTTACAAAACTGTGCGTCTCACCATAGTATTATAATAAAGAGAAATTGTTCATTCAACCTTTGTGAAGATCATTACTTGTTGTAAGCATTTGTTTTCCAACTAAAGAAATTAAATTTGCTTGATAAAAAATAGCAATAATTTATAATTTCAGTTGTTTAATTTTCTTTTTTTTACATCTAGTATTTTCATTGTTGTTTTTTTTGGTTTTGTTTTTAAAATTATATTATTGTTTTATTTTTCAGATGTCTTCTGTCTGTCTTCAGTACAACCTTCACCTGCAAATTATTTGAAGTATCTTTTTTTATATTATCCAATTGATTGTTCTAGTCGTATCAACTGTAAATGTAGAACTATATATTCTGCAAATAAATTATGGATAGCACATTGACAGTGGATTCAATATGTCATTTCTCTGCTTCTACACCTGGACATCTTACGAGTAACGCAATATTCTCGTGCCTAAACTGTCTATCCCTGATAAGGAAATACTGTGGTGTAACAGATCCACACATTACATTATCCACAACTTGTTACCTCCTTACGTATCAGACTTTTGATGTAATGTTTTTTTGATTTACCAATTTAATTATGTACTTTTTATTAGATGTAGTGTTTTTTTTATGTTCTATTTTTATCGTACTGTTTATTTTTGATGCAGTTCGTTAGCTTCCTAAATAAGTAATATTTTTCATCTGCGCTTTGTTTATTGTTTTTGTTTTTTTTTCTTAGCAGACATCATTCTATCATAAAGTGTCATTGCCTAATTAGGAATTTTGTAAATATAGCATAGCTATTCAATTTCCAATATCGAAAAAACTTTAGTGAAATAATTGTAAAATATCCTTTTTTTTCCCTTATTTCTTTTACATAATCTTTTAAACAATACCATCAATCAGTCAAATAATAAAATAGTTGGAGTTTCCCAAGCTTTTATCTTTCCTTTATATTTTTCTAAAATCTTAATAATCTTCTTCAAATTTTTGAATTCCGTTTACAATCTTTTCACGTTACTTTTATTTCAAATTATACCTTACAATCAAAAACACAGGCCATTGACATTCATTTCGTATTCATATACCCTATATTATTTTTCAAACCTCTTCAATCAATTTTCCAGTTAGATCATATTCCTTTCAAAAAAAAAAGACAAAGATCGCTCAAATGATACCACCAATTGATCAACCAGAAAATGGTTACGTTGAACTCCCAGAACGTACAAAGGCAAATACATCTCCTAAAAGAATGAATAAATCTTCTGCATTCACATATGCTTTTAACGATGAACCAAACTTTCAGCGTTCTCCATTTACTAACTCAAGAGCGGCAGAAAGATACTCCCCACAAGTTTCACCAAATAAGCCAACTACTGCAAACTTTATGGCATCACAGTACACGGCATCTCCTTCAATGGGATTTAACTCCACTGCAATAGGTAACAATTTCATTGAGGCTGCAGCAGCAAACAAATACACTCCTGATATTCCGGAACTGCCAACTAAAAGAGCATACTGGACAAACTTGGAAACACCAAAAAGAGCAAAGCATATTTCCACGCTGATGGACTTCATGGATGATATTGTAAATATGGATGATGTTGATTTCATAAATGACGATGATGATAATCAATCTTTTAAATCACCATTGAGTCCACCAAGGCATACTGTGCATGAAAGCCCCTTCAGAACGTCAGGTTCCTCCTCTGGGCTGCCAATTAGAGGCCCAAGATTATCTATGAATCAGAGCCCAATGATGGCTAGTCACGGAGTTCCAAGAATTCCACAGCAGCCTATATCAATTTTTAATTCAGCCACTAACACAGTTCAAAATAATAGCTTCAATATCTCTCATAACACTCCATCTTTAAAACCTGATCAACAAACTTATTATCCAGAAACTTCCCCTTTTGTTGCTGAAGACGGTGAAAGCCCATTTTTAGATCCTGAAGGCTCAAGAGACCATTTTCGTCAGAGCCAACGCAGCAACCAGGAAAGCGCTACACTTTCATATGAAGGAAGTTATGAAGGTTCGGACTTCAAGGAACACCTCGATAATATGTCTTCATCTATTGGTTCTGACTCTACAAGAAACTCCAATTTCAATTACCGTAACTTCAGAAGCAGCCAAGCTTTCGCAGATATTAATAAAACTATGGATGCACAATCAATGGTTACTGACAGCTTGGAAAACGAACTCTATGATGGAGTTCCAGAAAGCCATCAGCTAAGAAGAGATCAGGATCATGATGCCATGACCCAAGTTCCATTGGAAGGACCCAACTTGGTTTTGAGAAATGCTGTTCCTAGCAGACTTTTAAGGAACTTACCTATTAATAATGATGATGAATTCCAATTCATGCGTTACACAGCATGTACTTCCGATCCTGATGACTTTATCAAGAATGGTTTCACATTAAGGCAATCTAAAAACGGTAGAGAAACTGAGCTTGCCATTTGTATTACAATGTATAACGAGGATGAAATTTCATTCACGAGAACTATGCATGCAGTTCAGCAAAACATAGCGCATCTTTGCTCTAGAAACAAATCTCCAGTTTGGGGTGAAGAAAGTTGGAAAAAAGTACAAGTTATCATTGTCAGCGATGGAAGATCAAAAGTCGCTCCTGGTGTTTTGGAAGTGTTGGCTGCTATGGGTGTGTATCAAGATGGAATTGCTAAATCTTTTGTCAATTCTAAGGAAGTCACTGCACATCTTTTTGAATATACTACACAGGTTTCCATTGATTCTAATCTTAAATTTCAAACCGTTGGCGATAATGTTGTCCCAGTTCAAGTGCTATTCTGCTTGAAAGAAAAGAATCAAAAGAAGATTAACTCTCATAGATGGTTATTCAATGCATTCTGTCCTGTTATAGATCCTAATGTGTGCGTGTTATTAGATGTTGGTACTAGACCACATAAAGATGCTATTTATCATTTATGGAAAGCATTTGATAATGATTCTAATGTTGGTGGGGCAGCAGGTGAAATCATTGCCATGAAAGAAAAAGGTGGTTTGAATTTATTGAACCCATTAGTGGCATCTCAAAATTTTGAATATAAAATGTCCAATATTTTAGACAAACCTTTGGAAAGTGTTTTTGGCTATATTTCTGTTCTCCCTGGTGCCTTATCTGCTTACAGATATACCGCTCTTAGAAACCATGAGGATGGTACCGGTCCACTTTGTTCTTATTTTAAAGGTGAGACCCTTTCCACTAGTGAAGCCACAAGAGACGTTTTTACCGCAAATATGTATTTAGCCGAAGATAGAATTTTATGTTGGGAATTGGTTGCTAAAAAACAGGAAAAATGGGTTTTGAAATATGTTAAGCAAGCTAAAGGCGAAACAGATGTTCCTGATAACTTACCTGAATTTATCTCCCAAAGAAGAAGATGGTTAAATGGTGCTTTATTTGCAGCATTATACTCTCAACTCAATTTCAGGCAAGTTTGGGATACAGACCATTCTGTCGTTAGAAAATTCTTTCTTCATGTTGAGTTTTTCTATCAATTTGTTCAATTGTTGTTCTCTTTCTTTAGCTTGGGTAACTTTTATCTTGCTTTCTATTTCTTAGGTGGTTCTTTAGCAGCTAGTAACGCGATCCCGCATAATGGTGGTTACTGGATATTCACTATCTTAAATTATTTATGTGTCTGTGATTTGACGAGTATCTTCATTATTTCTATGGGCAATAGACCACAAGGTGCCAAACATCTATATTTCTCAAGTATGATTTTATTGACTGTTTGTGCTGTTTATAGTATGATCTGTGGACTATATTTTGTTGGTACAACTGTTTCCGAGAAAAATGACGGTATTGTTTCCAGTTCAGCATTTTTCGATATTGTGGTCTCGTTGCTATCTACTTATGGGCTTTATGCCTTCATGTCTATCATTTATATGGACCCGTGGCATATAATCACAAGTTCCATACAATACTTCCTCATGTTGCCATCCTATACTTGTACATTACAAATTTATGCATTTTGCAATACACATGATGTCTCCTGGGGTACAAAAGGCGATAATAATCCAACAAAGAGTTTGGGTAGTTTCATTGTTGGAACAAATGATGCTGGTAAGTTTGTTATGGTTCCAGGAAGAATGAACGTTAATGAAGCTTATGATGAAGTGCTACATAATTTGAAATACAGAAGACAACAGCCAAGAAATGTCAAAGAATTAGTTAAAAAGGAAATCCCAGAAGAAGACTACTACCGTGATATAAGAACTAGAGTTGTCTTGATGTGGTTACTTTCTAATATGTTGTTGATTATGATTGTTACTCAAGTTTACAGTATTAAAGATACTGGTAGTAACAAATACTTAGCGTTTATTCTTTGGTCTGTTGCTTGTCTTGCTCTTTTCAGATCTATTGGTTCCTTAACATATCTATTCCTTATGGCTACGCGCTGGATTGTAAAATCAAAGAGTAAATTGGAAGAAGGCGGACATTCTTTGCAAGTTCCAAAATTCAAAGTCAGTTTAAACAAAAACCAATAGATTTATTCGCTCTTTTTTTTCATATATCATTTAGTAAATTTGCTCTAACTTTGCATTGTATTTTTTGAATTTTTTAAAGCGTAGATAGATTAGCACTACAATATTTTCCATATACAGAGATTAACTATTATAATTCATAAATTGCGGTTACAAACCTACTAGTTGTAGTGGGTTTATACGTAGAGCATCAGCAAGATGATGATTAAGATACACAAACGGAAAAAAGAACTTATAAGTCAAGATTAGTCGAAGAATGTAATAATACAAAATTCGCGGTTAATAATTTTAATGAAAAATACTTATAACCTAATAAGAACAACAAGATTGATAGAAAAGAAGTTGATAGAAAAGAAATTAAAAACAAGAAAAATGAAAATCAACAGAGGAATATAGTATAATTAATAGTAATAAAAAAAATTTGTTAAAATCGGTAATAAAAATAGAGTAGCTAAACAAAAATTATTAAAAAATAAGGAACTAAAGACACAAAAAAATTTAGGAATGTTGATTATATGGATTTGAATTATCTGGCTTCTTCACGACTCATTGAACGTCTAGAATGGATGGCCATTAAGTGTTCAGCTTGTGCTAAGCCTTCAACATCGTGAGACACGTCGGAAGTATTATCACCAATATATTCACCTCTTTCAGCCATATTCATTCTCAATCTTTGGATAGGGGAGATAGCAGAAACAGATAAATGATGGTTATCTTTTTTATGTTTATTAATGGTTAGCTTTCTTTTAATAGAACCAATTGGATTTTTCAATGTATTTTTGAATGTAAGTTTCTTTTCAAGAGTAGTGGTAACAGGTTCGTTATCTGAAGCGATAGCACCTTCAGCAGATCCATCACTATTTTTGTTATCATTGTACAAGATGTCCGATCCAGCAAAAGATTCCTTTTGTTTAGTCCAAGATTCAACATCCTCAGGATTAGTTGGATCATAGCCAACTGGGTAGGAATCATAGTCACCTCTATTAATTTGTTCTCTAATAATATCAATATCTTTTGGATAATATAATCGACGGATAGTATCGAACATAAATCTCGGCAAAAGGTTGCATAACATACCCAAGAAAAATACAGCCCAAAAAGCAGTTGTGCCAAATACCTGTGAAGCAGCTTTGAAATATTCACCAGAGCTGTATTCAGAACTAGACCAGACACCAATCCAGAAAAACAAGATTAAAATGGAGAAAGCATAAATAATCATACTTAACCAATCCCATCTGTACTGTTGTAATAACACGTAAAGATTACATGATACTGCAGAAATAATGGCAACCATAGTACCCATCCAGAATCTATGGTGTAAGACTAACCCAGCTTGATTGACAAATTTAGCTTGATAATAAAGCAAGTATGGGAAATAAAACGATAATACAGATTGATAAAGGCCATCTACCATGTAAAAGACGAACTTAAATTGAGACCAGTCAAGACCTAAAATACCACTGATGTATAATTGGGGAACAACCAAAGAAATAGTATCGCTGACATCTTGATCAAAAATACCTAAGAAAATAACTGGCAAAGAGGTAAAAGCCAAGTTATAGAACATAATCAAGGTATATTCAAACAAGTAAGTACCATCAAAGTCACAATAGATAGAGTACCAGAACAAAGTCAAAGTGAACACCACATTCTTGTAGAAGAAGCATGGAATCATTTCGGATAATCTCTTGTAAGACCATCTACCATGAACTAAAAGCAATCTTGTCAAGAATCTAAATTGACCCAAGCCATAATCAGAAGACATAACAGCTTGTCTACCTTCTTCACCCGCAATACCAACACCAATGTTTGCAGCTTGAATCATTGCCACATCATTAGCACCATCACCAATAGCTAAAGTCATGACATCTAAATTATTTTTAACAACTTTGACAATTTGAGCTTTTTGAGCAGGAGAGACACGACAACACAACACAGATTTACAATTTTTACATAAGAGTAAGAACTTCTTTTGCAAAATGACATTGGCATGGTCAAAAATAGTGGTTAAAACTTCACCATTGAGAATAATAGCGTATCTGTCATTTGGCGCAGAATGGTCTAACTTAGCAGCTTTTACTGCATTATTAATTTCATCATTGGAATTGAAAACAATATTGAACTCTTCTTTCAAGAATTTATCAATACGAGAATTGATGCACTTATATTCAGAGCTCTGAGCAATCTGAGGTTCACCATCACTATCAGAATACGTGGATGAGGCAGCGGATTCATCCCCATCGACAGTACCAGATTTGGTGTCGACAACCAATAGCTTCATATCTGAACCCAATAAATTGCAAGAAAACCCAATATTAATGGCTGTTTCGACTTTATCACCAGTTAAAACCCATAACTTAAGACCAGCCTGACCTAAAATAGCAATGGATTCAGGAACACCAACTTGCAATCTATCTTCAATAGCTGTAGAACCAATTAAAGTTAAATCATCTTCAATTTCGCAGGCAACTTGATCAATTAATTCCTCTCTATTATCGGCAATGGATGCATTAGCTGCATGATATCTTTCGGCCCAGTCAACATAGAAATCCTCATCTAAAATCTTGTAAGAAATACATAAAGTTCTTAAACCTTCCTTAGAAAACTGTTCGAGGTAAAGAGCAGTTTTATTTAACATGTTTTGATCAGATGTATCACGTAATCTTTCAAAGATAACATTATCAGCACCCTTGGTTAATAAAACTACAATAGTTTCATCATCTGGAATTTTATCTTTTTGACCAGCAAAGTCAGGAAGTTGATTCTTTGGGATTTCTACAATCACACTCATTCTCTTTCTTGTGGAATTAAACTGGATGACATTTAGCACTTTATAGCAGAATTCAATACCATATTTGCTAACATATAACTCATCAACAGATCTTCCTCTGAATTCAATACCCAAGTCTCTAGCAACACCAACAAGAGCACTTTCATCTGGAGATTCGGCCTTGATTAGTTTACGATGTGAGTTAGTTGGGTCGTCTTCAGTGATGGCAGTATGGCATAATGCTAAAACTGTCATGAACCATTCGTTCAACAGTTTTTGGTAGTCTGATTCAGAAAGAACATCTTTGATATATTTAGAACTAACAAAAGAAATATCTTGCTCAGATAAATCATACATATAGCTTTGTTCTTTACCGCTGGTATTGAAAAAAGAGTTCATATTATTGTGGATCAAATTGTACATTTCATCTTTATCTTCAATGATTAATTTATCCATTTTGATTTTTTCTTTTACCACATCGATACCCATTCTTTTCTGCATACCCATTTTAGCTTCAGTATAAGATTCACCATAACTGTTTAACCCAATAGAACATTTTCTAAATTCCATCAAGTTCTGAGTCAACGTACCAGTCTTATCACTAAAGATATATTCCACTTGACCTAAATCATCGGATATATTCCAAGATTTTGGAATACATGGGTAATCCAACTTTTCATGGTACATTTTCACATCGGAATGGATAAAATAAGCTTGACAGGTCTTGATAATTTCAACAGAAATATAAAGCGAAATAGGAACCAAAGACTGATACAAAATTAAAGCAACAAAAAATGCAACCACACCAGAGGCAGCACTGCTTGTCAAATAAGGTTCAAACTCATAGGATAATCTGGAAATGGATTTTTTATTATAGAATATACCATTAATGATACCTGAGACAAGACACAACACGAACAATAAGATGAAATTGATGTAAACGGACAAGTTTAATTCTTTAGTGATACGCGATTTCTTTGTTGGTGTAACACCAGAATTAAGCATGATTTTTGTTTCGGCACCAGTGTACAACACAAGGCCGATAACCCATTTGGTGTTTCTCAAAGTAGAACCTCTAAATAAAACATTATCGATAGTAATACTTTCTAGTTTCTCTTGGCCTAACTGCTGATAATTTGGATAATGCAAAACACCCTTAAAGGAATACAAGTTAGGATTAGGAGAGTCACATTCGATCCAGCATTTCATTCTTTCAATATCAGTTCCATATTTTAAACCTTTACCGGCTTTCAAGGCAGTTTTGTTTTTCAAGTTAGTTTCACCATCCAAGTTCTTGGTTTCGATATAACAATTCTGCTCTAGATGGGAGGTGGAAAGAATCACAATGTCTGCAGGCACTTCTTCATTCTGTCTAACTCTGACAATGTCGCCAACAACAATGTCCTTCCATACTTTGTTTCTGAATTGAACTTCGCCAGATGGTTGAACGTCAGGGTCGGAGACAGTGCCATGCTGTGGTTTGGAACTCTTGTAGAGAGTATTTGCCAAGTTGTAACTCTGCATTGATAGTCTGTTGTTAGCAACAATATTAGTATCAACAGACACGCTGGTCTCCACCCTATTCAAAGACTCCAAGGAAAAACGATGATTTTCAACGTCGCTGTTTCTGTTTGGAATTTCTCCACTGTTGTTGTCATGTTTGGAAGATGCCTTCTTTTCAGCATCTTTCTTGTGGTTCTTCTTCTTGTTTCTGCGGAACATAGAATTGAACATGCTGCCGAAAAACCTTGTGTTGGCCTTTTTGAATTTTCTCCAAAGACCGACGTCCTCCACCACGACGTTGGGGTTGTGAAGGCCCGATAGAAGATGGATTTTGGAGTTGTTTAGTTCGGTGTCCAGAATGCCTCTTCTGCTGTCTTCGAAGGCATCTCTCACGGCAGTGACACACACAATGACGATCAAAGGCACCGCACTAAGGCCGGGCGAGGACACACCGAAAATCTGGAAAGCACCCAAGATGATGACGAAAAGGAAATAAGCGTTAGCAACGTTCTGGAATTGGAAGAAGAGGTTCTTGGGGATGAAGTTGAGAGGGGTGTACTTTGTTGTTCTAATCTTATTTCTTGGGTATTGGAGCTTGGGCAAGGCGGTGCCGTGCTTGGCGGACTTTAGCATGTCCTCCGGAAGCTCTGTTTGCACAAAGATCTTTCTGTTAATGGAGGAGCTGTAGCGCATCATGTACATGGGCATTGGCAGGTCGAAGAGCTTGAAGTTCCAGTACTGGAACCGCTCGGCAATCGACACGCCTCTGTAGTTTTTGATGTTCATGAAGTCGGAGTAGTCTGGAGCAACGTCCGCAAACTTCTCGTACTGGAAGACAGGACCGGCAGGCCTGTCGTCGGCGTCAGCGCCAGCGTCGGCGCTGTTGTTGGGTGTTGTGCTGTGCTCCTTGCGGCTGTTGCCCTTGCCCTTCTCCTGTCGCTCCTCCTCGGGAGCGATCTCGTGGCTCAGCATGTTTGCGTTGGGGGACATCTTGCTGGCGGGAATTACTGTGGAAATACGTGGATGCTGTTTGTAGTACAGAACCGTTGGTAGTCTAAGGATGGCAAACTGAGGATGGCAATCTGGTAATTGAAACTGTAATCAATGTGGAGAATTTCCCTTTTTCTATCTATTTTTTTTTTGTTAATGTGTATAATGTATTTTTTTTTTCTTTTCTTTTATACTTTGATGCTCAAAGCTGAAATTACTAATAAAAATGCCTAAGCTGTCTTTCTTTCTTTTTTCGCTGGCCAAAATTTTCTGTTCAAGCAGATTGGCTCTCAGAAGACAAAGACAATAAAAAAAATTACTTTTTGTATTGGCTCTCCTATCCAACTGCTACTTACTTATTGGGGCGTGCGTGTTTAACTTTTCCGCGGCAGCAACAGTTTTGTATTCAAGGATACATACACACCCGCAAGATTTTCTGTGCTGTTCCTTCTGATGCGCTATTATCGCAAACCTTATTTTGTGAGCGAAATTGAAGTTGCACCGTGATGCAGAGACAGCGGCCAAATCACGGCCCCGGAACCAACCAGACCGTGCACACGAGCACTGGTGGACCCTCTGGCCGAAGTGGGCCAGGCGGTTTCCGCGCACGCCAGCTGGGCTCCTGGCCCCGCAAGCAAGCAATATAGCGGATATGCTCGTGTGCCTGACAGGCTTGAAATAGATACACTTTATATGGAGATATGGACATGCTGGATATATATACTGGATATATATACTGGATATACCTGCCATGAAGCATTTCAGCGTCTCTCAGCAACTTTCAGCGTCGTTGCAGAAGTAACAGAGGTAGCTCTCGGATGTAACAGTACAGAAACATACAAAAGCAATACAGAAAAGAGACGTAATGCTCGCACTATCTACTTCAATATAAACTATAAGTCAAGTTACTATTAATTATGCAAAAAATGGCAATGAAAATCGTAAAGTGGTAGAATAATAAATAATAGGGGTCGTAGAAGGAAAATAACGGAAAAATAACTAAGAGAAAGAGGCAGCTGGTAAACCATAGTGTAAAAGCTAGAAATCTAAAAAAAATTTAAAAACTAAAAAAAAATCAGTGCAAAGCAGCATGTCAGCCAGGCCATCAGTTGCCGATGACGGGGCTCTTCTCACTGACGTCCGAAACAACAACGTCATCTTGTTTTTCATTAGCAGGCTGTTCTTTTTCAACTCTCGACAAGAAGTCAGGGTCTGTCTTGGAGTTGTACAAGACAATACCGTTCTGCTTTGCATATTTTCTCTCTTGTTTCTTATAGAAGTAGAGAACAACAAAGGTCCAGAGGGCCAAACAGAAACCAGCACATGCAGTGAAGGTAAAACCCTTCAAATAACGTGGCTGCTCCACGGTCTTCCACACAAGAACAGAGATCCACGTCATGAATGTCTGCGCCAAAATGTTCATCACAACTAAAATAACAGCTCTCTTTCTGACATCACGACGACAAATGTCATTTTGCCAACTGTAAAGCACCGGCGCCATAGCCCAACCAAAGTACTGCATACAGAAAGCAAACCATTTGGCTCGTTCAGGGATGTTCCAAACAGCCAAAAGAATGTTTCCAAGAACATTGAAAATTTGAGAGAAAACAATAGCACCCCATCGACACTTAAAGAGATCTGCAAACAAGTTTGTCACAACAAGCCAAAGAAGACCTAAACCTGGTGTCAAACTGGATATGTCCTGCAATTTACCAGCAGAATATCTTGGTTCTGGCTTGCCTGTCAGTGGATCAATCTGACCATTAGTCAAAGACTTCAACCACAAAAGATATGCACCAGAAGAACCGTTGTTGTTATTCCAACAGAAGATATTCCAAAGACTCAACACCCAGACCTCCCAAGATGTTATAATGTCCCACACAAGGTTTAAATCAAGTAAATAAGATGCTTGTTCTCTAGGATTAGCGACAGCGGTATGATTCTTCTTTAATCTTCTTCTTAATAATCTAATTTCGTCATCGGTCAAAAATATGGAGTAGCAATCCTGTGGTGTTCCTGGAAGGGCGTAAACACCAATTAACCCAACAACAACGGAGATAATACCGTCAATAATAAAGATCCATCTCCATGCAGCTAAACCATCGTAGTCCTTGAAAGTACGAACAATGGCACCGGATAACAAACCAGAAGTCAAAAGACCCAAGTACTGACCAAAGTAGTAACACATAGAACGAATAGAAATATTGTGAGTGTAAAAAGTACCAAACAAGTATTGATAAGCCAAGTAATTACCAGATTCGCAAGCGCCGATAAAGAAACGGAGAGCTTTCAAACCTTGAACGTTATGAACACCAGCAGTGGCCATGGTCAAGGCAGACCAGATAATATCTAATCCTGGTAAGACATAATTAAGGGGCAAAGAGTTCAAAACAAACATAAATGGAATTTGAAAAATAATGTTACCGATATTGAACATAACTTGAGTGTTGATAAGATCGTTACCAACCATATTTAGATCTTCTTTCATACTGGCAACATAAGCATTATTTAAATTGGTTTGATCCAAGTATTTGACCCAGTAAGCCATCATGGAGTACAAAGTTAAAATGATATCAAGCTTTGTAATCAAGACTCTTTCTTCCTTGGTGTCATCCGGGTGGAACCAGTGGTACCATTTTTCTTTTTGTACTTTATTTCTTGGAGTTCTGTATTCATATTCATCAAAGAATTTCCACCAAGGGCGGTCAGCTTCATCTCTGTATTCAAAGTCTTCTGGATTTTTGGCTTCAGCAAGTTCTGTCACATTCTGATTTTCATAATTGTAATCTAATGCAGAGGAGACGGCAGAATCAGGCGAGGTGTGTTTGGAGATATCCTCTTCTGATTCATCGTCAACGACTCTTCTCACAGGGAATATACCCCACTTAAGTCTTTTGAAAGGATCAGTAAAGCCCATTATACTTATCAAGCAAAGATGTTGTTGTTAAAATAGGGCAAAAAGAATGAATAATATCGGAGATAATTTCAAACGACTGAGCAGCAAAATGTATATAATAATAATGTATTATCAGAAAAAGGAAATTAAATTATTTTGCAAATGCCAATTGAGGAAAAAAAGGATATCATGATTATTTATATATTATTTAGAGATGACTTTTGTAACTGAAAAATGATGGATTTGGATGTCTCCTGTGACTGTTACTTTTTCTGTTATGTGACTTCTCTTTTTCTGCTAGTATTTGAGATGCTCCACAGTCAGCTACTTGAAAAAGAAAAGTGTGGCGGATGAGTCCTGCCGAAGGCAGAAAGCATCAGCGAAAAGTGCGCTGGAATTGCAAAAAGAAACTTAGAACGGTGCAAACGGCGTGGCATATTCCACAGTTGATTTCATTTCATTAAACGAGAAGAGGAAATAAGGGGAACGAATAATGCATCTATGGGAAAGTCTGCATATTGGGCTAATCGTCCTACGCTATCCTCCGCGGTGCGCCGATGGAAACATGGAGTTAAAGGAAAAAGTTTCCAAAAGAGGGTCACGTGCAATGATTCAAGTAACTGTGGTGAGTGAAAAAAAACTTTTCACTCTTTTCTACTATCGCACTTTCGAGAAAGCGCTGGTGCCCCAATTCATAACTTCATTCCACGTGTCATGGCACAACCACATATTAAAGTTTTACTATTTAGGTGCTGCTTGACACATTTTCCTGTTACTGTGACTCTCGCTATTATTAATTCGTCTCTCATGATAACTAAATAAGCACATCAATTATTCCTTTAATTGTCTTAGTAATTTCGGCATCAGATTGCGCCATTCTACCACACCACAACTGCCTTGGTTTCCTAACTGGTTCTCCTTGCATCTCTTATCTAATTTTTCTTGTGGTTCCTCAAATCATCTATTGTTTTGTCAGAATGATAAAGTTTCTTCAAAGTATGGATATCATAAATTTTTCACAATTATAACGGTTGCAAAACGTCAACAAGCAAGAAAAACCCCTGAAAACTGAAAAGCAGTGGTGACACAACTGAAGATCCCTGTGCCCGAGCTGAACAGGCAGAAAAGTCTGACATATCTAATCGGTGGATGTTCTCATGCACTGCAAAGATGCCGCGGTATAAGATACGATAATAAGCGGTGTACAGGTTATTTATATGTTCGGTGTTTTTAGTGTGGTGTTTCTTCAACAGTTTGCTTTTATGTACAGGTGAGCCTTCTGTGCAGGCAAAAAAAAGTTTTCTCTATTTTTTTTTTTTTTGTTTTTCCTTTTCTGTGCGCAGCACACGCACAAAAGATAATACTGCGTATTCATTGGCCAATCTGCTCTCCATCCAAGAAAAAAAAAATGTTTAGCTATCTTCCAATCACAGAGAATTAAAATAAATAGACTGAAGAAAAAAATTGTAGTAAAAAAAGCATTAGGTGCGCTCGCCTCCCGAACTAACATTAACTCAGACCCAGGTGGTCCCCTAATGATAGTAAGCGCACTTGGGCAAAAAATTTTCTTATTTTTTTTTAGCAGTGACTTTCAAGAGAGATTTTGCTCTGTAGTAGAAAAAAAATTCCCATTTCTCAATATTGGCTGGCTGTACATTTACAAATTGTTATTATTAGTATTTATTCTTTGTTCTACTCAGAAAAGATTATAATATCGACTACTATCATACATATTAACAAATCAATAAAAATGAAGAAATTTGCTACTCCTGTCTTAAAGCCATACTGGCCATTCTTTGTCGGTGGTGCCATCACCTACTGGATGATTGGTAAAGCCGCTTCCGCTTCTGCCAACACTGCTGAATTCATTAACGATCCAAGAAACCCAAGATTCGCCAGAGGTGAAAAGGTCGTCGAACTCAAATAAATCAATGGTGCTCTCTAGTTAGCAGAGGTTGAATCCACAGTGCGTTCTATGGAGAAGCAGAATCAAAGATACATGGCTCCTCGCTACTGCAAATAAATCATAATCCAAAAAAAAAAATTAAATAAAAGAAAAATGTCTCATTATGAGAAAAACAATATTTTAGTATTTTATAAATGTATATCATCGAGAAGAAATATATTCAACTGATTAAGTTAAAATAACTCCTATATATGACTATGGCATAGCAGAAAGAAATTTTACCAGGGAAAATGTGTGTGAAACGCTCAGTTGGTGATTTGAAAATGAAAAACAAGTGGGATTTGAGATTAGATCTTTGATAAATGCCTTGTGGAACATGGTTCTCGAAAGTGTACATAAACATGAGAAAAGTATGGATCGTTCAATATGAAGCATGGCAATTCCTTGAAATACCCCTCGCATGGCTTTACAGTAGTAATAATTGAGCTTTGGGTCAATTTGAATATCTATTGAGTGTCAATCCATTCTTGCATGTTGCGATTGGTATCATTGGTAAGATCATATTAGTATGCTCTTATCAACCCAAAATCTCATTCATTCATTTCATTGCCTGTCCCGTTTTTTCCCATTTCCCTACCAATAAAGTTTTTCTGCTTTGTTCTTGTTCGTTCGTAAACAATTCGTAGCCATTCTAGCTCTACAAGCAATGCAACTATTAAGTGTTTATTAGTATTACTAGTGTTCTATATATATTATCGAGCTACATGCAAGATTGCAATGCGTCTTCGAAAGCCTTTACCAATTCATCTGTTGGTTCTATACCTACACTGATTCTAATCAAATTTTCGTGAATTCCAAATTGCTTGACATGGTCTAATTCATTATAGTGTACCAAGACAGCATATGGACATGCCAAAGTGAAATTCGTACCCAAACTTGGACCTTTACTTATTAACAAGTTATTGTAAAACTTCTTACTTGTATCTAGATCCTTCATTAAAATAGATAAAAGTCCACCATACCCGGAAAATTCACTCTTATTATTTTTAAATTTATCATATAGTTCGATGTTCGATGCTTTAGGATAATAAATCTTATCTACTAATCCTAGTTTTTGATATTTTTCAAATAATTTGAAAATTTCTTCGGCATTTTGATTGGTCTTCAAGTTTCTATTTTTAATATCTCTTGAATTTCTCTCTAGGTAAATACAATCTTCTACCCAAAAATTATTTTCAAAATTCCTACGTAAGTAGTTTTTAAATTTGTCATAATATCTGCTTTCATTATTCAAAATTAAACAACCCGCTAAAACATTACTATCTCCGCTAAAAATCTTGGTTAATGAACTGACGCTGATATCACAATATTTATAGATGTTTAAGTTGATCAAGTTACCCACGGTTTCATCTATGATCACAGGGAAATTACACTGGTTAGAGATTTGTCTCAATTTAATCAAGTTCGGTGTTTTAAGCAACGGGTTCCCAGGGCATTCCACTATAACACCAAGAATCTCATATTTACCTGCTTGAAGATCGCTCTTCAACTGATCCAACTCATCATCAGATCCATGTCCTAAATGAATTAGCCCAGCTCCAAATTTATTTGCAATATTCAAAGTATCAACATATGGAAATCCAAAAACTACAGTTTTCTTCTTTTCTGAGTTGTCAATTGTGTGTCTCCAAATCTTGTGGGCATTATAAATACTAGCCATACCACTAGAAAACAAATAGATATCATCTTCACTGACTTTTTTATAATTGCTAGCATCCTCCAATTTAAGATTTTCAATTATTTGATTGTTCAATCGTTTTCTAATTATGGAATCTGCTTCTTCACCGTTTTCGAAATCCAAATTTCTACCAAATTTCTCCTCGATATTTTTCTTGATTCCAACATTATCATCGTTGGTGATTCTAGAATATTTGTACTCATACAACAAGTACTCGGCAAGTCTTGAACTTATACCTTCACCGGCATGTTGCCAAAACTCTTTAGCAAATTTGTAATACTGTTTTGGAAAGAAAACCATTCCAAATGAGACCTGTTTCTTAAAGCTTTTCTCCAAAGCTGTCTTTGGAGCCTTGGTCACCAAATTTACGATTCTGATCTTGCTGGCAGCCCTGCCTTCTTCAGAATCTGGTCCACTACAGCATACTTCTATTCTATGTTTCATAAATTCCTTACATTCTTGGGCAACTTGATACGATGGGAAAACAAACACGTCTTCAATGTCTTTCCTGCCATACTGTTCAACAAAAAACTTATTAAGCTCTTGGATCGACTTATGAATGAAAAATCTAGGGTATCCTGTCTTCATTGAGTTGACCACAGCGGGGTCTCCTTCCTCATATCCAATGATGGACTCCCAGGTAGGTAGTGTGACGGAAACAGCATGTTCGGTGTTGTTTGGAATAGGTTCTCCGATCAGTTGACTAGCAATGTACATCTTGTATGTAGTTTTAGTGGTATAAACGAAATTCCAGTTACAGAATCACAATCAATCAATTAGTAGATTAGCAAAATACTCCCAAATAAGAAGAGACTCTGTAGAAGCGACGATAATATCTAATAGTAGGCTTATCTTTCTTAATTAAATTTCACTTCAGGTTGCTGCAAATGATGATTGATTCATCTATTAATGGTTTTCGGCTTATCGAACTATAGATTCTATTTTTTTTTTCTTTTTTTTTCTCTCTTATTATCTCTCCTATTATAATATGAGTCAATATTACGTCTTATTTGTTCAGGTCACCGCAAATTATGCAATCGAAAATGAAAAATTCCAAGGAGTCCAACAATAAGCCTGAATTCTGTTTTTTCTTTTTTCCTTTGTTCACTCACATAGAGTAGTGCGCTTTACTTTGTAAATTGTTAGATTATAGTCACGTTCTATTCATGTGATTTCCTTAGAGAATGACAGAAATTGAAAATTACACGCTGTTAAGTTATATATAAAGGATGATCTTACCTAATTCAAATCATAATCTGTTAGTAAGGAAATCCTTAAGTTCCAACAATTTACCATATTTTTGTTTTTTTTATTTTTGTTTTGTAGTTTCTAAAGGAAAATTCTACTATTTTAAGAATTAGTAAAACATGAAAAATAAAAGATACGAAAGTAAGTATTGAGTGATTTTTAAAAAAATGTAAAACAAGAATAATCACACACTCAACTGAAAATCAATATTACAAAGTCACATGAAATCTAATAATGGTCTAAATAACGATACATTAAACATCAAAGGCCAACGTTTTTGGTGTACGAAGAGAACATTGTAATATCTATTTTAAAAAAATTATTTTTCTAAAAAAAAAACACGCGTAATTAGCTTCTTTTTCTTCTTTTGGAAGATAATTAACACCAAAAGTTTATCGAACTATTATAAAAAAAAATAATCAACCAAAATATTATATTTTAGTTATTACAAAAGAATGACTTATATCTTAAAACTTACGCTTGTCGTTGTCATTGTAAACGTTTGTTATCCATTCTTTATTTCAACCATGAAACAGATTCCATTAGAAAGAAAAAGTAAAATATAAAAGTTTGCACATCTTGTTTACACACTTCCAAAGACTCCTAAAAAATCAGAATCACATCAGGATTTAAGAGGTAAGGTTTCCAAATGGCAGATAGTTAGAATTAGCTATCTCTGCAAATTTAGCCATCAGCTACGCAGCTTAATTTGGTTATTCCTTATGTTCAACATGAAAGGTTAACAGCGCAGCTCAGAGCCTCAAACCAAAATTTTTTATGCAGACAACAGAAAATTTTTTTTTTTTTTTTTTCTCTACTGGCGAGACAGCAGAGGTGATGAACATCTATTTCAAGTATAGTTCACACATCCTGTGTTAAACATATACAGGTAACATACTTAATCTACAAAAGCTTGAATAATAATAACTTGAAGAAAATGACTGCTGCTATTATGTTACCAGCTGCCAATGGCTCTAAAACCGCTGCCACTGGCAAATTCTCCGAACCAGTGCGTCGTCCAATCGAACCGGTTGGCCAATACTTTTTAGCTCATGCTGCTAGAAGCATTAGAGGCCACACCTGGTCTCAGCACGCAGCCTTGGAAGCTGAAAAGAATGTCAAGAAGGTTAGCGAGGATGATGTTGATTCTTTAGACTTAGACGATGAACAATCACCAGAATTATTGGCCCATGATCCAAGAGAATGGAAGACCGCCGATTTGTATGCCGCTTTAGGTTTATCTAAGTACCGTTACAAGGCTACAACTACCGATATTAGAAACGCCCACAGAAAAGCTGTTTTGAAACATCATCCAGATAAGAAGGGTGAAAAGGGTGGCTTAGACCAAGATGGTTTCTTCAAGATTATCCAAAAGGCATACGAAACTTTGATGGATGCCAACCAAAGAAAGAGATACGACTCTGTTGATTTTAATGCTGATGTTATCCCACCAGCTCCAAAAACTGAATACGATTTTTATGAAGCTTGGGGTCCGGTTTATGCTGCTGAATCTAGATTCAGTAAAAAACTACCAGTTCCTCAATTAGGTGACAAAGACACTCCAAAGGCCGAAGTTGAAGCTTTCTACAACTTCTGGTACAAGTTTGACTCTTGGAGAACTTTTGAATTCTTGGATGAAGATGTTCCAGATGATTCTTCTAACAGAGACCATAAACGTTATATCGAAAGAAAGAACAAGGCCGCTAGAGACAAGAAGAAGACCGAAGACAACAAAAGATTGAACAAGATGGTTGACAGAACCATCAACGAAGATCCAAGAATTAAGATGTTTAAACAAAAGGAAAAGGAAGAAAAGGCTAAAAGAAAATGGGAAAGAGAATCTGGTTCCAGAAAGGCTGAAGAAGAAGCAAAGTCTAAGGCCGAAGCTGAAGCCAAAGCAAAGGCTGAAGCCGAAGTTGCTGCTAAATCAGCCAAAGAATCCAAGAAGAAATCCAAGGAAGCTATTAAAGCAGCCAAGAAGAAGAATAAGAGAAACATTAGAAATGCCGTTAAGGATGCTAACTATTTCGGTGATGAAAACATGGATGCACAAATCGATGCTGAAGTTGATTCTTTAATCAACACTTTCGATGATGAGGCTTTGATTGATTACGCTGCTAAGGTTCTTGCTGGTGATGCTAAGGTTGTGCTTCAAGAAGCTGCTAAGAAAGCTATTGAATCTGGTGCTTTGCCAGCCAGCTCCATCAAATACTTTTCTTCTTGAGTAAAGACAAATAGTATAATTTTTTGAAATCTATTTACAATATTAACATCCAAAAAATAAACATTTTTTTGTTTTTGTAATTTTAATTGTATAATTATGAAACTACAAGGAATTAGTCAATGTTGAATATGCAATGAGCCCTGATATTCTCTAAAGTAATTATTTTATCGATCTTCCAGCACGGAAACGAAGGAAAAAAAAGAAAAGGAAAAAAAGCGTCCATTAAAAAACAAAGAAAAAAACAGCAAATGTTTGCATGCAAGAGCATGGACTAAAAAAATATGAATTTGACTTTCCAAAATGATTAATAAATAAAAGTCTAATGATTTAAGGTATTCTGGAAGAATTCTGATATCATAATTAACAAGTACTAAACTAAAAGAAAAAAGAGTAGAAGACCATAATGAGCGACGAACATAGAGGTATTTTGAGAAATGCACAAACCCATGACTATACCAGTACTGGTGATGAAACTTATGACAGAAAGTTAGTATTAGAAAATACTAAGAAAAATGCGGAATTATTCGCAGCAGGATCAGCCGAAGGCGATAAGATCAGAGAAGAAATTAACAGAAAAAAGAAAATTCAACAGGAACAACAAAAAGATAATGTTCATTTCAATAAAGAAAATTTAGATGAAAATGATAAGCTTAAGGCATCCATGACATTTACTAAGATTGATGAACCTAAGACTCCATATCAAGGACCTGTGAATGAGCAAAATGATTACTATAGAGATGACAATGAAGATGATACTGAGGTCAATGGATTTAGTTTAGGCGAAGGCCAAGATGAAAATGATGATGACCAGGATGAAATTGATAAGGAGTTGGAATCATTGCATGGCAGCAAGATTATTCCAGATGATGAAGTAGCTAAAGAATTGAAACATAAAAAGTTTGAAGAGATGAGAAAGATGCATTACCATAATGAAGTTGTTCATCCGTTGAGAAAGACCGAGAAGGATTATGAAGAAGGTGAAAATGAAGACGAGCATGAAGATGAACAATAATTTACTTATTTATCATTAATTGCATCTTTTTTGTCTTTTTTTTTTTGAAATTAGCTTTAGCTTTTTCTAAATAAATTTATTCAATTCCGCTTATGTTGTTACTATTTTTCTTTTTATTTATTTTTTATTTATATTATTTTCATAAAAATATCTATTTATCAAATAAAAACAAATTACCAAGGACTATAAAAAAAAATCGTTCTGTACTATCACATAGACTCTTAAAATTTCATATAGTTTTCTTAACATCCAAAACTTGTAGTTGGTTATTTGCACTGCCAGTATTATCACCGTTGTAATAGCCTTCATTGATCAATTCTTTAGCGTCATTGCCGTAGAAAGATTTCCCTCTGATGAACCCAAATGCGAGATTTGAACCAAAAATCCAAAACAAAACAGAGACTATAAAGAAAGAAAAGGCTTTTGTACCGATAGGTGCAACAAAACTGTTAATCAAATTTCCAAAGGTTTCAGCAGCAATCATGGCTTGATAAGTGCTTAAATTAGGCTGTTTATTCATACATCTTCCCCATTCAAAACATTGCCTCTCCAATGCAGGCGGCATGTTTTCGCATTTATTATTATGATAATTTTGATAACAAAGACTAGCTTCCATGAGAATATCGTCAGATCTTTCCTGGAATTTCTTTGATATATCTGTCTGAATAGTTTGGATAGCGTTGAAGAAAATATACCCAAAACATACAAGGATCAGTACATGAAATACCAATTGAATGTAAGTCGAGATCATATAAGCTGTTGGCGATTTTGCATACTCAATCCTTTTGGACCATGGTGATGGAAGATTGTCAGGGGATGTATTTGTTCTAGTAATGATTGTATCTTGCCTTTCTGAGGAATCCAAGGAAATAGGATATGAAGAAGGCGTCGTTGTTCCTGCATGATAATGGAAGTGGTTATGATACTCTATGGGTTGACCAGTATGAGTATGTCTAAACTGCTCTTTTGGAGTTTCAAAATTACATTGACTTGCTGGTTTGATAGGAGTTAATGCATTATTATCTTGATAATTTTCTAAATTGATTTCATCTATTTCGTCATCTTCGTCATTTATATTTTCTTTCAAATCTGCCTCTTCAATAGGTTCTTCGAAAGCCATTGATTTAACATTCGGGGTACTACTTGTATTATGATGCGCTATAGGCGAAAATTGTGGAACGATAGACGACAATGGCGGTGATTTACTTCTCAATGGACTAGCATAATTTTCATGTATCATATCATCAACAATATTCAATTCATCCATAGCATCTTCATTTCTATTTATAGTACTTATAGAATGCCGCAAATCAGAACTCGTATTTGTATCTTGTTTGTTTTCCACACCAGTTGCATTTACTGATTCATTCTTTTTCTCTGAGTTTAAGGATTTTCTGAAATCCATGAATCGCCTCTCAAACAAGTTCTTCCTTACTTGTGTATTTCTTCTTGTAGGGGTCTCGGTGTATGTGTCATCCGAAGGAACAAAGAAAGGATGTAAAGAATCATTATCGCTAAGACAAAAAGAGGCAGTGTGCACTGATGTATTATTACCCGCCATGCTATTGCTGTTAAGATTATTGTTCAAGTTACTGAATTTTTTAAACAAGGATTTCTTAGCTAGATCAGCACCAAATTGTGTGGGAGAAAGAATGGCATGTCCGGTCTTAGAGATCCCGCTCAAAAAATCTCCTATAGGGCTTGTGTTTTTATCTTTACTGAAGATGTTGCTTTGAGAAGTCTTTGGCAATACCACGATATTGCCTTCTTTATCTATTTCTGCTTCTTCTATTCTTTGCTCACCAGCATTAAACAGCGATTCAGAATCCATGTCCATAATATAATCCTCATCCTGATAGTCATTGTAGTTGCTCATATTTGTGTCGTTTGTAAAATTACTACTTAATAAATTTCTTGAGAGTAGAGGTGATTGTTCCATTATATTATCATTAATAATTTGATTTCCATTGTTTATGACTGATTTTATAGGCAACTGTTGTAGCAAATGCTTCTCATTTGGAATCTCCAGATTCTCTGAAGTGGCCAAAAAGTTCTCTTCATCGATATCCATCAACGACACATTGTCTTCATTGATGGTAAGATTTCCTATCTGAATACCTTTGAAATCAGTTTCATCTTCAGCATTCAACGAAAGAAAGTCCATTCCCCTCGGAAAATTAGTCATCTTGAAAAATCTTCTAACTTGTAAAGTATTTCTTTCTTTTACAAGTTAGGGTGCAATGTGTCTATCAACTGGGGGTTGTCTATGATATATGATTTGATCCATATGTTTATAAACAAAGTCAACAGTATTATTGCAGCTGCTTGATTTAGCGCATAAAGATGATCTGCATAGATTTAAATGGATTTCAACATAGGATGTTAGAAGCACTGTAACACTTGACAAATTTACCGGTGCTCATATGCATCAGCAACGGGACTTCATCGAATTTTGTGTCTTCCCTCGAAAATACTTGCGAATGGCAACAGAAAAATAAAGAGGAAGAAGGAAACAAGCAGGCAAATAATAGGGAAAAAAGCAGAACGTAATATAGTTTTCTGGTTATGACGAAATGAGTAAAATAGTATTTAAAAACTTCCTGCTCCCAGACCCATTACTATCTACGAATATATATATTAGTTTAGTTTTTGTTCTTTATTTTTATTTATCTCATTTTGACTTTTAGATACTGCTAAGTGCAAAAAAAGAATAGTATCACAATTTGCGATTATTAATTACAGTTACCGATGTCTACTGCTAAGAAAGTTGTTTTGAAGAGTTCAGACGACCAAAAGTTTGTCGTTGAAAGAAAAGTTGCAGACAAGTCTCTTCTCATAAAGAGATTGATTGATGATTTAATTGATGATGATGATGACGACGATGACGACGATGAAAACAATGACGGAAACGACGTTGTAATTCCAGTCCCAAATGTTAGATCTACTATTTTGAAGAAAGTGTTGGAATGGGCTGAGCATCACAAGGATACTGTTTTCCCAGACGTAGACGATGAAGACGTTAGAAACTCTATGCCAGTTGATGAATGGGATCAGAAATTTTTGGAAGTTGATCAAGAAATGTTGTATGAAATCATATTGGCTGCCAACTACTTGAATATCAGACCATTATTGAATGCAGGTTGCAAAGTAGTAGCCGAAATGATTAGAGGTAAATCCCCTGAAGAAATTAGAAAGGTGTTTAATATTGAAAACGATTTCACACCTGAAGAAGAGGCTGCTATCAAGAGAGAAAATGAGTGGGCTGAAGATCGTTAAGGTGGAAGTACACAACAAAGTCTAACAACAATTTTTTTTTCTTTTTTTCCCTTTCTACTATTTATTTTCCATTATCATGAATGTATAATCTGATTATTATGAATCAAACTGAACTGTAGTAGGACAATTCAAACTCGTCTTGTGCAACAAAGTATGCGTTCCTAGAATTGAAACTTGTGCTTTCAACTTGACTCCCTTCTCAATTAAAATCAAACGTATGATAATACACAATACCAGCTAACAACTTTCAAGAAAATGGTAGAATACCAAAATTTTATTTCATCAAATGAAGACTATTCAAGTACGGAGAATTACACCCAGGATTCATTTGTAAGTCTGATGCTATCGAGTATACCATCCTTTAGTTGTTCTATTATTTTTGCCTTTTTTTTCCTTTCCTCGGCAGTCTTCGTAGACTCTTTTGTTGCCAATTAATCATATATAAGTCAAACAGCATTGTAATACTGCAAAGATGGTAAGTTTACAAACTTGCTCTCTCCACGCAGTATGTTATTCACATTATTGAATACTAACCACTAGCGGTAACTTGTAACTCAATTTTAGCTAACTGGGGGAACACATAAACTAGTTCCTAATGAGCAAAGAGTATTTAATACTTCAACCATAATAATATTAATGGTGATGAGCTTATTATTTACCTAGAGGATCTATTATCTCATATGACATTTTATGCAAAGCAAGAAAAATACTAAAAAAAAAAAATAGTAAATAGAGTGTGTCAAAATAACCAAATTTCTTTGTAGGGGGTCTTTTTTCCCCCTCCTCAGTAAGAAATAATGAGACAAAAAAAAAGTAAAATAAAAATAAGAGAATGGCAAATTAACTGAAGTTAGGATAAAGAATGTGTCAAACTTGTCATTTTTACATTTTTAAATCATTAACCATATATTCTTTATTAATTAACATCCATATTATTAATCGTTAGTTTTATATTAACTATCAAAGAATCTACAAAATTCAAGAGTGAACATGAATTACTTTTTAAATTGTGTTCTTAAACTTATAATTCTAATAATTTTCTGGCCATTAACCATTACTATCAAAGTATACACCAATTATAAGACGCACATAATCTTGAATGAATTCAAAAGGGCATTAAGGAATACAGACAATTATAAGGATTGGATTCTGATAGCTACAAAGATTGATGTGTTTCTAGGGAAGGATAAATGGAGAAAGAGAGATGAATCCAGTAAATATGACTATATATTGATTCAGAATAGAGTCAAGGTATTAAGAGAAGCTATCGAACAGGAAGATGTGAACAGAATAATATCAGTTTTTAATAGTGGATTGGTGAGAAATTTTGGAGGTATAACAGATAAATATTTATTCAATAATAGCTATTTGGGAACAAAGCATTTGATTCATGAATACATTCAAGAAGTTATAAATTGTTTGAGATTTATAAGCTTAAAAGACGATGATAAGAGAATTGAATTCGACAATTTGAAATTGAGATTTTTTCAAAATTCTAAAAGATCTTTTGGAAGCACTGCATTAATCTTACAAGGTGGGTCCATCTTAGGAATGTATCATTTAGGTGTGATCAAAACATTGAACGAGAACCACTTATTACCTAAGATTATAACAGGAAGTTATTTTGGTTCTTTATTTGCTACCTTGATTTGCAGTTGCAAAGATGCGAAGGAATTGGATGATTGTATAAGTAACATCAGTACTGAAATAATTCAATTTGAATTAGAGAGCGGCAATAAAGTAAATAGCAGACAATCCAAGAAGGAAATTGAAGAAGAATACAATAATATTTTCAATGAACCTGATGAAACATGCTTTAAATTTTTGATTAATTTCTACAAGAAGAGCTACACGCCAGAGATTTATTTATTGTATAAATATGTGTGCTACAAACTTGGAGATTTAACATTTGAAGAATTGTATGATAGAAGTGGCAAAATATTGAATATTGTTGTTTATTGCTCAGATAAATCGATTCCATCATTAATGAATTATATAACTACACCTAACGTGTTAGTAACAAGTGCCATTAGAGCGTCAATAGGAAGCGAGATTCTTGAAGGTCAAGATATTGATATCTTAGTGAAGAACTTGAAAAATGAGATAGTGAAGTTAAATAATGAGGAGGAAGATGCCACAACGGAGATGAATAGTAAGAAATACAGGTTCCTAGCGCCACACGAATTGGTAGATATAAATATTGAATCACCGTATGAGAGACTAACAGAATTATTCAATGTGAACCATTTCATTGTGAGCTTAGCGAGATTGAATTTCAAACCATTAATTATCAACGATATTAGGCATGATTTACATTTTGCTAGACCATTAGAAGAAAGAATTGAAGAACAAGTAGAAAAGGTTATCATTGAAGAGACGAAAAGCATAGTACCTCTGGCTAATAAACAGACGGAGATGATGGACAGGCTAATGAAGCCTGTGACAAATATGATCAACTTATTTACCAAAAACATGATCCAATTAACCACTCTTATCTCGGCACCCTCATACACGTACATTAAGTTATCTAAAAATTTGCAGAAAGTGATAAATATGGAGATTCAATACCGGTTTAATTTGATCTGTGACTTGGCAATTTTGAGAAATATCAAATTGTTTCGAGTGTTAAAGAAATTGACGGTGGACGAAAAAACCCCTCGGTTAAGCAGTAGTGAAATTACAATAGTTCCAAAAATTGGTCATTTCATGCAGAGTTGGAGACAAATCTCGTTGATAAATGAAGTGACAGAAGACAACTTGGAATATAGCATACGCAATGCGATCTTGAGTGGGAGCAGAAGTGTCTGGCCACTATTGCCGATATTGAAAGTTCGTTGCTGTATCGAGTATGAGTTGGATGATTTGTGTAGCGAGTATTTGACAGACAGGCTATAGCTGTGGAGCGTGATGTTTAAATTGAATTGCTAGCGAATGTATAGATTGACTTATAACAAGAAATAAAAAAAAAGAGTGCTGTAGCATGTGTAGACAAGTATAATTCTACTTGAGTTGCGCTGGCGGTGAACGTAAGCTTGGATGAGTGCACGACTTGCTGGCCAGAGGACGAATAGCAAAGTGTTGGAACAATTGTATACAGTGCTGTTGAAACAAAGTGATCGGCATTTGTATCTAGATGAGGCACAAAAGAAGTAGCTTTTCAAGGCATACAAGAAGGAGTTTTCCGAGGATTCGAAGAAGGAATTTTCCGAGGAATAGGAGAAGACCTCCTGTGAGACTCGAAAGAAGATCAGTCAAGCCGGCTGTCAAATAAAACCCTTTAACTGATTGGGAAAAGGAGTTTGTACACAGAGCTGGACAGATGACAAATAACGAAAAGGAGATAAAAATAAAATACCGTTGGGAGATCGGATTACCCAAAAGGGCAATTAGCTGTGTTCCGGCGGTGAGGCAAGAAGCAGATGTTGGGTCACACAGAAGCCCCGGTGCTTGTTGGGGATTTTGTTTGCGCGGGCGGATGCGTACGTGGAGGGGAAGAACGGTGGATCCGAGACAAGCTTTTCCATGGGTGGGGGGAAGCTTTGAGGCTCTTTCTGCGCGTTATATGGCCATGCAGCAGAACTGAGAACCGAAGCAGCTCACTTTTAAGGTTGGGCTGCTGGCCCCCAGCGAAAAGCGGGAGTCCAACAATATTGTGCAATCTAAGGGCATCTTTGGCGTTGCCGCGCAGGTCGAGGGTTCTTCTGTCGAAGGTTATTCTGTCAAGCTACGTCTGTTGGGCAGAGCAGGGCAGAGATGAGATGAGCTCGGCTTGGCGAAGCCAGCGAAAGTTAGCGTGGGTGCAGCTTGCGAGCGATCTTGCGCAGAGGCCAACCGCGTTTCTCTGGCCTATTGTTGTTGTGCTGTTGCTATCTGCTGACACTGCTGGTTTACTTAATAATAGAACTTATTAATAGAAGTTGTATATTAATAGAAGTTGTTAGTAAAACTTGTTGATAAAAGTTCTTAATAAAACCTGTGAATAAACTTGTTAATAATACCCATTAATATTACGTATTAGCATTACATGTTAGCACTATGTGTTTACTATGTCTGCGGTATACGTTTGCTTGCGGTACACGTTTGGATATACGCTTATTATGTTTAATATTATTTGTTTGCATTGTTTGTCGATTTTACCGGGCGCCGCTGCTGTTGGAAACCGTAAAACCATAAAACTGGAAACCTGCTACGTGGTGTTCAAAAATGCTCCACCATCTGCAGAACGCTGTTGTCTGTGTGTAGCAATGTGTAGCAACAGCACACACGATATCGTACTGTCGTTAGCAGCAGCAGGGCTGCCGATGCCAGACATCCGCGTCCCATCTCCACAGAAATGGATACCTGTAGCCTGTGCTGGTTGCGTGCCCGTGCCCTCCGCTGCACGGGAAAACTCTTTTCCTTCTGTTTTCGCTTGTTGCTTTATGCTTGCCTTGCAGAGAAGTTAAGAGCGTAGCCAGAAGCGTGGTTAGAAGCGCAACTAGGAGCGTTGTAGCAGCGTCTTTAACAGCGTTTTAACAATGTTCTTAAGTGTTTTTATTGCGGCTCCACTCTGTTATCGCCACCTTCTCCCGTCCTCAGCTTGCCCGGTTTGCCAGACGTCATCTCCAAGCACCCAGGACATCAGGGGCATCGTGTTGTCGCTGTCGTTGCCTAGTGCCCATCGCGTCTCCAACAACCAATAAGGGACACGGATGGTGCGAAGCAGAGACAAATAAACAAGTATGCTTCCCCTCTCTCCTTCGCTCTTGCTCGAGTATCCGTTTTTCCACTTTTCCACTTTTCTTTGCTTTTCCTTTCTCTTTTGTTTTCTTGCTGCAGCCAACCGTCCATCTGTTTAGTGGCCCGTATTCAGCACATACACAGAAATGCACACACATCTCTGCGCATGCAGACCGCATGCACTTGCACGCACAGTCAGTCTCAACATGTACAAGATTTTATTGTATCCTCATCTGCGACACTCGAATACAACTGGGTTCATCTCAATCCATCCATGAAACCCCATCTTGCTGAAGGACAGCTCCCAGCATCTGTGTTGCTTTGGGCAATTGCTTGTTGTTGTTTGTCTTATTTGCTGCTGTTGTGCTCTGTTTTCGTTGGTGCATTATTGCATTATTTTTGTCTTGTCTTTCCCACATCGTTTCTGTCGCTGCTCGCTGAGGCCTCTTTTAGTATAAATACGTTTCGATATCCTCTGCTGTCTCTTCTCAGCTCTGGACGATTTGCTGTTCTCGCTTATTTTCTGCTTTTACTTTTTTTTTATTTTTTATTTTTTATTTTTTTTCTTTTTGTTTTCTGGTTTATCCTCTCTTTTTCTTTCTCTCTTCTTCCTTTTGCTCCCCAGTTCCTTTCTTGCTTACACAATTATCGTCTCCTCATCCTCAGAATTGTAGAAAATATGTCCTTTACTCCTCCTACTCTCTCCGTGAGCTCTATCGAATCTCTTTTGGAAGGCATGACCGGCGGTGCCTACCCGGGCACCGGCTTGGTCAAGGTTTTAAAGTTGGCCAAACAAATGTACGGTGGTGAAGTCCCTGCCTACCTTAGTGCAGCTGTCACCGAGATCTTGCCGGCCCAGTTTGGTGGTTACCCAGACCACAAGGACTACGCCCCAAGCGGTGTCTTCTTGGCCCTCTACATCCTTGTCACCTTAGGCCATTGCTATGTCTTCGCCAAAGACTGTCTCAGAGGCCACATCTTCTATCCATCCTTGGTGTTTATCCTTTACGGTACCTTCAACTGGATCGGTTACGCCTTGAGAATTTGCTGGGCCAAGGACTTGACCAGAGTCTCTATCGGCTTGGCCAGTTCAGTTTTGCTTTTTTCCTCCACTATCTTCCTTTGTGGTGCTAACTTGACCATGGCCCAAAGAATCTACACATGGAGACACCCAAAAATTGCTTCCCATAGTTTGTTCTACGCTCTTATGGCTTGCATCTATTTGATTGTCCTTTTCACCTTTATCATTGGTGTTGTCGCCGGTGTTGTTCCATCTTTGTACTATCTTTCTGAATCCCACTTCTACATGGCAAGAAAAGCTAATGAAACCGCAGGCATGTTGTGTCTTTTGTACGCTTGTGCTGCTGGTAGTTTAGTCTTATTGGGTTTCCTTCACCCAAGACAAAAGTTGCATCAAAACTTTGTCGTCTACCAACCATGGTGGGTCAAGTCTTTTGGTTTCTTTTACTTTGTTAACAAACAAGATGTTATTAATGCCAGAGAAAGTTTTGCTAACAGACCAGATCACCACAAGGCTGCTGTCAGAGTTATCATTTCTGACACTCAACACTACAATACCGTCGAAGAATTACAGAACCTCAATTCTGCTGAAGAACCTGACAAGAAAGAAGGTAGATCTTTGACTGGTGGCTTGAACCACAACTACAGTATCTTCATCATTCTTTTGACCAGTATCATGTTGATTATTTCCACTGCTTTCAGACTCGCTTCTCTTTTCGTTAACAGAACTGTTTCTAACCAAACCATGATTTTCTTGCCACAAGTCATGTACTGTACCCACGGTCTTTTGGAATTTCTTACATTCTTAATCTACTTGGTTTTCAGAGTAGATTTAAGATTCTACATCCCAGACAGACCTACCAACTTTAATTTCACTGGCTCTAGCAATGACAAGCAAACCACCCCAGTTAGTGCTACCACAGCTAACCATAAGGAAGAAAGCAGTTCCGACAGACATGAAGAAGAAGAACAAGAGCAGCAACAGGAAAAAGCAGTTGACTCCGCTTCTGCCTCTTCTCATGGTCACAGGGCTGAACCATCTACCGCTGGTGTGTCCACTGTCACTGCTGCTGAGTTAGATGAGGCCGCCGACGAAGAAGATGAGGCCGCCGCAGGAGTGGAAGGTCACCATCACGAAAATGCCAGCGTTGAGGAATCCAAATAAGCTCTAGCTTTGGAAGCTCTCTCGCGCGTGTACATATGATGGTCCTGCTGGCTTTTCTTGCACTGATGGGTTGTTCTACGACCTGGTAGACCCTGATCTAATTTTTTTTTCTTCTTATTAGGTAAATTAGCCTAGTACAATAACAACTCCATTACACTCAGAAAATGCCAACCAACTACAATATCTCTACCCTTTCATGCACACACTTTCCTTTTTTCTTTAATGTATTTATATAGCTTTTTATTTATCCTACTCTCATTACTAATATAATCTTGAACTTCGTTATTGCTTCTAATCGTTTTTCATTCATTTAATATAATATAATGTATTTACAATATGTTGTAATTACCATTGCTTTTACACTCAGCTGCAAAGCAGGCCCTCATCTGCCTTTTTTTTACAGACTGGGTTTTCCCTTTTTGATTGCTGGATATTAAATAAATGTATATTTTTTTTTATGTCAAGCATACGATTTCCTGATGTACATACAGAATTGTCGCACAAATGCATGTATGTGCGTACTTAATTGCGTGCATGGCATCTAAAACAAGTTTGTTGTAATTTTGAAAATCGTCCAATTTTTCGGACAAAACACTATACAGATTTACCGAAAGATAAATGGATAAAAGTTGCTCTCTATACATATTTTTTTGCGATAGAAGCTTAGCTTATCTACAAGCCCATTTTGTTGGAAAAATAGTACTTACGGTTCCAGTGTCAGCATTTCTTAGAAATTCAGAGGGACGGAGGAGTAAATAATCAGCTGAACAATGCCCGTACACTTTGTGTGCAACTTGCAATTCTGAAGGATAGGTAGTAAGACTGAACCCAACAAGAAGACTTAGTAAGGCTAGCTTGAGCCCAGCATAATGAACAGGAAACATCTGCTGCTAAAAAGAAAGGAACAGTAATAGAGCCTAAAATGCGAAGATCTCACCGGATGCCAAAAACGGAAAACTATCCAACAAAGAGGAAATAAAGATAGTAATGCAAACGCACATCCAAACAAAAGGTAAAAGCAAAAAAAAAAGAAATTAAATATAATGCACGTGAAATGCACATGACCACAAGCTAATTCTACTTCATGCGCCCTAATCTATTGTGTGTATGCATTCCTTGCTTCCATGCAGATCCAAACAGAACAAATCTAACAGCATTCCCAGAATAATATCTCACTTTTTTTCATAAGATGTAAGATTACACGACAAAAATGCAAATCCGTACATGAATATTCCATTTTTTCCGACTTAAAGAGTGGGCTGCTATTGACCAAGAAGGCAGATAAGCCCTGATGCATGCTGATATTAATATCTCTACAGGCTTATCGTCTCATCAGCCTTTGTAGGCGGCAGGAACATCTGGTTGCCAGAATACAAGAAGCCAGCGCTCTTCGGCTTACAACTTTTTACAAAGTAGGCTTGTTTATACAGTAAATAGCCTGACAGCCATAACAGCAGCGTGCTCGAATGTGACAGACTATATGGATGCCTGCCTGCTGAAACCTTTCCGGAACAGTGTAGGATTCGAAAACCTTGACCCTAAAAAACCAAAAAACTTAAAACAATAAGAAAGTTGGAACAGGTGGAACCCAGATAATAGTGGTAACAATAGTAGAGGGTTCTAGTTCTATATCTCTAAATCATGTCACACGAATGTTGCATAAAACCCAATTAGCTCAATCAGAAGGGATATCACATTGTTTATTTCCAATTTTGAGGAATTATTACTGTTCTTGGTGCTGCTGGACTAGAAGTATCAATTGATTAGGTAATGAGGTTGTAAGCAAACTGTTTTCATAGATAGGGAATTAATTACCTGACTTATTCATAATCAGCCCAGCAGAAGCTATTTAGAATATTTTCCTTATTCTTTTCTGATGTAATATTTGCATAGGATTGCATCGGCATGCATCTACTGAACTGCGTTCATTTTACTTTCTCACTTGTTGATTCTAGATTCTTTCAGCACAAGTCCCGCACCAAAACAACGAAAGGTCTATCTTCACAAATAAATTAATTAGACGTCTAGTCTGGTTATCATATATTTCTAAAGTCCACTAGGATATCAGAATCAAGCAAGTACAGCACGACTTTTTGCATTAACATTCTTCATTTCACTCACTTGTGGATATTGAGGGATATTGAGCCAGGCCTAATGGACTTAACTTGGTGTCGGTGGTTCTTGGTTAATATTAAAACTTATATTGTTTGAGCTAAAAATGACACGGTCATTATTATCTGTGAAATCTGGATCATAATATTTTTGTACATGGTAAGAATGGATAGCGTAGAGTTACCTTGAATTGGTGAACTGGAAAATTTGATAACAATTTTAATTCAAAATTTGTAAAAATCCGGGTGTTTGTTGAACGCCACATGTATATATGATAGAGGGAGGGGGATAAAGGAAGCTTGTATATACTAAATACTACCTATTAGCGATACTATCTATTAATTACAAAATTTGTAAAAAATTTTAGCAGATGTGTTCATAGAGGAGAAACATCTTGAGCATATTGCCACCTGTATTAAACGGTAGAAAGCTGTTGGCGTTCAATATTACTACTTAACAAATAACTTATATTAGCTATATCCCGGCCACGAGATATATTTTAGGGATGTCCAAGAATATGCAGTTTTTTAAATACCTACTTTATCTCTAATAATTTTTCTTGTTTTGTTTACTATTTGGAAGGCATTCTATCCTCATATGAACATCTGTCTGATGTTAGTGTTCCGACCTATAAGCGGTATCCTGCTGTAGTAATCACCAACAATCGAGATAAAAGTAATGGTTCTTGGAAACTGTTGTAATATATTTACCAAGAAAAAATGAGGAAATATAGTTAACGATAAATGGTCTAACAAACTTCTCCATCCCATATTCTGTTATGATTTCTTTTGTAAATATGGTAGCCACCTTGACCTTCAAAAATTGTCGGTAATTTAATCTCGAGTACACATATTTGAATTACACAATGTGTGAGAGACAAACTGACAAAATTTACTTAAGGTTTCTACCTACTAGTTATGCACTTGCCTCTATTTTGATTTCCTTGTCTTCTTCCCGGTTTTTTCCCTTTATTATTCAATGTCTGAGAAGGTTCATGCTGTACGGCGATATTTAGTAATTTTAATAGATATTACAGAGGACCAATCCAGAAAGACAATGGCATGTTTCCAAAGTAAAATTAAAAAAAAATCCTTGAAGTGTATATAGTATATGTAAAAAACAAAATAAAAGAACAGTAGTTAAATTGCAAAAGGCACATATTCAAAGAATGTTTAAAAACACTGAGTGAGATTCAGCTGGCCAACGTCTAACTAGCAAAAGCTCTAACTAGCAAAGTGTTAAAAAATTTTTTTTCTTATTATTTCGCAGTTAGCTGCTTAAAAAAGAAGGAAATCTACGTGAGTCATTCCTCTTGTATTTTAACTTTTTAAAAAACTGAAGATCTGGTATACTACCAAAATTCTTTGGCGCAGGCAGCCGTATATAGTATGTTAATGAAATGAAAAGCCATTGTGTATAGTTGATGGGGCCATCGCGTGTTCCACCTTGCTGGTGGTCTGCTTAACAGGGACCATCCCGTTCGAGATTTGGGATGGGGCGGGTGCCTCTACCATACAAAATACCAGGGCTGCTTAACCGACGAATATGTCAAAAAAATACTGCACTGGTTATTCAGCATTAATTTTGCAACCTCTGCGGTTACTGCACACAAGTGGCATCACAAGGCGCAACAAATAAACTATTAGCTCTCCACCCAGCAATGTGATTCAGCGAGGTAATTCAATTTTATATATACTAATAACTACTAATTGTATTATTTTCTGCTTGCCTCTAAGGTTAAATTCATATTCATCTTTTTGAATTGCATCTGCTCTCTCTTAATTTCTTTTATTTCGATTCATTTTGATTTTCGGCATTATTACTTAACCAGAAAAGGTTATTATTGTACTCATATTTTGTAATACTCTTTTTCTTCTTTATTATTTATTTTTATTTTTCTTTTTTTCTTTTCTTCCTACATAACCTACCTATCGACTTGCAATCCTCATCACTATTTATATTTCACGATATCCCATATTTTTATTTGTCGAGTCCACAATTTCCTTTCTTAATTCTTCTCTTCTGCGCACAGAAAGCTATACTAATACTTGATTTCCGAAGAATAAGAATATTCTTGAATACTGGAAGAGATACTTGGATCCGCGCATACATATCACACCAAATCGTACGCTTATCATGGTTAACTGGAATATCGACCCATCTACATTGGACCAAATCACGTTGTTAGACGAAAACGTTGACGACAGTTTAAAAATCTGCATTCTTGAGGGTTTCGTTGACTCAGCTCCGGCCTTCACAGGTGGTATCGGAACGAGAATTGGTTCCATCTTTGTCATTCTTATCACATCATGTTTTGTCACCTTATTGCCTATCCTCTGTCAACAATTTAATTTCAAGATCCCATTATATTTCTACTTGTTTGCAAGATATTTTGGTTCCGGTGTTATTATCGCTACTGCGTTTGTCCACTTGATGGACCCAGCATATGCCGAAATTGGCCCTAACACTTGTGTTGGTGGCTGGGGTAACTGGGCTGTTTACAGTTGGCCTCCAGCTCTTATGTTGGCCTCTATTTTTGCTATCTTTTTAATTGAACTTGTCTCAGAAGTTTACGTTGACAGAAAGTACGGCAAGGTTAATACTAATGAACCGAATGTTGAAGAATTGCTTACCGGTGGTGCTGGAAAACCGCATGATGAAAGTGTCCCTCACTTAAACTGTGATAATGAAGCCCAGCTTGAATCTATTGGATCCAAAGATAAAGAACACAATGCCAAATTTGAATCAGATTCTGTTGATACTGAACTTGCGGTAACCAGTTTCGAAAAACAAATTGCTGCCTTCCTTATCTTGGAATTTGGTGTTATCTTTCATTCTGTTATCATTGGATTAAATTTAGGTTCCACTGACTACGATGAATTTAAAACCTTGTATATCGTCCTTGTTTTCCACCAATCTTTTGAAGGTTTAGGTATTGGTTCCAGATTATCTTCTATTATTTTCCCAAAAAAATATATGTTCTGGAAGTACATCTTGTGTATCCTTTATGCTCTTGTCACTCCTGTTTCAATTGCTATTGGTCTTGGTGTCAGAAATAGTTATGTTGCTGGTGGGTTTACAGCCAGTGTTGTCAGTGGTGTCTTGGATGCTTTGTCCGCTGGTATTTTAATTTACACAGGTCTAGTTGAATTGTTGGCTAGAGATTTTGTTTTCAATGATGCTGCTAGAGAAGATTTGGTTAAATTATCATTCAGTATCTTCTGTACTTGTTTAGGTACCTTAATCATGGCTTTGATTGGTAAGTGGGCTTAACGAAGTTTCACAAAAAATAACAGTTCTTTTTATCCCCCTTTTTCTGTTTTAAAACTTTAAAGTGTGTTAATTTTTTTTTTCTATTTTTGTGTTTTTTATATTTATACATTTTTTTTTACCGTTATTCATTTAATAAAATAGTACATTTTTTTCGTTTCTTCATAGGTAATCTACTGTCTCGTCTGATATTTTTACATGTTGAAGGTTTTCTTGGAAATATCTTTTTGACATTCTGCATATGTATAAAATTTCCCTTAGTTAAAAATGTTTGATTGAAATCGCTTGTGTTAAATATATTTTTTTCTTACGCAATGAAGCAAAGAAATATACATATAAGTACAGCCTTATAATCAAACTAGAAAAAAAAATACAAAAACATAAATTTTAATAACATAGCTTCAACAAGTAAATGCTATCTAGTATCTAATAACTAATAACGACACAAAATCAAATATGGACATCTTTGAAATTGTGACTCCCAAGAAAATCCCAAACAATGAAATTTCTGAGCTCTTTCCAAGATTTTCAAACTTCAATAGATTGGACAACAATGAGACATTAATAAAGTTGAAGAATAGTATAGTTACTCAAAGATTGAAACTTTCCAATTTTTTCCCTACATCCACTGATAACAATAATGGATACAACTCCCATTCTTTAAAAAATTATTTGATGGTTATGGAAACTTATATAACTAATCTTTTTGAATTTTTAAAATGCTTGAATGATGAAGAAAGCAACGATTTTGTAGTTCAAGAAGAGAGAAAAGACATTGAACTGAATCTACTCAAGTTGGGAAAAAATGTTGAATTCTTCACAAGTCCTGATTATTTAGTTCTTTGGGATTTGCCAATTACCACAAATTCAATCAAGAAAAAAAATAATAACATAAATAAGGTATTCGTATGGAGTTTAACTGATGAGATTCACATAAGTTTGATAAGTCTAATAATTTTATACTTCAAAAATGGATTATCAATGATTGATGAATTACAACTCTACGATTTAAACAATGATAATATGCAAGATATAAAGACAATGAATAGTGAAGAGATTACAAAATTTATCAATGACAAGAATGGAAAATGGGGTTTGATCATTGAGAAGTTTTTTAAGAAATCCGTCAGCATTTGCAAATATTTGAAAGATAATATGTATGCGTTAGACAGTAATAAAAATAATAGTAATAATCTTGGTACTTACTTAAGTATGGAAAGAATCATACCTGATTCAGATATTAAACTTGAAGAAGAACAAGAAGAGAGCTATCACATTATAGAGTTAAGCATTCATTTCATTGAATTCTTGAATAGCTTCACAATGGCAAATTTTCAATTTTTAGCTGTTCTATTGAAAAATTTCTGGCTTGAAAGAATTCAGTTTTTGAAAATGGTATTACTTGAAGGTAATTATACTAATGATATGGAGTCTTCCTCTGAATCATATTACCGATTACAAGATTTAAATGATGATTTTTATAAAAGAAGTAATTATAATTTGCTTATAAAAATTGGCAAATTTGTTCTTAATGAGTTGACTAATGATGGTGGTATTTTGAATTATTTGACAAATTTCAAATATTTGATTCAAAAGGAAGAAAATGATAAGGACAGATGTGGAACTATGTTGGGAAATTTACAAAAGATGATTAAGTTAATTGAGATTTATATTATTTTGATCAAAATGTATTTGTTGAAATACCTATCAATGGAATATTTCATTAAGAAAAATCAAGTAGGGTTTAGTATTTCTCTTATAAACTATGGGTTCAAATTATTGAATGAGGCGATAATCGATGATGAAAGCACAAAATTGATTAGCAAATTGAAAATAGGAACAAGTGATAATGTTGGAAGAAAGAAGAAAGATGGAGTTACTTTAAAAGATAAGTTGAAGCTGAAAATGAAAAAGAGTGATTCTGCTAGCAAAAAAGAAGAATACGTGACAACTTTAAACGATAAAAATGATCAGAGGTTTAAATTTGAAAGCATAATCAAGAATGGGTATCATTATCGAGTGATTTTAAATAAAAATCATAAGAATTTATTAATTCTTTCAGATTTGAATAATTTGATAATATTTATGAAAAATTTCAAATATAAATTGACATTACAAAACGATAATCTATCGTTTGAAAGGATTACGGAGATTTCAGATTCTGAATTCATGACTAAATTACCCTTAGGAAGACAATTACCTGTGAATTTGCCAACCTATGATCCATTGAAGAAGGAAACGGACATTCTTGAGAAAAGAGATGATGGCGATAATCAAAGACCAGCTTATTATTGATTATGATAATGATAATTAGAGTGCTACTCATAATATATATCTGTGAAATTTAATTACTTGCTGCAAGCTATTGCAACAAATCAAGACATACGGACAAATCACGTGCGTATTACGTGATTATTGTATTCCTCTGAAATCAACTTGTTTATTTTATATATGCACATATACCATCTGCTTCTTTATTTGAATATTTATATATTTTATATAAACAGTGGTTTATTTATGATTTAAAATGTTTCACAAGAGATTCTATTAAGAATCGACTTAATCACAACCTAAAGCTTGTGCATGGTGCTGCATATGCTCACCAATAAATGAAGAGATGAAATAATAGCTGTGATCAAAACCATTAGCCAAATTTAATGTAATCTTGCCATCAAACGCAGTGTTTTTAGAAGCCAGCAACAAAGCTTCTGGTTGCAATTGACCATCGATATAAAAAGAATCACTTTTCCCTTGGTGAATCAAGATAGGATACACATCTTGACCGGCAGCGACCTGCTTGATCAACTTGAGTGGGTCATATTGACTCCACTCTTCTTTTGAGTTCAAGTAACCGCTAAAGGCCTTGACACCCCAAGGACATTGGGTAGGATTTGAGATAGGAGCGAATAAACTGGCGGATCTGAACGTGGAAATATTCTTCAAGTAGATCATCAAGGCGCCAAAGCCGCCCATTGAATGACCAAAGATAGACTTTCTATCGATAAAGTCAATTTGCAAAGACTTCTCGCTGCTGTCCTTATTGAAGTATTCATGCAACGCAGCCGGCAACTCCTTAACGATGTAATCGTACATTTGATAGTTTGTATCGTACGGCAGCTTTGTAGCATTAAGATAGAACGAGGCACTCTCCCCGAAATCCCACGAGTCCTTGCTGGACGGAATGGTGTCGGTCAAGTCCTTTGGAGAGGTGTCTGGCAAGACCACCGCGATCCCGTACTTGTCAGCGTAGGGGAAGATACCAGCTTTCTCACTGGCGTTCTGCGGAGAGCACGTCAAGCCGCTCAAGTAGTACAACGAAGGAATGGCGGCGACAGGGCCGGAAGAAGGGCTGGAAGAAGCGTAGTACTGTTTTGGAAGGTACACATTGAGGTTCATCTTGGACGCGGTGGAGACCGATTGGTGGGAAAGCTTGAACAATCTTCCACCGTGGGTGTAAATCTCAGCATTGACGGTGAAGCTCGACATTCTTTTGGTATTTGCTGTTATTCTTTGTTGTTCTGTTGCAGGATACGTGGGCGAAGAAGTTCAGGAAGGAGTTGGAAGGCAGAAGAAGAAAGCAATGGTTGTTGGCGGCACAAGAAGCTGTCTGGCGCTGAGTGCAAGACGCTGATTGCGAGACGCTGCACATACGTTAGGATCCAATTACCCAAAACGTCAAAGCGGGCGGACATACACGCCAGGTGACAGACCACTGGTTACGAGCGAAAACTCAAACGCGCTCATAACCATAAACAATAGCCCTTCGCTCGCAACCACAGCCAGAGACACATCGCTCGCAACCGAGACTCAGGGGGAAGCGCTTTACCCGCTGCAGACATGCTCGCCTGTAACAAGGACAGGGGCAGACAGGCATAGCCTGCCTGCCCCTGTCCACGAAAATGGACTGCCTTCCTGGCATGGTTGCTCGCTCCGTGGCGCCGAGCGGGGGCGTGGAGCCCTTTCGCAACGAGATATCCTTGGCGGCCCGCAGCACGCACAGCGCCAACCAGCAAGGCCAAGCCCCCATCCGCTAGGCGGTAGCGTTGCGGGCCCATGGCGAGTCGGCAGACCCGACCGTGTTGGGACTCGAGCAGTGTGTTTTTGCTGTCTGATTTGTGGAGTAAGCGCAGAGATGCACAACGGTTTTTCTATTTTTTCTATTTTTTCTATTCCTTTCTGTTCTTTCTATTTTTTTTATTACTTTTCTTTTTGTTGTTTTTTTTGTTGTTCTTTTTGTTGTTCTTTAGTCCTTCTTTTGTCTTTCTTTTGTTTCTGGTCTTTTCTTTCGCGTGAATTTCCGCGGATGCAGATAGAAAACGTCACCCCCAACAGAAATGATTTATTTGCGTGTGACCTGACTGACTGATTTGACTCAATTCTTATCAGTAAACAAGCGTAAACGGATACATATACAAGTTGCCACAATCAGCAATATACTAACATATAGTAACAGAATATTACTATACACCTACACTACATTTATTATACACACACATTTTGTTTCATTGTATGGTGTTTCATTGTATTTTGTATGCCTTTATTTGTATGACTTTATTTGTATGATGTTATTTTATTTACTTTATCTTGCACAGGTGCCAGTGGCTCTCTGCGAACAACTATTTAAACCCCTCCAGATCTCGCTTTTCGTCCACACGACTTTCCAGAGCTTCACAGCTTAGCTTCTCTCGAGCACCATACAACATCTTTCTCCAGTAACACACAAACGAACTTCTTTCTCTCTATAACTAGCACCCATCGCGTCTTGCTGGTAGTAACACACGAACTTCTTAGGATTATCGCAACGTCTTTATTGTTATAGACAACCCTCGCTGCTTCCCAGTCTCTCATCTACGCTCTGCACATCCACAATGGCTAGAACTCACAAGTGGTCCAACCCGGACGGCGGCAAGTACTTCACCCACAACAATGCCTCCTACTACAACAACGAGCCAAACAAGATCAAGAAGAACGGCGCCGGCAAGAACAACTGGGGCCAAGAAGACGACATCTTGTTCGACTTGATTGACCAAGGCGAGATCCCAGCCGTCGTCAACAAGAGACGGGGCTCCAACGCCATGAAGCTGGACATCAAGTTCCAACAGATCTTGAACGAGTAATGGTGGCGCCCGAGCCACCGTTGCGTCACAGTGCCCTTGTGGGCCCTATTTTTCTAAACAGGCCCAGCATTTTTACTTTTTCTTTTTTCCGGTTATTTGGGGCTCTCTTATACATACACGCCGGTTCGAATGAATATACGCATACATATCTGTTGAATAAATTACATTTATACTAATACTATGCCTGTAGACAGCTGGGTGGTTGATTGATCTGTTGACGTGTGCAGATCAATCCATACTCGCGAGTATGTGTGCTTACACTCTTGCAAAGTCTAGAATTGTTCAGCACATAAGTCCAGAATACTTCAGTCAAGATTATTTCTGGGTTAGGTTAAACGGAGGCAAAAGATAAGCCTCTTTGCAGCACTACTTTGCGTACACAGCTTGCTATTGTATCTATCTATTGTACAAGAAAGGAGAAAAGCGAAAAAGCGAAAAGAGAATTGTTCTTCTGCGTAGTGAGCAAAATCTGTTGTTTACTTGTTCTTATGTTGCAGTTCAATGTGATATGATTCGCAATACTACTTAGGTACAGCAGGTGATACACAGTGATATTAGGCAAGATCTGCACACAGAAGACAAAAGTCCTCTGTTTCTTTTCCTTTCTTTTTTTAAGGTTTATTGTTTTTGACAGGTCACGTGCACTTTATTGTTTGAATAAATCAGCCTTTTCATCAAAAAGCGCAACCCAAGGCCTCAAGAACACACTGAGCATAGCTCCAATAATCAATCACCTACGTCTATTATTACTATTCAGCTTACCATGGTTTAGCACTGCTTTGATAACTTCTTTTTTTTATATTGACAGCTTGAAAGTTGAATTTTTTTTATATCTCTTGATCTTTTGAAATGTGTTTACAGAACTTTTTTCTTGAAATGGTTCATTAAAAGTAACGTACTATACAATTGATAATAACAACAAAAAATCAGGATACAAACACACTGAAGTTATCTAGAAAAAGGAATGCAACAGGGATTAAAGAATAACATTGACGCCGACAAATTCAGCAGATAGAAGACAATATAACAGACATGGAAACTTTCCGTTCATGCGTTGTGATAGTGCTATGCGCTTCTATCCTACTCTTTAATATAAACTTTGCAGTGCCATACAAACAATAACCAACCATCGGTTTCGCGCTTAGTCCCTCTTCTTGCCCTTTTCATCAGAAGGCTCGATTTTTTCGGTGAACGCCACAATCAAATATCCGATTAACACAACGTTAGCAGTCACTGCGGCCAATCCTCCACTGATTAATGTATTTGACGTCATTTGATCAAGGCTGAAGAACACTACCAACGGAAAAACTATCATGGCAACCGTGAAAAATATAAGTTTTTGAATAACGTGTCTAGAATTATTATTAGTTGAATTTGTTAGTGACAAATAGTCGTCTTGATGTTGGCAAACGGTTTCTAAACATACCTTGGAATATCTACGGCCATTTTTGAATTAATATTCTTATATTTCTAATAGCTTAATTGATTTTGACTTTAATCGATCTTTTGATGTTTCCCTAGCTGTATTATTGTAAATATAACGGTTAATTTTCAAAACCTCGTATTTAATTCTAACCACATCTTTTGACTTTCAAAAATAATATTACTTTTCAAGTAGTTATAATAAAAAAAACAACCAAAGAATCGAAAAAACCAAATCAAACCACAACATATTTGAACCCTAAAAGTCATAAACTGCATTATTAGTACACCACCACACCGAAGCAGCGCTTATAATACATACACAGATGAAAAAACTGCTCTTTCTGCATGCAATTGGCAACTAGTTTTATTATGAAATGCGAAGAAAAAGAATCCCAACCTCAATAAAAACACAACCCAGTTAAAATATCCATCATTTTGCAATTGAATTCATAATTGCCGCATATCCACGTGCGTGCATTTAATTAATTACTTGGAAAACCCATAAAAAAGTAGTCTCCCCATATATCCCGATTTGGAAAATAAAAATTTCAACATGTGAACTCTTGCATTTATATCAAATTCGTGCTACGCCTACTATTTGAAATCTAAAGATAGATTAACTGCACAGATCTGTCCAAGGGCTATTTGATATTATTTCTTGCAAAAAAAAAAAAGATAGAGAGAGAAGCTTGGTGCATAATATTTACACTGAATACCTAATTTTCCTTAACGTTCATTCTTTCCATGCTGTGCTCTGCATGACAATCTATTTTTATATTATCTTTTTCACAATAATGAATGCCTTTCTCCATTATTTATCATCGATTCATCTCTAATTATAAATCTTATTATGCCTTATGCAGACACCTGAACACTTGTTATAGCATCTTCGATAATCATAATTCTCTTATAAATATATCAATCAATCCTCTAGGATTCACTAGTTACAATCATTGTTAATTTGAACCATGCACTCTTCTAATTATCATCAAAATATTCACAATTTTTTAATTAGCTTGTTTATCGCACTTCTGAAAATGCAAAATTTTATAGCTTTATTATTAACAGCTACCATTTCCTTTTTAATCTCAGGCGCTGATGCTGCCTACCTGTCCACAGGGAAAAACAATATTGTCTACTGGGGTCAGGGTTCCGGTCAGGCAAGTTTGGCCACATATTGTAATGCTGGGAATGTTGACATTGCTGTCATTTCATTTGTTAATACTTGGAATGCTCAATATGCTTCTTACAATTTTGGAAATGCATGTACTTCTGGTTCAACCTGTACTCAAATCGAGCAAGATATTATGACTTGTCAAAACAAAGGTGTCAAAGTTTTAGTATCTCTTGGTGGTGATAAAGACACCAGTACTTATGGTGTTAGCAACGATAACGATGGTTACACTGCAGGCTCTATTATTTACAACATGTTCCATCCTAAGGGTTCTAATACAGTCAAACCATTCGGCACTGCAGAAATTGATGGATTTGACTTAGATATCGAAAATAACAACCAAAACGGCTTAATCCAATTAGTCGTAGAACTCAGAAAACTTTGGACTACCAAGGATCTAATTATTTCTGCTGCTCCTCAATGTATCTATCCAGATCAAAATGTATACAAATTGTTACAAAGTTCAGAGGCAAGAGTTGATATTGCCAATGTTCAATTCTACAATAACCCATCATGCTCATTCAATAATGATGCAGGCTTCAAACAGTCTTGGAACACATGGTATAATTTTATTACTACTCAGTCTGGTAACCACAACATGAAGGTGTACGTCGGCGTAACAGCTGCCGCAGGAAGCACTGATTATGTTGAACCTATCACTGCAGTTGCTAGAGTCCAGTCCATTGTTGGCCAATCTTCTTTTGGTGGTTTCTGTTTATGGGATGCAGCAACAGGTGCTGCCAGAGTCACTAATGGTGTTACTTATACTCAAATTTTGAAGAATATCTTGGATGGGCAATCTGTAACTAAGAGATCCTTGGATGGTTCTTATAAGGGTTACACTGTCGTTGCTCCTCAAAATTAAATATTTCGAAAAAAAATATTATTTCTGCTTCTTGAAAGAATCGTGGAAAATCCATATATCTTTAACATTCAATTCTTGTTTTAAAAAATAATGTGTATCTCATAGCTGGACTAAGAGATACCTACATTGCCATTTTTTGCTTTTTCTTGCAATCATATATATTTTCTTTTGATACCTTCTTGTGGCTTTCCCTTTGTTTTCTTTATAATTTTTTTTCTAGATTCTCAATTGTAATATAAATTTGAAATATTCTATAATTTCGCAAATCACCAGCATTAATACTGATGAAAAATGTACTATGACTTATGTCAGCAACATTTACAATAATATATTTACAGCATATTATATATACGTTTATATTTATTTACTCCTTTACAACCAAGGAATTGTTTTCTAATTCACCAGATTCTAACAAATTCTCATAAATCTTGGAGAAGTCACTATTTACAAGCCATTCTGATAATTCTGCTCTCTTTTCTTTATCTTCAGTCCATGAATAAATCAGCTTAATTATGTCATTGTCAACTTCTAGCCCATTAAACTCCATCTCTTCTAAAATTTCAAGAGCATTTTCAGTTTTCCCATGATAACAATTGCTGATAATGAATTGTTTATAATTGCTAGCATCTGGAATATAGTCAATTTTACTCAAATTGTTCCAAAACGTACTAACGTTTGGAAGTCCTGAATATGTATGTGATTTAATCATGATATTAATAGTCTCGGAATTGATAGCATTAATGTTATTATTTGGAATAGCTAACATTTCATCAAAAATGTTTTTACATTTGATAATATCTTGCAAGTTCGTATATGCTCCAAGGATTGCATTATTCAATTTGATATCCTTATCAACAGCTATATCCATTCTTAACATCGTATGCAATTCAATTACCCCTTCTTCATATAACATATCTCCATAAGTTTCAAGTAAATATGTGTAATGAGTTTGGTTAGGTGGTGGCAATCCAAATAAACGATTCAATTTTTTCATTTGTTGAAAGATCAACAATGATGCATCTGGCCTCCTCAATTCGTTAAATTTTTTCATGACCGGTAAATAGGTATCAAATGGAACATTAAAGAAACATCTATGGATAGTTCCATAGATTAACCAACAAATATCACTGTCTTTGTTTTTAAGAAGATACTCATACAATGTTATAAAAATCTTATGAGAGTGTTTATTGTTCAAATTGATTTTTCTAGCATTTAATGATTTGTTTTCAATATTGAAAGTATCCTCTTCATTAGCTTTACCAAAATACTTTGATGTACTATTATCTTCACTCAGAATAAATTCTTTATCTAATAACTCTAAAGCGTCTCCCACATAATTAAATTGCAAAAATTTAACCAAAATACTATTAATAACATTAGTGTCAAAATCTTCCAAAAAATTCTTAACTTTACTAAAAAATTCAAATGCTTCTTTCAATTGTTCAAAGCTCTTACTATTGTCAAATAAAAACTCAACGCACTTAAATAATATTTTATTATTGATTTCATTAGTTGATTCATCCCACTGAACTCCATTGTCTAAACTATGCTGGAAAAATTCTTGAATTGATTTTGTATCATGCTTGTTAATATAATTTAATAATATTATAGAATACGTCTGCTCATTGCACATTATTGATTTTTCATTAAAAAATTCAATTATAGAATATATGAAATTCTTGGATTTATCAGCATGGCAAGCAGCAATTAAAAAATAATTCAAAGTTTTAACGTTGATATAACTAAGATTATCCTCGTCAGTAAATGAAAGATTCAATACAAATTCTCCATTTTCTGATTGTTCTAGTTGTGTTTCATTCTCTTCATCTTTTTTTAATATTAACTTAGACACCTCATTGATCTCATTAACTAAAGATTCATTAGCTTTGATACTATCTCCAAATGATTTATAAATCTTCCATGAAAGTACCATATCCCATACATTTTTCGTCATTTTTTCATCTTTCTGAACTAACCGTAATAACTGCTCATTTACTAGATTGCTATCATTATCCAATATATTTGCCAATATAATAGTACACAATGTTTCATTTGATATGTTCAAATTAGTGTGCTTATCAAATATTTCACTTTTTAAAAACACCGATAATTTGTTCAATAATAATTTATTCTCTGATTCCAAATTATTATTCATAAGAAGTGATATCATTTTAGAATAAAATTCAATATCTTTGGCAACTCTAATATCATTCCTTTTTACTGTAAGTTTCAAGAATTCATATAATATATTGGAGTTTTCCAATTGCTGTAAAATAATCAAATGATCAACATTATCGTTTATTGTGGCTTTATAATTCTTAATGAATAATTCATACCACCTGAGTGTCAACTCATTATTTTCAATATTATCAAAAAGGGAAAACATCTTATATATCACATTAGGATCTAACACTCCCATATTTTGAATATTATCCACTGTTTCTTGATATATGCATTTTTCTAATTGAATATAATCTCCATCAGATTTTACAACGCTAATAATCTTCTTTAAATTTTCAACAGCTTGATTTTCAAATTTATGGAAAATTAAAAACTTGTTAAAGTATACATAAATCCGCGCTTTTATGGAATTGGAGATCTTGCAACTATCTTTAAGAGCCATAAAAATTTCAGAAAAAATTGATTTAGAAATTTTATTGTTGAAACATTTCTGTATAGGTGCTTTTCTTTTGTCTAGCATTAATTGAAATAGCCATATGAAAATATCAGCCAATTCCTGATCACTAAAAATCTCATTCAATGGAATTGGTTCCGTACTACTGATTTTAACAGAATCATCAGATACTCTCTTAATACCATCATACTCAAGCTTACCTAAAAGGCGCAAGAAATAATTATGAATAGCTATTTTGGACTCAACTGAGTTATCATTTGGATTGAAGGACTCCATAAATTTATTAATCATGGTCTTGACTGTTCCAAAATCTATCTCTTTGTCATTTTTACTATATTGATTCAAATCGTTTATCATATCTTGCTGCACAGGGTTATCCAAGTATCCCAAGATGGCTGATTCCTGTTGCTTTTCTTTTGTAAGGTACTGTATCTTGTTACTCTTGAACGCATAAGCTCTTAATTGATTGGATTGTTGAACGTTTTTCATACTATGAACCAAGCAACTGGTTCTCACAAATCGTTCATTTAAACGTTTAAGAAAAGCTTGTGACCTGATAGCTCTAAGAGACATAATTATCTACCTGTATCTATGTTATATTGAATTATTTTCAGAAGGATTAATTCTGCCTGATTCACTACTGATTTTCAATGTTTTCACATAATTTATCTGATATTTTTTTTTCGCAGAAACTTTCATCTTAACCTAGAATACTAGCCCTACACGTGATACTATTATTGTTGGCAGGCATCTTTTATTCTTTCTACAGTATTTCAATCCCAAAGGAGTAATAATAATTTATTTATACTTTTTATTTTGATAATATATAATATTGAGTTATTTAATGTAATTAGGAATTTCAGTTATGGGTTGAAATTCTAAAAGCTTGTAATCCATAAGCGTACCATGCTTAATACTTTCATTAATGTACGTATTATTCACAATAATGGGGATCTTACCTACGATTTCACTATTTTGTAAAGATATCTTTTCCGCAACCATTTTTCTTATTGAATTTATACTGAGATTCAACTGTTCATAGAATTGGCTGAGCGTTACATGCACAAATTTCTCATTCATCGAATCGCATAAGATTGATGGCGATACAGATCTAACTAAATAATTTGGAAACACTATCAAATCTGCTCTCATAAAATCATCAGTTATGATGCCTCCTTCAAACGGTATAGACTCTTGCAAACTATCCAATTCCCATTGCTTGATAAACATTCTTTCTTCAAAAATTTCGAAATTACAAATCTGTTCTAATGTCAATTTTCTTCTATAAAATCCATCTTTCCAAAATAATAATTTGCTTAAAGGAAATATAAAAACTCTGATATCCGAGAAAATAGGATTGTATTTGTCAAAATCATTATCAAGTTTTTTCATCTCCTTTATAAAGTCCATATGAATAGACTCATAATCTGATTGAGTACTATCACTATTTTTCTTTATAATTTCATTTAAATATACGTTGTTAATATCATTAATATAGCTATCTCCAAATTTATCTACTCTTGTCTTTGCCCGTTTTTCTACGGCATCGCTGACTTTGAAACAGTATCGGGGCTCTAGTAATAGGATCTCCCTAGCGTGAATACAGTCAAATATCCAACTAGGATGAATAATATCAAATCCTTTAGAATGAATAAAATTGGTTCGAGAGGTATTTCTAGCGCTAATGATAATTAATAATTCGTGCTTAAATAAAGTGACATTTTCATTTCTCGTAACCCGACCACTATATTGTTTGACTATGGCTGCAATGTCATCAACTTCATAAATCTTAGACTCAGACTTATAATCACTTAATATGTAAAAAACAAGATTTTCAAAAAGTGTCGATTTTAGTTTCACATTTTGTAATTTATCTTCATGCTCATTTAACTTTTTTTTGGCACTTTTCAAAATCTTGCTTTCCACAGTATGACCAGCTGCAGATTTTCTTTTTGTTGTTTTTATTGCGTTTAGTTGTTTGATATTCAAGTATTCTTCTAAACTGAAAGCTGATTTCCAATTTTTATCATCTCTAACCTTTTTCATATAACCAGATAAAATAGTACTGCCTACTTTGTATTTTTTTCCATATTGACCATACTCAATGTCTCTTGATTTGACTTGTAACACAACAGATTCATTAGGTTCGATCCAGTAAACAGGCTTTAAGTCACCAAACTGGACTTTCGAATCATCAGGAGGGTCTGGTTCAAACCTGTGCCATTTATCCATAGTTAAGGTTTCAATTTTCTCATAATCTTGTAAAGAAATACCATTAGATATACTACAAAATGATATGAAAATATTTGTTTTACCAATTCCATTAAGTTCACCTACTCTTAACCCACAAATATAAGATGTCTTCTTTCTTGGAATTTTTCCTATCACACATAAATCCATATCAGCACCAAATTCTTGAAAATATTCAGGCTTCACTTTTATCCAACTTCTATGTCTGTCATCTATTTTATAAGGCACTCTTAAATCCTTCAATATTATACCTTCAGAATTTGATTCAATGGCATCTTTTAATGATGTTGCGATATCTTCTGCTGTGTGTGCTTCATACGATTTAACTATTTCAATATAACCTGGTTTTTGCGTACCTATCAACTGCTTTAATATTTTTTTCCTTTGTTGAAGGGCTGAATTACAAATCAATTTATCGTTAACCATTAGAATGTCGAATATAACATATAATGGTCTGAAGTTACTGCCCTCCTGGAATGTTGCTTCGATATTAGTAGATTTCAACGTTCCTAAAGGAAGGATTACCTTTCTTTTGATATCGTAGCTTAATATTTCACCATCTAGAATCAATTTATCGATAGCTTTCAATCTTCTCTCTCCAATGACTTCAGTTATGTATTTTGCAATTAAACCTGTTTTATTTGTTTCACCATATATAGCTGTGTAATCAGTTGCACTTCTACTATAAAATTTGAAATCAAATGTACCAGGATGACCAGAATTTGCTTGCATATGTGCAATCAACCTTTCACCATCTAATTTCTCTTCAATTAAAAACTTTCCACCAAAATCGGTAACAATTTCATCATAGTTCTTTTTGTGATGTGCCGCTAGTTGTGGCCCAAAAGGTTTCATAATTTGAACAGATAATTGTTCACTTGTCAATCTTACGTTTGGATCAGTTAATATAGTAGCCACATCTTTCAAGCTTTTAACCACAGAGAAATACGATGGTGCATCAGGATGCCATATCCGCAAAAATAAAGTTTCGGAATGACCAATTATTCTAGCTTTGAGAATAATCAATATTAATACTTTAATTTCCTCAAAACACATCTTTGAAAACAAGTAAGCAAGAACTTTTTTCTGTGAAAATTCAGAGTTTGGATTCATCTTTGCATCACTTAATTTACTCAAACACTCATCAACTTCTTTCACATTTAATTCACCACCTAATACCGTTACTTGCCGATGTGATATCAATTCTGCCATTAGATTAGCTATTCTTTCCTTCTTTTTATAATATCTGTTAAATCCCTGCATTAACTCTTCGTTGAATAACCGCTTATATTCATCAGTTTGCCTGTTTATTCCGTATATAGTGGCTACTAAATGTGCTAACGACACTTCCTTGAGATGATACATTCTGGAAAGATCATGATCTGGTAATAAAAGTCGAAATAAGATAAAAGGTGAGACGGACTTCTCATACCGACATCTGTATTTGGTAAGAAAGTTTATAATTATGTTTTGACGAATGTCTTTTATGGAATGGCCTGTATTATTAGGTGTTGGGCCAGCCATTATTCTTATATCTCTGTCATTGGGTTTTCTAATATTGGTTAAATTGTTATAAAAATCAACTAAATCTTCAAACTTAAAAACAAAAGACATCACAAAGAACTTTTTTCTTTATCTTGGCCATCAATTTTTTATTCACTGTTAACAAGTTGAGCGAAATTGGTTATTGGTATGATTCAATAGTTTTGAAGTAAGAATCATGACAACCGTATATGGCGTCAAATGTTTGCACGCGCACATAACATGTCATCATGAAAAATTGAATGCCAAAAACTTATTTAACTAAATTTGAGAAGACAACCAAGAGAAGCAGTATTGACGACATTTAAATTTGATTTGATAAGTAAACATCCATTTGTTTTAAAAGAATACAAGGTATTTTAAACGTCAAAGATGGCGAAAGGAAAAAATAAGGATAGGGATGATACTAGAGGTTCTAGCAGGCACGGGAAGACAAGTAATGGACATAACAACAAGAAACAACATCACTATCATCTGGGACATTCATCTAATGGCACCTCCAATAATAAATTTCCAACAAAATTAGCAATGTGGGACTTCCATCATTGTGATCCAAAGCGTTGTAGTGGAAAAAAATTAGAAAGGCTAGGACTTATAAGAGATCTAAGAGTTGGTCAAAAATTCAATGGTATTGTAGTAACTCCTAATGGAAGAGGTGTTGTATGTCCAAACGACAAACAACTTGCAGAAGACTTTGGTGTTGCTGTCGTGGAATGTTCATGGGCAAGATTAGATGAAATCCCTTTTAACAAGATTGGTGGTAAAAACGAAAGATTACTTCCTTATTTAATTGCTGCCAATCCAGTTAATTACGGAAGACCGTGGAGGTTGAACTGTGTGGAGGCTGTTGCTGCTTGCCTTGCTATCGCTGATCATGAAGATTGGGCAGCACAGCTTTTGGAAAATTTCTCTTGGGGTTTAAACTTTCTAGAAGTTAACAAGGAATTATTCGAGATTTATCGACAATGCACTGATTCAGATAGCGTGAAGAAAGCCGAGCAAGAGTTTTTGGAAAGAATAGAAAGAGAACACAGAGAGAGAAAAGAATTGAAGGCTGATGATATCTGGGAAGTTGGCAATACTAATAGAGGTTTATATCCAACGGACAGCGAAGATGAAGATTATGTGGAAGTGCACGAGGAACAAGTTGAGATAGCCGATGAAGAACAGGGGCAGTTTGATGAATTAGATCATTTCGTGGAACTTCTGGTCAGGGAAGGCACAGATGAAAACAAGGCTAAAGCCGATATTAGTATAGAAAGGCCCATTTCAAAAGTCGAACATTAACAAATTTATCATTATTACTCGGCTCTAGCGGCTGTCAATTTTATTTATTAAAATACAAGATATTGTACAGGAATAGTTGAAAGGTAAATAAGTTAACTGATAGAAATATTTGAAAGGTATATAATCTAAGAATTGGTGAAAAAAAATACAACAAAAAGTTTAGACCAGCTAAACAAATAAGACGAAATGAAGAATAGTGGTAATTTAATTTTGTGGGGCAACCACAGTGTAACCTTTGTAAGAACCATTTAATGATCTCTTAGTTATGGATTGTCCATTTAGGATATTTTTCAAACTTTGGGTGTAAGTGACACCGTTAGTCACTTTAGCGGCACCGGAAACAGCATCCCATAAGCAGAAACCACCAAACGCTTCTTGGCTTAACATTGGCTGTGCTCTGCTAGCAGTAGTTTCTGCATCAACAAAATAGGCTGCATCTTGAGTGGAAGCTGCCACACCAATGTAAATTTTCATATTTTTATTACCTGATTTAGTAGTAACAAATTCGTACCAAGTTTCCCATGATTTCTTAAAGCCATCTGCGTTATTGAAGGAACAAGATGGGTTATTGTAAAATTGAACCCATGCAATATCAATCTTAGCGTCATCACTTTCTAATAGTTTAAATACGTTCTTATCAGGGTAAATACATTGAGGTGCTGCAGAGACAATTAGTTCTTTCGTAGTCCAAAGGTTTCTAAGTTCCTTTACTAATTCTGCCAAACCGGTTTGTTTATTATTTTCAATGTCGAAGTCAAAACCATCAATTTCAGCCGTACCAAATGGTTTAAGAGAATTAGTGCCACTTGGGTGAAACATGTTATAAATAACATTAGCCGCAGACTTACCTTGAAAAGACCAACTTAAACCGTAATTGCCATTTTGTTTGTCACCGCCGAGAGAAAGCAATACCTTAACACCTCTTGCTTGACAAGTAATGATGTCCTGTTCAATCTCCGGACAAGCAACACCATTACCACATCCATTACCAAAGTTGTAACTTGCGGACTTAGAATTCCAGTTATTCAAGAATGAAATCATTATTATATCAACATCACCAGCTTCACAATAGGTTGCTAATCTAGCTTGTCCTGAACCTTGACCCCAATACACAGCATTGTTCTTACCGGTTGCAGAATATGCAGCATGGGTAGTTGCTAACATAATGGAGAAAAATGATAAATTGAAGAAGAATAATTGCATTGTTTTTTATAAGATTTCTTAAATGTATTTTAGCTTGGCTTATGTCGCAAAAGTAATAAGTTGATAAGTATGACTAAAGGCCTATAGATGTTGGATTTGGAGTAATACTTATATTGAGCCGAATAACACTTTAGAAGCTAATTTTAGTAACCACATACTGCTACGGAGATATTGATATCTCAAGACCTATTTAATGTTCCATATTTAGCGAATATACTGGGGAAAACGGCGTTTGACGTTTCTCTAAAAATAGTTTTATGCATGTTGAAGAATTTCCGTGCTACTTGATACCGGTTTTTGACCCTTAACCGCAAGATAGGTATGCATAAAAAAAATAACACTGGAATCATTTCTTCAAATGATAGTATTATTTATCTATTAAATAGAAATTAAGGGATAGTCTTACATTCAATGCATCAGCCATAATGCATTGATGATTATAGTCAATATTTATGTGCTCAAAACTAATCTTTTCTTTGAAATCAAATATTTTATACAAAAAAAAAAAAAAAAGGAAAAGAAAAAAAAGATTCGGATAACTACATCTTGATGCAAAGTATAATGCGTGACTGAATAGTCTACAATATGACCCTATAAGAGATTGGTCTGTGCCGTTAAGCTGAGTACATAGCATGGCGCTGTCATTCAATCATATTAGTACGTCATTCATAGCATTTTCTCTCGCAGTTAACATCATCCAGTTGAAACCGACCTTTTAAAGTAAAATAAACTGAATAAGTCTTTATGGTTTATATGTTAATGATTGCGCCTGTTATTAGAGATGATGATGATCGTAATGAGGGATGTACGATCAACCATGAGTATCTTCTATTTCTAAAATAAGAGAATGACAGATCGTAAGGTTCAACTAGATGCAAAAATAAATTTCTCTTTTACTATTACTATTGTTTCTGTGTTATCAATATGAGTAATTACGTGTGATGATCTTTGGTGAATAAACGAGACTCTCTTCTTTTTTTTTTTTTTTTTTTTTTTGATTTTTAATATTACCTTTGTCTTCTAGTATAGTAACAAACAATTACTCATTTTTCCAGCAAGTCTGTATCGTTTGCTTATTTATGGCGTAGTCAAGCTGATGCATAGTTCTCAATAGTCACTATACATCAGAGTAATTAGTTCCAACCGATAAAATCTTTTCTTAGAGTTTAGAGCAGTGTTCTTTCTTTCTTTTTATATTTGAATGGCCTTCTCTTTGTGTACAAGTTATTTGAAAAACCCTTAATTCTATCTATTATTAAGATAGCAAATCGTAGAGTGTTTAATTTTTAAGGTGTCTGCGCAAAACTGCATAATTGATATTGAATAACATATTTCTTTTTTTAGAATTGCACGCTACAAGTGAAAAAAAAAAGAAAGTTTTAGATCCTTATTTTTAAGGGATTCTTGTTGTCTCTGATTTTTTCTTCGCGTGAAACAACACTATGCTAACTATGCCTAATTAGGAAACTACACAATCCCGTCATCTTTGTTTTATATAGAGTAACAGATTTTTTTTCTAAATATAATTTGAGAAAATATGTATCAGATACTGTCAAAGATCACCCGAAATTTATAATATATAGAGTTGCATAGATCCTTTAAGTTAGATTTGAAAAAGTTATCTACAAATGTAAAGATATCATCTTTTTTCCTTTTTGGCCTGACGTGCTACAAGCTATCTATTGTAAACTATACAAATTAAACAAAGTGATGACTGAGTCTACATTTATTTCTCCTCGAATGAACGACAAAGTTATCCACCATACTACCTCACACTCATTAGGAAAGACACAGAATGGTAAAATCATATCTTCCAACATAGAAGACATATACTCAGTATTGTTGATCTGTTTGGATTTAAAAGAATTGAGCCCACAAAGTTCAAGTTTTTTCAACTTGATTTTTTCAAATTTTCCATATAGTTTTACTTTCCAACAAGCCATCAATACTTGCCCTAATTTAAAAGTAATTGTCAAAAAAACAAATACTATAGAGGCTTCTTTTACATTCAATATTAAGGAAAAACTTGCTAAAAAATTGATGAAAATATTTATAACCGCAAAATTGTTACATTCTCCGGTTGATAGAACAAAAAGCGTTTTGGATACTCCAAGCAACATTCTTCAACCTACACCAAAGGGCGTGGCAATACTACAGATGTTTATAAAGAAAAACGGGATTCCGACAAATCATTACCCGTTAATTTTAAAATCCAATTTTAATACATTAGAACTTTATACTTTTGAAAGAAGTATCAAAAATGATAGAATCTATACATCTGTTTTAGGCATTGAACTTTTATTTATCAAATGTATGGGTAAAAAGCCAAATGTTTGGAGTTTGAATAACTGTGAAGATCAAATAGACAATCTTTATGGTGATGATATATCAATAGATTCACATGTTTGTATTTCAAATAGTAAAGACATTTTTGGCAAAGATAGTAATGTCAGCGACGACGATTTTTTAAATTTTCAAAACTTCTCGTTCTCTGATATTCAGCTGGACTTTAATGAAAGTTTTGGTGATATTTTGTGTGATCAACAATTCACAACCGAAACTCCAGAAACTGCAAAGAAAGAAAAGTTGTCATTCTTGAAAAAATTCAAGAAGCAGAATAAAAGAGAACACAAGCAATCACAAATAAAAACACATGATGGCAAAATAATATCTCCGTTTGGCCATAGGTTTTTCAGTAACCCAGAATCAGATGCGCACATTCAGTATTATGTATCCAATAAAGGAATAAGATTATTCAAAGATACAGTAAGTAAAACTAAGGAAATAATTGAGTACTGCTTTAGCGGTAAGGCTTTAGCACAATGGATTATGGATTGCTGTGAGGTTTTTTTTCCATATGAGGTAGCTTTATTTGGTCAACAATTCATAAAATTAGGATTGATTGAACCTATAGATAATGGTTACAAAGCACTTCAGTTTAGAAGTGGAAGACTTAATTTATACAAACTAACCCCCAAAGGTAATTCTATTGTTTTTTGGTATAAAGGAGAAACCGAAATTTTGAAGGCAACTGATGAATATAAAGGTATGAAATCACCTGTCATTGAGTTTGATAAATTATCATTTAATATATTGGATGGACCCAATACGTCTCGCTCGGCATCAAACTGCTCTACCAAAGCCTCATTAAATAATAATTCTAGTTCACAAACTGTCAGCTCGAAAGTCAAGAATAGAGATGATGTCACTGAGGATGAAGTTACCCTAGTGAATATTTTAAACGACGCTGGTTTAAGACATTTGTTCAGAGCTCATTTGGAAGATGAATATTGTGCAGAGAATTTTGACTGTTACAATTCTTTGAAGTTTTTTAAAAGAGACATGAAGGTGTTACGTAGCAAATTGTTGGCCCAAAATACGAAATTAAATAAAATGAATGATGTTAAAAATAAAAATAAAAAATTGGTTAAGCCAAAGAATCTTCAAGTTACAGCGAAAATTGCCAATGATTGTTTATCTAATGCTTATAATATTTTTGGTTCCTATTTAGTTAAGAACGCTCCATTTGAAGTCAACATAAATTATGAATTGAAAGAAGATATTGCTGATATCATGGCACATCCAGTGTCACCTGTAATGATGTCATTCAAAGAATCTGTTTTAGGCAACCCAAATAGAAACAATCTAAGAAGTGGGACAGAAACTTTATTGGTAGCCGAAGAAGTTATCAAAAATGGTGATATTTACTTGAACAATGTTGGCGCATCAAGCTTTGATGATCTTTACGACGCAAGCGAATTAACCGTAAAAGAAAATATTAATGTTTTCCGAAAATCAATGGATGATTCCTATAAAAAGCCTGAACTAAGATCATTCGAAGATGATGCTTTGCCATTATATTTGTTGACTAGAAAATCTTCAAAGAAACCAAGAAAAAAAGATATAAGGAAAATCAGTTTGGAAATTCCAGAACGTAAAAATGAAGATATATCTTCTGAAATTAAACTATTGAATTCACCAACATTGATTCATAATCATTTGGATATCTTGCTTGTTGCTTCTAAAGAGTTCACGAAGCACGATTCTATGATAAATGAAACTTTATTTGTTCTTAATAGAATTTATCCTTACTTTGAACAGGTATCAAAACAGTTATACTATATGATGGAAACAGATTCTTTGAATAAATTTTATCAAAGTGATATTTTTAGACAGGCAATTCATAATAAATTGATTTAATAGTAAAATAACTAACTCATTTTTTTTTTTTTATTATTGTCTTCAGTTTATACCATATTTACTGACTTAAGCCATCATTGCATTTTAATTCGAATGTTATTTAATACTATTTACACATTTACCTCATTTATCACTAATTTCTTTTGCATTCATAGTAGTACTAAAGTTAAATATTGTTAATAAAACTCAGTTTTTTCTTTTTTGCATAAGCGACATCTTAGATTTTTAGCTAATAATTGATTTAGGTTTTCATTATGTCATCATTCATTTTATACTAATAGTAAGTTACTCGTGTTACTTTTATGTGGAAGCTTTTGCAAGTTATTTAGCAACTCATAAGAACATATATATTATGATTCGATGAAGCAAATAAAAAAAAATCAAGAGTAAAAGGAAGTCGATTTGACCGGTGACCGCCTTTATAAATATTCTAATCAAGTATAAAAAATGCTTTTGAAATTTTTTTTCAATTTTGCAAGAATTGATTCTAAATAACTGTTTTAAAACTTTTATTTTATTTATTGTTTTGATTATACAACTTATTTATTTAGTTATTTTGGTTCAATGACAGTACCCTTTTTTATGGTAGCCCAACCAATTAAACGCCAATGCTTGTCAATTCTTCTGGATAATGCAATCTTTTCATTGATTTCAGTACAAGCTGGGGCAGCTAATTGCAATCTGGCCATATCAGCCTTTACAGCAACAACTCTAGCACCAATAGCGTTGGAACCAATGTTAACCATTAATAATTCATCGACATCTAATTTTCTAATCTTGGCTTGTTTACCTTCGGATTTTACACCTAACAATCTTCTTAACAAGAAATAATTGATTTCTAAATCACCGTAAATAGATGGCAAGTGGCCCTTAGCACCAACAACTTGACCTAACAATCTATCAGCTCTACATAAAGCTGGATCAACCTTTGTACCAACACCAATCAAACCACCAGGAACAGCATATTTCAAAGAATTTTCCTCAGCATTAAGAGACACAATTCTAGAATATATCGGTTTACACAATAATTTACCATCATCGTCCTTGGAGACCAAACCTGGTCTGATTTCAATTTCATCACCTAATTTAAATACACCGGTTAAGATAGAACCACCAGCAACACCACCCTTCAAGTCATTAACTTCAGCGCCTGGCTTGTTAACATCGAATGATCTAATAACCATTAATCTTGGTGAAGCGCTAAAATCTCTAAGTGGAACAGGGATAGTTTTCACGATAAATTGGTTAACTGCATCAATATTGTATTTCAATTGGGCAGATATTGGGATGATTGGAGCACCATCAGCAACAGTACCTTTGATGAATTTCTTAATAGATTTTTGATGTTCTAAAGCAGAATCCTGTCTCATTAAATCAACTTTATTTTGTAAAATAATAATATGCTTCAATTTCATAATTTCAATAGCAGCCAAATGTTCGGAAGTTTGAGGTTGTGGACAAGATTCGTTACCTGCAATTAATAATAAAGCAGCATCCATAACAGCAGCACCAGACAACATAGTACTCATCAAGATATCGTGACCTGGACAATCAACAAAAGAGACATGTCTGACTAAATTATAACGGCCACCACATTTTTCACATTTTGGATGTATCTCTTTGTTAGAGGAGAAAGATCTGTAACAATCTGGTTCACCGCATGTGCCGCTACATTTATAGATTTTGGCGTTAGCATAACCCAACTTAATGGTAATGTTTCTTTCTAATTCGTTCTTGAATCTGACAGTGTTCTTGGAGGAGATGGCCTTGACGACGGTAGATTTACCATGAGCGACATGCCCTATAGTACCAATGTTTATGGTGGCTTGTCTATTGATAATTTCTGGAGATGAAGTGGTAAATTTGGAAAAGTCTGGGTTCTCAGGTTGTTCTGGTAATCCACCGCCTTCTAAGAATTCCTTCTTTAAGCGTTCTGCTTCTTCTTGTTCACGCTTGAGCAAGCTAGTTTTTGTGTCTTCGATGGCTGCTGCTGGAGTTATTTCTTCCTCTTGTTCTTCTTCTTCTGCATGACTGATCGGTTGTTCTTCTTCTTCTGGTTGTCCTCCTATGTTGATCACCAAATCAGGAGTTTGTTCTTGTAAATCTGACATTCTCTTTGCTTCAATAAATATTTAATATGTATCAACAACTTTCAATCAATTAAACTATGCAGTATATGATACAGTAGACAAATATATATAAGTCCGATGATTATGCGGTATATGTGAAAGTATTTACGATCTTATTGTTTGATTGGCTAATAACAATTTTCAGTATTTGCCATTCTATTTTTTGACTTTTTTATCACTTATTTTTTTTATTTATTTTTGGCTCTTCTCTCATTTACTCATTGAAGCTTCGAAAAATTTTTATCATGCCCGTAACAAAATTTTACCTTCTCCCAGAATATTTCAACTGGAAAAATTAATAAAATTCTCACCAAAAATTTTTCATTTCCATCTACGACTTTATTACATAATACTTTGGTGTTATAATGTATTGGTAATGGGATGAAAAGGTGTAATAATGCTTAGATACATGTCAAATTACCCGCAAATAGACGTCTAAAAAACCAACATTAACTATATTCATTAATGTATTCCACAGTATCGTCAGCGGATTTTGAGATTTGACAACAAAAGTATGCATACTACAAATTTGTTTTGATTCATTATTTATTAAATTTGAACTTTATAAATATCCAATTAGATTTAATTACGAGATCTTTTATAGCTCATGTTATCACCTTGTTGAGCTTGATGCCTCTTATTATTCTTAGCGAAATATTCCTTCTTGCGCTCTCTTACCTTCTCCTCTCTGATATTCTCTTGTTTCTTGAGTTTCTTTGATCTTTCCGTGTTCTTTTCTTCTTTTTTCTGTCTCTTTTTGGCGTCCTTCTCCTTCTTGAGAGTATGGATCTGTTGAACTAATGTTCTAGTCTTCTTCTCTTCTCCATTCATAATAACCGCTCTCTTCTGCATGTAAGTCTTCTTCTTTTGTGGCTTCATTTGTGCTATTTGAGACTTGAATGGTAATTCAGATTGAACCAGCTTTGGAATATATAAATTATTGAATTTGACCTTTGCTCTCTCAATCTTAGTATATGCGCTATCTGCGTTCATTGGTGTTTCAATATTCATATCAGCACGAATCTTACCTGTGAGCCTCATGCCCTTCCATTCTTCTTTTTCTTTAATCAAATGAGAAATGACTGGATTGTAAAACTTCTTTACTTTAACCGGATACCAAGTCTTCAAGAAAACAATATCACTAAGTAAAATCTTATCCTCAAATGTAGCTCTGAAATTACCATCTGGTTGTGAAAGTGCTCTTTTAATTTCACCTCTAATACCACTTACAGTCTTAATAGCCGCACCTTCGAATTTCACAACTTCCAATGCAGTAGAAAACATGTCCTTGATAAACGCCGTGTTTTTGAAAATCTTGTATGGATAACCAACTAATTTTAATTTCTTCACAATTTCAGTTGTAGTATTAACTTCCTCAACAACACCTGATGCTGCAATTCTGAATCCTGTCCCAGTCTCACTATTTGCCACAATGTTACACGCACAGAAAGTAGTATTAGGTGTGACTAATGGACCATAAAATGTTGCATTACAATATGCGTGCTCAGGAGTATACTTCAACATTCTTGTTCTTGTTCTCGAATCAGACGTGGTATATACAGGCAACGTTTGGAATCTTCTCCAACCTAATGACAAAATCAACGGATCATTAGATTTAAGAATCTTTTTATGCCAACGATGCTTTCTGATTCTGACATTTAGCATACCGAAATCCATCTCGTTTGGTAATAAACCACCAATAACAACTGGATAAACTGGATTAAAATTTTCAATAAATTCACATGGAATTCTATCAAAAGTAATCTTAATATAAGAACCTGCTTTATAACCATCAATTTTAATTCTCGTCTCTTCATCTAATTGTTCCAATTCATGTTTGTTGATCTCCAATTGTTTAGCCATTTTAGCCTTTTGGAATTCGTACCAGGATTCATGTTCAGTCATTTCTTGGTTCTCCTTGTACTTACTACCGAATTCAGCTTCATCTTCTTCTTCAAATTGTAAACGTAATTGCTCTTTTCTTTTTGCCAATTTAGAACGTCTTTCAGCTACAGACATGTCTTCCTCATTTTCTGTTTCCTCCCTATCGTCATCGCTTTTTTCAGCCTCTGCGTCAAAATCAGTGAAAGTGTTATCATTATTATTCTTTTGAACTTCAAGATCTTCAAAATCACCATCCTCCTCATCCTCATCTAATTCACTATCTTGCTTTTTAAGCTTCAACCTTTCTCTCGCTGACAAGAAAAAAAATTTCTTCTTCATTGTCTTAAAGATATCACTATCAGAACTATACATTCTCTCAAGCTCTTCAACTGGCGGATATGCAAGTGTTGAAATATCTAAATCTCGGTCTAATTGAACAACAGCCTTCTTGTTAAAAAACTTGTCGTCTTCATCATCATGCTCAATTTCTTCATCATCACCAACATCATCAAGACCTCTCCATTTCTTAATTGCATCTTCAGGTGTTATACTGTCTTCGTAAATCAATGTATTAATATCCCATCTTCTCTTGCCAACAGATCCCTGTAGCTTAGCAGCGGTTTCCCTCCATTTATCAACACCATCAATATTTTCATCGTCTTCATCTTCAGATAGGTTGAATTCTGTATCTTCCTGGAAGGCATAGGTTTCACTTTTCAGACTATCTTTAGAACCCCTCGAGTATTTATTAATTCTACGAAGAGACTTACGGCCAACATTATCTTTATCAATATCATTTTCATCATCAGATAATTCGTCATCCAAATCACTTAACAATCCTTCTCCATTATCGTATATTTCATCGGCGTCTTCATCATCATCGTCATCATCGTTAGCTAGATCAGTAGAACCTTTTAAAACCTTAGAATTGGAAAAAAGTTGCAACCCAAGTTCATTATTATCATTTGAGTTTTCTTTATCTTCTTCATCATTAATGGTTTTCTTGCTCACCAATTCTTTGATTAATTTACTTTCCAATTCCTTGTCCTTGTCTTCATCGACTAATTTGTATTCCCCAAAATGTTTGGATCCCACATCAATGTAAACAGCATCTTTATCTATCAAAACACCACCAATATCTGACATTGGAGCATAAATAATCTTTTGTTTTTCATCCAACCTTTTACGATGTTTTCTTTGAGGGGCAACAATAGCTTCACCATTTGCTGCCGCTATTTTAGCCTGTTCTAATTCATATTCATGCAATTTCTGTTCGAAGTACGGGGTTGGAACAGGGTCTGGTAGCTTGGAAATGGAAGAAATTTTGTAATCACCTAAACCTGCAATATGTACGGACCCATTTTCTTTCATATTTAAACCATGAACGTAACCATACATTGCAATTTTTCTATCAATTTTAGGGTTGTTCGTAATGTCCATCGGGTTTGTTAAATCGTTGACTCTATCCACTAATAAATAGGGGTGATCATTTCTCCATTTCAAAGGACGAAATTTCATAACAGATATAAATCTAGATAAATTCAAGATTTCCCTGTCTGGATATCTACCGTTAATAATACCTGATAAAAAGAAAAGCTTCGCACCTTTGTAAACTTCGGTCCAAAATCTATGTTTTAATGTCTTCTTCTGAGCTCTTAAAGTAGACTGAGATTTGAACAAATCACAATGCGTCACACACCCGATAACTTTGGGCATACCATGATGTTGAGCTAAATTTAAAAATTCAAAAGTTTCCATTTCAAGACCATAATTACCGTCTATCATTAATAGGACTAAATCGATAATCTTAGCTGCATCAATCATACTGTTCAAATCCGGTTTCACTTCTATAATAGTCAAGCGACGTCTTTTACCAGAAACCAAAGTAATAGGACCACCAATTTCTGACACAGATGTCTTTGTAAATCTTTTAACTAATGATTTAATTAACGTCGATTTCCCTACTCCTTGAGGGCCAATAACACCTACAATGACAGGTGGTTCTTCATCTTCGGGAAGCCTGTTCAACATGGGAACATGATACTTTCGTTCAACAACATCAGCACTTCTTTGCATAGTTTTCAACATCTTCCCAGGAGTATTAACTGTGAAAGCCTTTGGATTCCTTCCTTGTGCCGAAGCATTTTGGATTCTTTGCTTAGCTGACTTTCTATTACTGCCACCTCGATGTGGTTTATTTGATTGCAGCTCCATTATGCTTAAAGAATTAATGCACAAAAACAAATTAAAATTTGGTATCAGCAATAATTTTTAATCAGATGCCAAATTCTAAATGAAGTACAAGTTTACGCTAAAAGTTTTGTGAAAATAAAAATAATATTTCAATAAGAGGTGATGCATTTCTTTTCTTTTTTTTTTTTTGTTTTTTTGTTTTTTGTATCACATCGCGCTCATCTCTAGAAATTACAATAAAAAAAACTAGTATAAAAAAATTAATTGCGAGAAGGTAAAAATTAAACATGAAAATTACAAATGGTAAATTTATCTGAAGGAATTCACTAAGTGGAAAGCCGAATCGAATTAGTAAAAACAATAGCTATTGTTAATATGAATCCGAGAAAAATAAATTATTATAATATGCAATTATTTAATTACAATATCATTACAAAAATTAAATAATGGAATTACTGTTTATTTATTAATTGATTAATACTACTACTTATTAATGAAATAAAAAAAACAAAGGAAGTAATTATGTAAACGAAATGTGTAAGGATGTGGAAAAAAACTAATGTAAAACTGTTATTTTTCTTTTTTTTTAGCATTTTTGATGGATCTAACTAATAAATGAAAAGGAGAGAAAGAGAGAGAGAGAAGAGAAGGAGATATAAAAGTCTTATTACTCCATACCTGTAAATAAATATAATTGGTGAATGCTTACCAATAATCAACACCAATAACCATAGCCAACAAAGCCATACGAACAAACAAACCATATCTCATTTGTCTGAAGTAAGCAGCTCTATGATCGAAGTCAACTTCTTCTTTAATTTCATTCACACGAGGTAATGGATGCATGATACACATATGTTGTTTTGCATTAGCCAAAACTTTACCATCAATGACATAACTACCAGAAAGACGATTGTATGTTTCAATATTGGCAAATCTTTCTTTTTGAATTCTAGTTACGTACAAGACATCAGTGTTAGCAACAATTTCTTTGGTTAAAATTTCAGATTCCGCTCCTAATTGATTGTTAGAAATAATACTACTTCTGATATCTTCAGGAATATTCAATTCATCTGGAGAAACCAAGTTAATAGTAACAGAATAATGCTTTAAGAGTGCAACTAAAGAATGAACGGTACGCCCGTATTTCAAATCACCAACAAAGGTAACATTGAGACCATTAACAGTACCCAATTCTTCACGAATTGTGAAAAGATCGAGGAATGCTTGAGTTGGATGTTCATGAGAACCATTACCAGCATTAATCACTGGAACCGGAGAGAATTTAGCGGCAGTGAAAATTGAACTCTTTTCTGGATGTCTTAAAACGATTGCATCAGAGTAAGATGCCAATGTCATGATGGTATCCTTCAAAGATTCACCTTTGTTTACAGAACTGTTAGCAGCCTTCACTTCAACAACCTTACCACCTAATCTTTGCATGGCAGCATTAAAAGAAGTAGACGTTCTGGTACTTGGTTCATAGAACATAGTAGTTAAAAGACGACCTTTCAATAAGTCCAAAGAACCCTGTCTTTGAACAGCCAAACGCATTTCCGCAGCAACAGTAAACAAATTGTGTAAATCAGATCTGGAGAATTGAGAAACACTGGTGACAGATCTTCTCAAGAACGGATTATTAGTTCTAATGTACTCTTCCAATGGATCAGTTATTCTGATTTCTTTTGGTAATGGTTGAGAAACCAAGTCAGAGTCATTGATTTGAGTTTCCACCTTTTGGAAGGTTTCTTCAAAATTACCACTGATATTACCATGACCGACAGCAGTATTGTTAAATGAAAATCTTCTATAAACTGGAGAAGTTACCATTCTATCTTCAGAAGTAACCGGCGTTTCAATGATTTCTGGGAATGATCTCAAGGTATCAATTTCACCAACAGGCAAATCAGTACCATGTTTGGCAATAGCATTAATCAACATCTTGGCAACCTTGTTGTTGGTAACCAATGGGATAGCATAATCGATAGCCATTCTTCTAGAAACATAACCCTTGGAAACATAAGTAGCTGGTCTTCTAGCCTTGTTCGTAGATGGAATATTGATATATAGATCAATCAAGTTTTCAGCAAGGAAATAATTCAATGAATTCTTGTTTTCATCATCATCCATTAGTTCTAAGAAACCAATTGGAACGTTATTTTCATGGTAGAAGTTAAAAGTACCCGAAGTACCATATATATTATAACCCAATTTTATTAATTGCTTAACAGCAGGCAAAAGCTCTTGTTTTTCTCTGTAAGAGCCAATGGAAAGCAATATATTTTTCTTAGGCAATACTAAACCAGAAGCAATGTAAGCTTTTAAATAAGCAGAGTATTTATCTTTACCAATACAAGCAACTTCACCAGTAGAAGCCATTTCAACACCAAGTACAGGGTCTGCACCTAACAAACGAGCAAATGAAAATTGAGGAGATTTAACACCAACATAATTTTCTGGTAATTTCTTGTTAGGGTAAGGCTTGAATGGGATGCCAACAATAGCCTTAGTTGCCAATTCAATCATATCTGTACCAACAATCTTAGAAATGAATGGGAAAGATCTAGAGGCACGAACATTACATTCAATAACCTTGATATCTTCATCCTTAGCAATGAATTGAATATTCAAAGGACCAGTAATATTTAAAGCTTCTGCAATCTTAGCAGTAGCATAAACAATTTTAGAAACAGTATGTTTGGACAAATCTTGAGGTGGAACAACCAAAGTAGCATCACCGGAATGGACACCTGCATTTTCAACGTGCTCAGATACAACGTGCATGACCAACTTACCATCCCTTGAAACAGCATCCATTTCAATTTCTTTGGCATCTTGGATAAATTTAGTAATAACAACAGGGTAGTCTCTAGATACAGCTACAGCTTCATTTAAATATTTCTTCAAGTCTTGGTCTGAATAGCAAACATTCATAGCGGCACCGGATAAAACATAAGATGGTCTAACAAGAACAGGATATGACACATTTTGAGCGAATTTCTGAGCCTCGGCAATAGATGTCAATTCTTTCCAAGCAGGCTGATCAATTCCAATACTATCCAACATTCTGGAGAATTTGTATCTGTTTTCTGCGCCATCAATCATTTCTGGAGAAGTACCCAAAATCTTCACGTTTTGTCTATACAAGGAAAGAGCAATATTGTTGGAAGTTTGACCACCCATAGAAACAACAACACCTCCAGAGTTTGTAAGTTGATAAATGTCCAAAACAGTCTCATTATTAATGTTTTCAAAGAATAAAGAATCAGATTCGTCAAAATCAGTAGATACAGTTTCTGGGTTATAATTGATAATGATAGTCTTGAAACCTTCTTTTCTCAAAGTTCTGGTGGTGGTTACTGAACAATAATCAAATTCAACAGAGGAACCAATTCTATAAACACCAGAACCGAGAACAATTATGGAACCAGCATTTTCACCATCAAAGCTGACGTCATTAGAATCAGCGTTATAAGTTAAGTATAAATAATTAGTGAAAGATGGGAATTCTGCAGCTACAGTATCAATTTGTTTGATACTTGGTAAAATATGATTTTCAACACGAAGATCTCTGACAGCATTTTCGTTACTGTTAACAAATTTGGCAATTTGTCTATCGTCGAAACCAAGCTGTTTAGCATTAATTAAAACATTGACTGGAATTTCTTTTTCTGATGCGTATTTCTTAGTTAAATTTTGACCAAATTTAATCAAATAATCCAACTTGTTCAAGAACCATTTATCAATCTTGGTTAATTGCCAAATCTTCTCAACTGAATAATCACCACTAGACAAAGCGTTGGCAATAGCAAATAAACGCTGATCAGATGGTGTTTGTAATTCAGTATCAATAGACATAAGAGCATGGTCGGTAGCTTGGAAACCTAAGTTGGAATAATCAGTTTCTCTGATAGCTTTTTGAATACATTCTTCCCAAGTTCTACCGATGGCCATGACTTCACCTACAGATTTCATGGAACTAGATAAAATAGTAGATACTCTTGTGAATTTCTTTAAATCCCATCTTGGGATCTTAGTGACAATATAATCCAAAGAAGGCTCAAAACAAGAACAAGTAGATCTCGTTACCTCATTGGTGATTTCATTTAATGGAATATTCAAACCAAGTTTAGCAGCAGTATAAGCCAAAGGATAACCCGTAGCTTTGGAAGCCAAAGCAGATGATCTTGAAAGACGAGCATTGACTTCAATAATACAGTATTCCTTACTAAAAGGATTCAAAGCGTACTGAATATTACATTCACCAACAACGCCCAAATGACGAATGACATTAATAGCAGTGGTTCTCAACATGTTGTAATCTTCATCAGATAAAGTTTGCAGAGGAGCAACGACGATAGAATCACCAGTATGAATACCCAAAGGATCAAAGTTTTCCATATTACACACAGTGATACAGTTATCAAAAGCATCACGAACAACTTCATATTCAATTTCTTTCCAGCCCTTCATAGATCTTTCAATGAGAACTTGTGGAGAAGTGGCAAAGGCTTTATTACACAATTCAACCAATTCTGCTTCGTTATCAGCGAAACCAGAACCAAGACCACCAAGGGCAAATGCAGCACGAACAATTACTGGGTATTGAATATCATTAGCTGCGGCAATAGCATCAGTCAAGTTACAAGCAGCATGTGATTTGGCGACTTTTTCATTGATTTCATCCATGGCGGCAGAAAATAATTCACGATCCTCAGTAGTGATAACAGTTTCAATTTGAGTACCAAGAACTTTAACACCAAGAGAAGTAAATTCATCCTTTAATTGGATACCAACAGATAAAGCAGTTTGACCACCAAAGGTACAATAAATACCATCTGGTTTTTCCAATTGAATAACCTTACGAACAAAATCAGCATTTACCGGTAAAAAGTAAACCTTATCAGCGAGACCGCTAGAAGTTTGTATAGTAGCAATATTAGGGTTGATTAATATAGTGTAAATTCCTTCTTCTTTCAAAGCTTTAATTGCTTGAGAACCGGAATAATCAAATTCACCAGCTTGACCAATAGAAAGACCACCGGAGCCAAGAACAAGAACTTTCTTGACTTTGACTTGAGGATGGAGAGCTCTATTTTCAGCATTGGTACCACCAGGGAAATGAACTGGCTTTTTGTTCAGTGGATCAAATTTTAAAACAGTGTCAATGAAAACATCAAAGAGAAATTCAGTATCTTTTGGACCAGGGTTGGATTCAGGATGGAATTGAACAGAGAAAAATGGTAAGTCGGCATGGAAGATACCTTCGTTAGAACCATCATTAGCATTAACAAATAATTCCTTCCAAGAATTTTGTAAAGTAGAAGAATCAACAGCAAAACCATGGTTTTGAGAAGTAATGTAACAACGGCCAGATATCAAAGAAGTAGCTGGGATGTTTTGGCCACGATTACCGAATTTAAGCTTAATGGTAGAAGCACCAGCGGCACGAGCAATCAATTGATGACCGAGACAAATACCAAAAATTGGAGTTTTGGCATCTTTCAAAGCAATAGATAAGTTCGAAACAACATTAGTTAAGACTGAAGGATCACCAGGACCATTGGAGATGAAAAGACCGTCATATTTTTCCGAAAGAAAATCGTAATCCCATGGAACAACCAATAATTCAACCCCACGGTTGACAAAACATCTGATTTGATTGTATTTCATACCAACGTCAATGGCAACAATACGCACTGGGGTACCATCAGGTTTCAACAATTGAGTAGAGGCGGTTGGTTTGTAAAGAACAGGCTTCTTGATACTAACTTTAGCGACCAAGTTCTTCAAATTTGGATCTTGCCATTCAGGAAGTTCAAAATCAACTAAAGTGAAGCTGGTTGGGTTGACAACGGATTTGCTAATACATAATCTACCTAAAGTAGACCCCAAGTCACGCAAGTGCTTAGTCAAATGTCTAGTGTCAACACCATAAACGGCAGGTATATCCTGAGACTTCAACCAATCGCCCAAGCTAGATTTAGCCAAGTAGTGGGAGAATTGTTCGGTGTAAGAAGAGACAACCAAACCTGCAATATGAATTCTGTTTGATTCGAAATACTTAGGAATGGAAGAAAGGTGCTCTTCCATGATGGATGGATCTGGAACACCGTAGTTACCGACAATTGGGTAAGTGATAACCAATATTTGACCTTCATAGGAAGGATCGGTAAGGGACTCTGGGTAACCAACCATACCGGTTTGGAAAACAAGTTCACCAGAGACGGAACGCGGAGCACCGAATGAGTAACCAGAGACTGTCAAATTGTCCTTTAGTTGAAGAACCATGAGGGAGTCATCGTGGTGAAGAGGAGCAGAGACTGGATGGGCAATTTGAACAGACATTTTGCAGGAATGTGTGTGTTACAGATTCTTATTATTCTTTTCTCTTTTTTTTTGGGGGGGGGGAGAATGTTCTCTCTTTGCAGGGGTATTATGGCAGCTAGTAAGTTGTTCAACGGAGAAGGGCAACAATATAGTATAAGTTTAAGTATAAGACAGCGAAGTAGTAGTAGTAGGGTTACTGACTTATTGATTATTAAAGATATATTATATTGAAATTGAGCAACTAGCAGTTGTTTTGTTTTACAGAGAAGAGAGAAGAGAGAAGAGAGAGGAAGAAGAATAAAATGAATAAAATAAAGAAGAAAATAAATGAAAATAATAAATAATGAATAAATAAAATATAAAATAAGAAAATAATATTCATAAATGAAAAAAAAAAAGAAAGAAAATCAGGAATGACAAGAGATGAGACGAGATGGATTTGTCTGCCAATTTATACTAAAAAATATCTGAAAAAAAAAGTAGTATTGGACGTTTTCTTAAGATTCAGCAGAACTATAAAAATTTTCTTCATTACCCTTCTGATGTGTTACCTTTTTTTTTTTCACCTCTGTAGAAGAAGCAAGACCTATTTGTGAGTCATGTGCGGACAGAAAGAAACCTATAAAGAGCTGGCGATGAGCTTCAACAGGAGCTCTGACCTTCTTCCTTTATAGTTTGTAGCAGAAAATTTTTCAACTGAAGTCCACTTGAAACCTTAATCTTGTTATGTCACTAATGACATAACCGCTCGTACATTATATATATATAAATATATATAGGTGTATGTGTGTATATATTTGAAAATACTCATCTCTTCTAATTTGGAGTACTTTTCCAATGGTTTTATGTTACTAAAGTATTTAAAAAATTGAATTAGCCCCAGAGCCCAAGGAATCATTCACATTATTAATTATTTTCCATTTATGCAACCGCTCGAATGTTTTTAGCTATTTCTATTAGGAGATGTTTAATTGTAACTGTTAAGCTTAGTTAGCGCTTGTCTCTTTGCAAGTTATATTCGATAACTATTTCGCCCTCTGAACGCAACACCAGTATTATCTAACTAGTCTAATGTTTTGTATGCTACTTCTTTTTTTTTTTTTTTTTTTTTGATTCTATTTCTCTTTATTTTTGCCTCTTTTATTTCAGTATGTATTTGTTTGCTCTTTTTGCCTACTCATTTTACGGAAGGCATGATTACACAACACGTTCTCGAAAAACAAGAACTTCGATAGGCTATGGTATCGATAATGTCGTCAAATACTGCAACCCATAGTTCCTCAAAAGAGGTTTCTGTGGCTTCGCAAGCACCTGAAATGAATGGCAATTCATGAGCAGTTGCTCCTTCATCTGAATGACTCTATAGATTAACCAAAAGAACTTATTGAAAAGAAATCAGAAGATACAGCTAAATTAGCCGTTGCCAGAGAGTATCCACTAGTCAGTCAATGTACTCACTGTAATGTGGTTCGGTACGAATTGTATACCTCAATCTGCTTTTTGCAGATTGAGAACCCTCTTGCCACCTGACTGGGCAACTAACAACACCAGTTCAAACGTTTAAACGCACGCGCTTAAGAATATATACGATATTGATATCGGATAACGTTATCCATTGATTCGTTTACTTATTGACATCTTGTATTCCTTACGATATATCTTGCAACTTGTCCTACTTAAACTATACCATACACACTGGATGCTTGGTAAGTGAGCTGAATATTTTGTACATTTGTAGTTAAATTCAGTTTTTCATTAGTCCATCAACGTTAAACTATTACGAATAAACAAACTACTTCTTAGGTGATCGATCATGTCAAACGATCATCCAGAAGATACGTTCCTCTCTGGCGTCTTTGGAAATGATAATAATAATAAGGACAATAATAATAAAGATAGTAATATTCAGGGTCATGAGCAACAAGAATACCACTCTAATGGAGTTTTGACATCCAGTTATAACATCACCAATGATAAGAGCAGTGCTTCTCCTCTTCCTAAGACTACCCCCTCTGCAATAGAAAGAAACTATTCTGGTCTTCAACAATTAGAAAGTGAAGATGAAGAAGACTCCCCAAATTCTGAAGATGAAGATTCACAATCTGACTCAGAAGCCGAAGAAGATCTATTGCACAATGATCAAAATGATCAAAATGTAAGTATACATCTTCAAAAGTATCCACACCATCATAACATCACTAAAACGAGTTCTTCATCTCCTCCACAGATCCCCTCTGCTAATCCCAACTACCATCGGAATTTGAAATTTATAGCGTTTGAAAGCGATGAAGATGAAGAACTACTGTCTGAATCGTTTCTGGATGAATATGCGAACAATGCTAATGGTGACAACATTGATTCAGCGGCAGTGAAAATAATCGATAGTAGTAATAATAATAAAGACACACGACTCATTGATGATTTGGATGAAATTCCTCTGACGGATCCACAACAGCAGCGAATTCCATTTCTTCAAAATACTGTTACCACTCCTCATCGTACAAGTGATAACAATAATTCTCTACTTCGCCGTAAACAACCAAATAAACTGATTCTTCCAATCTATGAAGACGATGAAGAGCATGATTATCACCATCAACAGCAATCCAAAAAGAACTCATCCAACCTTCTTCATTTATCCCCGAAAGAAAAGGCTCTTTGGAATTGGGTCAACATTGATGATTTGGACATGTTTTTAAGCGATTTATATCAATACTATCTCCAGAATGGATTTTTTTGTATTCTAATTAAAACAATAACTGATTTGCTTACTGTTTGCTTTGTGATTTATTTCTCCACTTATCTTTCCTTTTGTATAGATTATTCCAAAATTTCATCCTCCTCAACTCCAAAAACCCTTAAAGATATCCAGATTCCACAGTGTCTTTCTTCTAGAAATTTACCACCTTCTGTGAGATTGTTCTTTTACGGATTCTATTTTACCATCGCCATCAAAGTTTTTCGCTTTTGGTTTTTTGAACTTCCTAAGCTTTTGCAAATGAAAGGATTTGTGAAATACCTATTAAATGTGAAAGAGGATGAGTTACAAACAATTTCATGGCAGTTGCTAGTTCGTAAACTTACACTTTTAAAAAATACAAATGCAGTTAATAGCTCAATGGTAAATAAGAAAAGACAATTAACAGCACATGACATCGCTAATAGAATAATGAGAAAGGATAATTATCTAATTGCCATTTATAATTCAAGAGAGAACCATGATATTCTTCAGTTCAGAATTAATTATCCTATAATTAAGTATTTCACTTCCAAAAATTTTCTACTTACAAGAACAATGGATTGGAATTTGCAATTGTGTATTTTAGGATTTGTCTTTAGTAATCCAGGAGGTCAATTCAATCCTATATTCCTTAAAAAATCAAAAAGGCAACAGTTAATTCATCAATTAGAGAAAAGATTTATTATTTGTGGAATAATCTCCGTTACTCTCGCTCCATTTTTAGCATCTTATTTTATAATTAAAAATTTTTTCAAATTTTTTTATGAATGGAAATCAAACCCTGAGCTCTTAAGTAATAAAGAATTTGCACTTTTTGCACAATGGAAATTTAGGGAATATAATGAGCTTTATCATTTTTTCAAGCAAAGATTGTCTCAGGCTTATAATCCGGCTACCCTTTATTTATCACAGTTTCCAAATGAGCCGTTGCGCTTAATCTTGAAATTTATAGCATTTGTCAGTGGTGCTCTTGTAACTGTTTTAGTTCTCTTAACAGTGTTGGATCCTGATTTATCCATCAATTTTGAAATTTCTAAAAATAAATCAGTTTTGTTTTACATTGGTGTATTAGGTTCCCTTTGGGCATTTGCAAGATCTGCAATTGCAGTTCCACCATCACCTTCTAATTCATCCTCCTCAGCTACTAATGTACCATACACTAATTCCTCATCCACTACCGGTACAGCCGCAGGTAGAACAGGAACAGTAGGCGATATTCATAATCGTATGTTTGATGCTGAATTTTATCTTCGTGAAGTCTCCAAATATACACATTATCTTCCAAAAACGTGGCTGGGAAGATATCATTCCAGACAAATCAGAAATGAGTTCATGCAAATGTATCAGGGTAATATTGTACTTATGATGAAAGAACTATTGAGTATTTTGTTTATCCCTTTTGTTTTCTGGTTTGGATTACCTAAATGTGCTCCGCAAATAGTGGATTTTTTCAGGGAGAATACTGTCTTTGTAGATGGATTGGGTTACGTCTGTTCTTTCGCTATGTTTGCAGAAGATAAAAATAATAGTAAACCTGCTAGCAATAATATTGATAAAAAGAAGAAAAACAAAAACAACCTTCCGCACAATAATAGATTAAATGATTTAGATGAGTCTGCTGATTATGATAATAATAATAATAATAATGATGGCGAATATGAAGATAGTGGAGATACCGCAGGAAATGAAAGAATGTTGAAATCTTATCTTCATTTCGTGGAATCTTATTCAATAAAAGATAACAAAAATCTTCATCAAAAAAAAAGTAAGAAAAGAAATGGAGCTTATAAAAATATTCATCAACAACAATTAAAGATGTCAATTATTCCTGAAGAATCATATTTGATTGATCTTACACAGCCTCCCCCAAACACTACGAAGTCAAACAGAAATGAAGATGAAGAAGCTACTGAAGGTGTTCTTGGATTGATAAATAAATATTATAAAGACCATAAATAATCTTCTCTTTTTTTATTTTTTTCATTTTTTTTTTTTTTTTTTTTTTTTTCATATTTCTATATTATATGTTAATAATTTACAACATATTATTTTCTCGCTTTTGGATTCTTATATACAATCTTCTTTTTGAGTGCACCTCTCTTCTGATTATTCATATTTGTAGGATCCGCCACTTGGAAAAAAGTAGGTGCAACATCTACCAACCATTGAGGTTCAATGCTTGTAACAAAATGCATGTATTCCTTAGTTGTCAACACCAAAGTATGATAAATCACATACTCTATTCTCTTACCAAATAGCGAACTTGAAGGATGTAAGTAGACATGTGTATCTTTATCCAAAGTCTTGAATGCTCCATTCTCTTGATTGTCTCTCTTTGCTGAATTCTTAAAAAACCCAGAGCATAGGGCTAATCTAATCCTATCATAATCTCTTCCACAACTTACTATTGGATGTCTGTATTTTTTAAAAATGTTGCATAGCTGCATCTTAATATCTTTAGCACGTTTCATTGATCTATCTTGTACATAATTATCCTCACACCATTGTTTTGAATATCTATGATTCACCCATGAATTATATACATTTAACAAAGTGAGGTGATCACCATGGGGATTATGAAATCGTTGTTTTTTTTGATCAGCTTCCTGTTGCTTATTCTTAGGCCTGTAAAACACGGTTTGTACAGATAACATTGCAACAATACTCAACATCTCATCAGAACATTCAAAATCAACAGATACTATTAGTGCCTTTGCCAATGATGGATCCATTGGAAACTCTGCCATCTTTTTCCCCAAAGCAGTTAAATAACCATCATCGTCAAGCGCCGCCAAATTGAATAATTCTTCCAATGCAAACAACATTGTTTTCATGGGTGGTGGATCCATGAATTCGAAATGAATCAAATCACTTATTCCCATAGCTTTCAACATTAGAATAGTATTCGATAAATTCTGTCTTTGAATTTCAGGTACAGTGTTAGGTAACATTTCTTTCTTGTATGCTTGTTCTGTATACAAGCGGTAACATTTCCCTGGGCCAGTACGGCCTGCTCTGCCAGCCCTCTGATTAGCTTGTGCTTGTGATATAGGTGACACAATCAATGAATCCATACCAAGTTTAGCATCATATGCATTGACTTTAACAAATCCAGGATCTATCACATAAAAGATACCATCAATAGTAATAGACGTCTCAGCAATGTTTGTAGCGATAACACATTTTCTTGATCCTTTAGGTGTAGGCTCAAAGATTCTAGATTGGATCTCTGATGGTAGTGACGAATAAACTGGTAGGATTATTAGTTCCGATGTAGCCTTTGATCCTTTCATGGATTTTACTCTTTCAAAAAGTACTTCACAAGCGGTATCAATCTCTTCTTGACCTGTTAAGAATACAAGTATATCACCATCAGGTTCAGTTAAATGAATTTGCAAAACCGTGTCTATACAAGCTTTCAAATAATCAAATTCGGGTTCTTTAGTGTACAAGATCTCAACTGGGAAAGTTCTACCTGCAATTTTCAAAATTGGGCAATCATTGAAATATTTAGAGAATTTCTCAGAGTCTAATGTAGCAGATGTAATAATTAATTTTAAATCGGGCCTATTCTTTGCAGCTTTCTTCAATAATGCAAACAAAACATCGGTAGCTATTGTTCTTTCATGCGCTTCATCCAACATTATAACAGAGTACCTACTCATATTCGGATCGATCAAAGCTTCTCTTTGTAGCATACCATCAGTCATATACTTTATTTTAGTATCTCTACTTGTAGTATCATCAAATCTCACAGTATACCCTACTTCTTTACCAAGAATTGTACCGGTTTCTTCAGCGACTCTTTTAGCCACTGAAATAGCAGCAACTCTTCTAGGCTGCGTACAACCGATCATTTGGCCATCCATAGCAAATCCTTCTTCATTAAGATATTGTGTGATTTGTGTAGTTTTACCAGAGCCAGTCTCTCCAACTATAACAAGAAATTGATTCTTTAAAACTAAATCTATCAAGGTATTTCTTTGTTGATATACAGGTAATGATTTCCTTTGTTCATCTATAGGGACAGTGGTTTTTCTACCATATGATACCTTTGATTTTTTATTCATCTCCTTCCAATCATTTAAGGATTCAATATCATCCTCTCTAAGACCATCTTCATTAAATTCTCCATTTTTGTACCTAGCTATTGGATCATCTTCTTCATTTTTACGATGCTTTGCAGCTTTCAATCTTTTCTCTTTGATTTCATTTAATCTCTTCTCTTTGAATTCTTTAGCTAATTTACTTCCATTCATAGCAGCTTTGTTCAAAATACCTTTTGGTTTTTGCACAAGTTTTAAATCTTTCAAAGCGTTGTGAGAATTAACCTCATTGAGTAATTTATTCTTCTCAGAATAAATAAATTTAGGTTCTCTTTGATTCACCTGAACGCTAATTTCTTCTTCAGGCACCAGAAGATCAATATCTTTCGACGTAATAAAATCATTAAGATCTTCTTCTAATTCAGGATGATCAGCGATAGAAATAGCTCCAGAAGCTATAAGTTGACGAAGCTCCCATCTTTCTGGTGATGTCAATTTTTTCTTTGGAGCGTGACTTTCAACGTGCAACCTCCTTCCTCTATTATTTTCTAAAATATTATCATTATTTAAATGCTCTTCAACTCCTGTTTTCTGATTGATACTTTTCATTGATAAACTAATCTTATCTTTTACATCATCATAGTCTATTACTTTGGTAAATACTAGATCATGCAATCTGTATATATCAGAAGGGTGCTGGATTCTTTTTGACGATAATTGTGATACATGGCATAATCCGTCTCTTTTATGGCCGCTTAATCCTTCTAAACGTATAAAAACCCCAAAGTCTTTGATTCCAACAATACTACCCTTATAAACTTTTCCAATAATAGGATACTTGTCAGAGCCTATTTTTTTGTCATCTTCCCTGTAATATTTATTTCTTTTGTTATTGTATCTTTCATTTGATGGATCATATTTATATTCTCTTTTCACAGGGGTCTCTCTTTTGATGTATTCATCCTCGCTTTTCAAAGTAATTTCTCTTTTGACGTATTCATCCTCTTTTCTAATATAATCATATTGCTTATCAATAGATTCTTCCTCTTCGATTTTAGGTATTATTGTCTTTCCTTCCTTCTTCACACACACTATAGAAGTATTTGCCTCAGATATTTTCTTTAGATCAGACACTTCTTTCATCGAAGATTGTTTTCTCTGATCCATGATCACTCCATATATTTTAGTAACAAACAGTGGGTCAAAGGGGGCTTCATTTTCTTTCATTATTTTAACAAACGAATTAAGATTAGATGATGCTGTCGCCATCGAGATCAAAAATTCGGCCATTGGTTCATTTGCCAAAGGCGTAATTTTCCGAAGCTCCTCAATAACAATCTTTACTAACTTGAAATCTTCATTCATCACTTATGACATACTTTTCACTAATTATTTGATTAAGTATAATATACTAACGATGAAAAATGAATATATGGCGAGACAAGCTTCTCCCATTTGCACAATTGTATGTTTTTTTTAAGAGCGCACTCTCTTAATCGCAGATTACTATTATCTTTATTCTACATTATCTCATTTACAGGATGAACTATGATGAAAAAATAACATGGAGATGATGATGAAATCAAGTAAATAGACTAAAATAATAATGTAATAATAGAAGAATAAAAAAAAAAATAATAGAAATGCAGATGAAGACTTAAGAGTTATCAGTATTAACAAGTATCTGGTAATTTTGCAATATATGTCATCATATACATTACATGTTATTGAGCTGGACTACTAGTATTATCAGGACCGATTTCCTTTTCATTAGTTGAAGCTTCTTTAGGACAAGGTGCTGCTTCTTCATTCTTTGCAGGAAGTGGTGTTGACTGTGGAAAAGGAGTACTTGAGGGCTCGGCCCATTGATGAAACTCTCTTCTGACTTCAACATAATCATATGCAAATTCACCCAACTGATCTTCATCCATACCATGAGATTCAGCCTCCGCAGATGCACGTAATTGTAATCCAGGAATATAATTAAGAACTAAACAGATAAGCATACTTAACACAAAAGAATAAGCAGAAACTGCAACGATATATGCAACCTGAATGTATAGTTGCTTATAATTGTGTGTAATCCAGCCACCTTTATGTTCCGTGATACCATCGAGGCCTACGATGTAATTAGCGGAGAAAATAGCGTTAAATATAAGTCCAACAATACCAGCCAAACCGTGTTCTGCTAAAATATCCAAGGAGTCATCAACGCCTACCAAGTACTTGAAACCAGTAGCAAAATTGCAAGCTGCAGAAGCGACAATACCTTGAATCACCGAAGCCCAAATTGGAATAAATGCAGAAGAAGGCGTAGCAGCAACAAGACCACAAATGAGACCAGATGTAGCGCCAATCAAGGAGTATTTCTTTTCGATTCTGTAATCTAATAAGCACCAAGTGATTGCACCCACACAGCCAGATATATTAGTGTTCATAAGAGCAATTATGGCACGCATATTAGGAGCTAAGGCTGTGCCAGCGTTAAAGAAACACCAGGAGACCCACAAAAACATACCACTGATCCCAACAAAAGAAGAATTATGAGGGCGGTAAGATTCCATAGGTTCATCAAAGTTTCTGGAGCCTAGCACAATCGCATATGCAAACCCTGAAAAACCAGATGCAATTTCGACGGGACCACCACCAGCATAGTCAAGAACATCATATTTGTAAGCCCATCCATTAGAATTCCACACCCAACATGCGATTGGACAATACACTATGGTTGTCCAGATGAAGCAGAATACCATACATGGTAATATTCGACCTCTTTCAGCGATAGCACCGACAGTAATGCAATTGGCGACACAAGCAAAAAATCCCTGGAAAATAGCAAAGAGTAATTCAGGATACTCTTCATATTCGAGGCTGGGATCATTAGTTAATAGATTTTTGAAACCAAATGAATCCAAATTACCTATATATCCGTTTGTGGCGGTAGATGAAAAAGCCAAAGAATAACCCCAGAAATACCACTGGAAAGTGACTAGAAAAGAAGCAGAGATAACGATGAATAATAAAGCCAAACAGTTTTTTCTTCTTGCCAAACCGAAATAAAGAAGAGCCAAACCCGTGATCATGATGACCAACATTGCAGAACTTGTAATAATAAAGGCGCATGTGCCAGTGTCATATTTGGTAGCCCAAAGTGAGTCACCACTTCTTTTTAGTAGTGATTCTGATGCGTATTGAAGGCTGGGAATTATTGACTCAGCCAATGAAATAGTATAGTCTTTCATTATTTGGTATATTTTCCAACTGCTCTAATTGATTTGCGGGGATAGCTAACAATTCCTTGAAAGATCAAATCAAAAAAAAAAAAGAAAAAGAAGAAAGAAAAAACATTAGAGGAAAGGAGAAAAATATTTGAAAAATAAAGAGAATGAATCTTATTAAATTTGAAATATTTAAATATAAAGAAAACCAGCTGCAGAAAAAAAATATATGTATCGCAGCTCGCCAAAGCTCACAGAATATTATTTTTTCCCCGAGGAATTTTCTTACTTGTTTCTATTTCAAGTGAGTCTGTTCTCTTTTGAACTTTTCTTGAATTAACAGAAAATATGAATGAATGCTATAGCAATTACTATTTCTTTTTACAGTTTGTCGGGGGTATTGGCAAACGATAGGTAGTTGACTCTTACTAATTTTGTCACCAAAGAACTGCTGAACCATACAGCAAAATCAGAATACTCTGCCAAGCGTTACATGCCGAACTAGAATTTAGTCAAAGGCATCCCTCATTTAATTCAAGTCTCTATACATCGTGCTTATTCTCCCCACAACCGTATTCTTTTAAAGTTGTACCCACAATTTTTTTTTAGCTAAACTTATTTACTTAGTCATCTCTTTGAAAGGTGAAAGAGAGAGCAAAAAGTAAAGCAACAACGATGTCCGGAGACAAAAAACTGTTAGCAAAGTCACGCAACTGAAAGAATTGTCTGCAGAATACTGCATACATATGCTAGATAAGGCATTCCCAATTGAAAGTCTCTACTGATTGGCGCAGGAGATAATAATCTTTTTTTTTTGTTGATTAAATGCACCATTAGTTTTCGAAAACAGTTGTCCACCAGAGATGTGCAGTGCAATGAGCAAACTATTCGATTTTTTATTAAAAAATTCAGCACGCGCTATTCACGTGATTGTAAAATGTTGTAAGATTGTCCTTACTTTATTTTTTAGATTTCAAGCAGAAGATGAGAAACGAGGGCTTAAAAATTTCATTAGTTCAAAAAACTCTTCAAATGAATGAATGATATGAAAATCACTTTCAGAACTCAGGTTTTCTTGAGAGTCCTCTTTTTAGATCAAGGGTCCAACTGTTGAGTAAAATCATATTTTGCTGGACAGACTTCTTCCAAGAGGTTTGTCAGATCAAAGGAAGAAGGAGAAAATCTGCAGCCGGCATGCCTAATTCATAATGCGCGTGCACCAAGTTTGATTTTCTCTTTAAACCTATTGTTCTTATTTCCGAATAGGTAATTCATAATTTCAAATTTACAACATTGATTCAAAAAATGGAAACTGAACATTTAGTATTTTTTCATCTAAAAAAAATAGCAAGTTGATTCCATTGTGTAAGAGGAATACCACTCTTATTTTTGAATCAGTAGGAAGAACAACAACGCAACTCATGGGTAGTAGGATAAAGGAAAATATGGTTTGAATTGCGGGAGTAGGAGCAGACCTAACTCAGGAATTCCAGACGCGGCTGTTTAGTAAAAAAAAAACCATTGATACCTCCTATTATTATTAGATTACAAGAAAATATAAATATAAGAAGGTACTTTGTTGTTTGCTGCTAAGTCATATAGAAAGTTCGTGAAATTGTTTTAACACCACATGAAGAATTATTCTCATTAAAGCTTGGAGATAATGCCCAAAAACTCTTCAAACCCACAATTAAATATTATTCTACCTAACTGTTCAATAATTAATTTTCTTTAAATACTTTATTCATCATATGAGGACCACAGCAGCCCAATTAATTTTCTTTAAATACTTTATTCATAATATGAAGACAATAGCAGCCCATTTTGGTGGTTATGTTACTTGTCCTTTGTAGGGCTAAAGCTACAAAGAAATCTCAGAGGATTTTTCTCACCTATAACAAAAAAAAATGAGATCCTGCACGACTCACTGACAGATACACTAGGATAACTAACCTAAGGAACTTCCTAGTTTCTTCCATGCATATCCTAACTGTAACATAACTGTAGAATTTGTATGATGCTTATTAATTTCAGGACGCGTCTCACTTTTTTTTTCTCTTCGAGTAAGAAAAATTTTTTTGTTTTTCTTATAATAAATTTCCCAATCTGGATGTTACGCGTCTTTTTTTTTTCCATGAAACTAATGCAACAAACAAACATGAGAAAAAAATACAAAAAAAAATATCAAGCAAAATAAAAAAAATAAAATCTTAGTTATTTCTTGTAACATCATATGACTTTCCCTTTCTTATTTTCTAATTATAAATGATTTCCCCATATTTTTTAGATTAACCTTCAGAAAGATACTAAGTTATATAAAAATAGTCAAATACTCCAAAATCTTAACATGGCCGGCTCAAAGAAAGATAAGCTTGCCGCATTGAGAGCTGCTAGATCAGGAACTGCAATCACACAAGTATATGAACAACCCAAATATAATAGCATTTATGAGGAAATCGATGAAGAAACTTACAGAAAGAGAAAAAGAGACCAGTTGCTCAAAGAGGATTTTGTTGTCAATGATGTTAACAATGACTATTTCGATGATGGCACTGAATCCTGGACTAACAACGAGAAACAAGCGAACAATAGAAAGTCATCCAAAAATAATAAGATCGGTATAAGTGACGATGTCTATGAGGATGATTATGAGGATGAAGATGAAGAGTCTAAATTGAAAGCCATTTCAATTCGTAAGTACTTCAAACCAAGTAGTTCGAAAACTGTTAGTAGTTTCAACAATAAGAAAAAACAAAAATTGGAAGATATAAGTGTTGACGACATCTTGAATGATTTTGATCGTGATTCTCCTGTTGTACTCAATAAATTGAAAAGATCATCTGCCAAACTTAGAATTAAGGAGGAGAAAGATGAAGAAGAAGAAGATTTTTCTGGTTTGATCTTAAGAAAATCGTCTAGAAATGGGGTAATTGAAAAATCTTTAAAGAAAATCAAGCACAATAAACATGATATTAGTGATGCAGGATTGTCAAATAACGATGCACAAATGGAAACTTCGTCACCGATTAAAATAACAGAATTAAGCAAGATAGTAAATGATGACGATACAAGAATTGAAGAAATAAAGATTGAAGGATCTAACAAACTAGAAGGAAATGTAGAAGAGAATGTTGAAGAGGAGGAAGAAGAAGAAATGATAGTTTCTAGAAGACCAAGACGTACTGTTAAGAATATTAATAGATCAGTGAACATGCAAAGTCTTAAATCTATCGATATTTTACTCAAAAAGAAGAAGTTGGAGGATGAAAAAAAGCATTATGGTGACACCAGTAATCTTGATTTTGATGATGATGATGACGATAATATTTTCTCTAACAATAAGAGCAATGACGATATTACGTTAGTTAGTGCCGTAGCTAATGTTTCCTCTTCCACAAACGAGAAAATCTCAGAAAATGATGTGCTTGATGAAAGCGGTAATCTTCAAATGTACTGGATGGATTATGCAGAAACAGATACTTCATTATTACTCTTTGGTAAAGTTAGAACCAAAGATAACAGATTTGTATCAAACATTTTACAGATTAAAGGTATTTGCAAAGAATTGTATTTTTTGCCGCGGAAAGTTAGAATTTATGAAGATGAAGAAGACCAAGAAGAAGAGCCAGAACCAGTTACTATGAACGACGTTCATGATGAAATAGTGCCATTGATCCTTGATAAATTTGGTTTGGATTCGATTAGATCTAAGCCTGAAACGAAGAAATATGCATTTGAGCTTCCTTCTGTTCCAAAATCACATGAATATCTTAAGATTTTGATGCCGTTCGAAACCCCTCAATCAAGAAATGTAAACTTGCCTCAAGATTTAGCCGGTGAAACTTTTAGCAAAGTTTTTGGTACCACAACAGGTATATTTGAGTCTTTCATCCTTCAAAGAAATATTATGGGTCCTTGTTGGCTTGAAATTTCAAATAGCAATTTTCAAGAATTACAAAATAGTTCACACACGTCTCTCGAAGTGTCAGTTGGAGATCCAAGTTGCATTAAGTCATTATCACTGGAATTAATGAAAGTGAAAAGCTTACCAAACTCACCTTCTTTCAATTGCCTTGCGCTTAATATCACACCAATTTTCGATGAAAAATTGAATAAGCAAGAAGTAGCATGTGTTACTATTTCAAACTTTATTGATATGGATATTAATAACATATCTCCAGATACAAAGCCAAATGAAACATTGACACTTGTTAGACCAGTTGGTATTTTGAAATCAAGCTTTCCTCCAGGTTTGATGAAAGCAGCCCAAAATTCAAACATTAATATTCGTACATTTCCAACTGAGAAAACTTTGATTAACTGTTTATGTGCTCTTGTGAAAAGATATGATCCAGATTTCCTTATAGGTCATAATCTAGAGACTTCTACTTTGGATATTTTGATCCACAGAATGCATGAATTAAAGGTGTCTACCTGGTCTTATTTCGGTAGAAGAAACAGAAAGGCTTGGCCAGATAGATTAGCTAAAATGAATGCCACTTCGGGGAGTTCATTTATGAATAATTTGAGATTGAAGGAAATCTTCCAAGGTAGATTACTTTGTGATATCTCTAACGAACTTGGAAAGTCGATCACATTAAAATGTCAAAGTTGGGATTTACCTGATATGTATGATGTTGTTTGTAAAAAGAAAATATTCAATGTTGAAATTAATTTAAATCAATCTCAATATTCAGAGGATTCAAAATCTTTAATATCAGTTCTTGTTGACGCTCAAAAGAGAACTAATGTTTCTATGGAAATTGCGTTTCAATTACAAATACTATCTCTATCCAGAACATTGACGAATATAGCTGGAAATGCTTGGTCTCACACGTTAGGCGGTACAAGATCTGGTAGGTCTGAATTTTTCTTGCTACACGAATTTACAAGAGATAACTTTATTGTTCCTGATAGAGTTTTTGGATCTTCAAAAATGAATAAAGCAGAACCTTTGATAAAAAATGATAGTAATGACAATCAGCAAACCAGCAAATCGAGTAATAATAAAAAATCTCAATATAAAGGTGGTTTAGTTTTAGACCCGGAAGTTGGTTTGCATAAAACTTACACCATTGTCATGGATTTTAACTCATTGTATCCAAGTATTATTCAGGAATACAATATTTGTTTTACTACAATCGATAGGGATGAATTTAACAAAAATAATCAAGATGAGGATTTTTTGCCTGATTTGCCTTCTCCTGATACTCCACTAGGTATTTTACCAAAATTGCTACATTCGCTAGTGTCTCGCCGTAAAGAAGTCAAGAAATTATTGAAAGATCCAAATATGAATAATGCAGAAAAAGCATCTTATGATATCAAACAATTGGCATTAAAGTTACAAGCCAACTCGTTATATGGTTACCTAGGTTATGAAAAAAGTAGGTTCTATGCTAAGGCTTTAGCTATGTTGATTACCGCCAAAGGTAGAGAAATTTTGATGGAGACCAAGAAAATGAGTGAAAGTATTGACCTACACACAATATATGGTGATACTGATTCCCTTATGATTGAAACAGGATCTTTGGACTATAAAGAAGCTTTAGAATGTGCTTCAAAATTTCAGCAATTAGTCAATAGTAAACATACAGTATTAGAATTAGGTCTTGATAATGTTTATAAGAGCATTTTGCTTCATGCTAAGAAGAAATATGCGGCTGTTGATGTTGTTCCTAATAAGGATGGCAAAACTTTTACAGAAAAGCTTGAGATTAAAGGTTTAGATTTGAAGAGAAGAGAATATTCTCCTTTAACCAAGGAGGTGTCTAACTTTATCTTACAAAAGATTTTATCTGACCAAGACTCCGAAGAAGTTTTATCTGAAATTTATGAATATTTAGAAGAATTGACCAGTAAAATTAAGAATAATGAAATCCGCCCCGAAAAGTTCAAGATTAATACTAGATTATCTAAAGATCCAAAGAATTACCCAGGCGGGAAAAATATGCCACAGGTTCAAGTTGCTTTGAGATTGAGAAAACAAGGTAAAATTATTAAAGCAGGTAGTGTTATCACTTATATTATTTGTGCTGATAATGAAGGAAGTCCTGCTGACAGAGCACGATCTTTACAAGAAGTGCTAAGTAAGAATTCTGATCTCAAACCAGATCCCATGTATTATCTTGAAAAGCAATTATTCAATCCATTAGAAAGATTATTGCAAACATATCCTGGTATTGATATGGTCAGATTAGCTAATTGCTTAGGTCTTGATGGTAGAAAATATGAAAGACACAATAATTCGAACCAGAGTTCTCTTAATGGTCTTCAAACATTCGAATCCACTGTGTCTGATGAAGTTAGATATAAATACTCTAAGTTTTTGGAATTACAATGTGCTTGCGGCTTTAAGTTTAGATTTGGTGGGATTGTTCCATCCTTTGATTACAAAATTTCACTGACCGGCATTGTTTGTACTCATTGTAATAAAACAATGAGTACATTGAGAGTCACAGCTCAATTAGAAAGAGAAATTCGGTCTTTCATTTCCTTATATTATGCTTCTTGGTTAGTGTGTGATGATCCATCTTGTGGATTAACCACAAGACAAATGAGTGTCTACGGTAGAAAATGTTTTGCTGAAGATTGTAAAGGGTTGATGAAATACAAATTCAATGATCAAGAGTTGTACCGTCAATTGATGTATTTTCATTCTATCTTTGATGTGGACAAGAATAAGAAGAACGCATTGAAACAAATTTATTCTGTTTGTGCCAAAAAACCTGAATCAATAAATTTTAATCAAACTAATATCTTAGCCGAACAAAACCGCGAATTTTTTAAACTATGTCAAAGTATTGTTGACAAGTATCTCAATAATTCCGCAAGACGATTTGTCGATATGGGAAGTATTTTTGGTTATATGGTTCAAAATGAACAAAAATGAAGAGAAATCTAATAAACAAGTTTATTTATTTGTGTTGATTTTGGCCTGCCCTTGTAAATCGTAAAACTTCAATACTGATAACAGCAATAACACTTAAATAGATATACCCAGTTCGTTTTTTACTCTTCCAAACTAAAATCGAAATGCATAACCCTCCACCAAAAAAATTCAACCTTATACGATTTTCTGAGCATCGAGAGAATATTAAATCAGTAAAAACCTGCATTCATGGTTCATATATTTGTAATACTTCAGTAGCGAATTGCTGTCAGTAGGAATTTATCTTTATGGAATTTGAAAGAAACATTTCATGGGTTTCATTTCGGCCAGGGATTATTTACTCAGTACTGGTGGGAGTGAATATTACCATAATTAATTCGACTATACTTTTCAATCAATTCAGAATTTAATTACAATAACAGTGCATTATTTTGCTGTTACAAATTAAATCATAAACTTTTTAAATTTCTAATAGGATTTTCCAGAGGTTATCTGCGTGACTAAAAAATTTAATAAATATCCGAAATATTATGCAACTTCCATCATTCATTCATAAACAAAAAGAGGAGAGTGAAAAAAAAAGAAACACGGAAATTTCGATTCATTTTAAGAACATATATATTAAAAATCAGAATGTTAGTATCTATTACTGAGATATTACCTACAAATATAAGAGCCCCTATTTATGGTTTGGGAGTCAAGATGCGGTTTTGTTCTACAAGATTCAAGGTGCTGGCAGAGATGAATATACCGAAATAAAATAAATGCCGCAGTAGATTTGCGAAGTATTCATTATTTGAATACGAGTAGGCTGATCCTAATAATGAATATAAATTTATAAGTTTAAATTTCATAATAATTTTTTAAAACAAAAGTCAACATAGGAGGTTAATGAACTTAAAAAAAAATTACCAAAAATAATGAAATAGTGTAGTTTCTTATTGTTTTATGTGGCCGTCTATTATCTCTTTGATTTATATGAAATGAGAAGTACAATAATAAACAAAATTAACACATTTTTGTATAAATCAAAACTATTATCAAATATTACTATGAAATGCATAACCGGTAGGCTTTGTTAAGTATAAATATTCATATTTCAAAAAGGATAGATATAAAGCATTATGTAAAGCAAAATATAAGAAATGAAAAATCAAAGGGTTAAGACTTCTTGTAAAAATTTATCATCTTTAACATCGTTCAAATATTTTTCACCGAACAACTTTTGTAATTCTTTAACAATTTCTTCATTGGTCATTTTCTCAAGATTTATACCAGTTTTCCATTCTTTTAAGATATTTTTCAATAACTGACTACCTTTTTGAATCTCTTCAGGATTGCATTTTGTTCTTTTATCTGCCACATATGGGTCATCAGCAGAACTTACTTTACCGCCCAAATCCTCTAATTCAGATGCCTTCCTCTTGGACATTGATACGATCTTGTGCGGGAATTGAACTACCTCTGCAACATGAATACCAAAAGATTGATCAGAAATACCAGGCTCTACTTTATAAAGCAAGGTAATATCATTTGAACGTTCTTTTTCTAATTGGTCTTTGCTGGAACTTACATGTGCTACAACATGTAAATTTTTCACTGTTGGTATTTTCTCTGATAATGTTGTTAATTCATGAAAATGTGTAGCAAACATAGTAAAGCACCTCTTCTCTTTAGCAATGTTCTCACTAATTGCGTATGCTAATCCAAAACCGTCATAAGTGCTTGTTCCTCTACCTAATTCATCAATTATAATCAAAGAATTTTTAGTTGCTGTTTTCAAAATGCTAGAAATTTCTAACATTTCAGCCATGAAAGTAGAGATTCCCTTTAACTGAGAATCACCCGCCCCGACTCTAGCCAAAATAGCATCTACAATACAAAGCTCAGCCCTTGTAGCCGGCACATAACAACCAATTTGTGCCATCAAGCTTAAAATACCAACAGATTTAATATATGTAGACTTACCACCCATATTCGGACCAGTTATAATAAGAAATTCTTCTTCATTTCTGATCAATTCAATATCATTGGCAATAAATGAAATGTCATCTTGCATTTCAAGACATGGATGTCTTGCTTCTTTAACAATGGTTCTACCTGAAGGATCATCCAAACTGTACATTCGAGGCCTAACATATGACATTGGTGCATATGATGATGTATGTGCAAAAGAAACAATAACATCGATTTGAGCGACAGTTGTAGTTAACTTCTCCAATAATGGAGAATATGTGGTAGTAATTTCTAGAATTTCCTTTACAACATTAGTTTGAGTTTTGTTATACTCAGCTTGTAATTCAGAGTACTGATCAGAAATAGATCTCAATACTTTAGTAGTAAAGAATACACCAGCCTTCACAGTTTGTAACTCAATATAATGCTTTTTGTTTCGAAGAACAGCTGAGTCAATTCTCGTTAATCTCATGCACCAACCATGAATAGGATGATTTTCAAATTTCAACTTCTTTTCAGGATCTTTACCCAATTCGGAAGCTGATTCAATATGGATCTCTGACATTTTCTCGTTGAGATGATCCAATTTTTCATTAATTAATAAAAGGTCTGGATTAAACTCTGGTTTAATGACATATTTGTGATTGTCAAGAGCGTCCAAGTCGACAGTTGTCTCCACCATTTCTTGCAATTTGCATAAGCTAGAGAATAATTCCTTTAGCGGATTGACCCAATTTAGAATCAAAAGATTCTTCAATTCAGCTAGTTCATCTTTGGTTTGCAAAAACGTAAATGATTGCTTATCAATAGATTCTAATGCACTGTCTAAAATACTTATAAGCTCAGGGAGTTTTAATAATAATTGATAAATACGAACAACATCCTCCAAATTCGCCTTTCCTTTCAATAATTTTCTAGTTAATCTTTTGATATCAGGAACAAAACAAAGGAAATCATCTTGAAGCAATTGTCTGGTTTGTGAATCTTCCATTAGAAACCCAACTAACAAGTGCCTATTTTTAATATCATTATATGAAGTCAATGGCTGCTTGATCCACTGCGATAATAATCTAGTACCTTCAGCAGATTTGCAATGATTCAAAATACCAAAAATGCTGCTATTTTTAATCCCTTGATCTCTTATGTTTGGAAATAAACTCATTGCTTTAAAAGCAGATAAATCTAATTTCATGTAGCTATCTAACTGGTATGGTTGTAAGTGAAATGACCCATAATTTGATTCATCGTTCAAAATGTTCAAATAAATGATCAAAGCAGCGACGCATCCTAATGATAATAGCTTGGATTGAACTTCAGGTGTAGCCAGAAGTAAAAAAGCCTCCTCAGTCAAAATTTTACTTAAGTCTTGATCTAAATTTTTGGTCGAATAAATAGATGATTTCACGTCAGAAATAGTGACATCACATCTATTAATCACTTGAACCAATTTAGCTAAAGAACGATCTTTACTTAAGTTTTCTTCCGATAAGCCAGCTAATAAACACTCTTTAACATTCAACTGAATAAGAACAGATTCTAGATTTGAATATAATGCATTATCAATAAACTCACAATACCCAATTATTTTATCATTAACATTTATGTATGATAATCCAAAATATTTACCATCTGACTTATCAACCAATTTCAAAGCTGCAATAACCGGAACCCTAGAATTATTATTTAGATTTTCGTCAAAACCTTGTAAGTTCCCAGGGCTAATGTTATTCGATAATTTCCAAAACTTATCATATAACTCAATTTTATACCCACTATTGATCACAAATTCTTCAACTAAAGAGTCAAAGTTTTGAGAGGATAAGGTGACATAAGGAGTTCGATTGCTTTCTTTAATGACACTTCTTGTTTGGTAAATTCTATCAGCAACTAGATGTGAGTCTTCTTTACCAACCACACTATAATATTCTCCTTTGTCAACAACTCTAATTGTGTGTAATGGTTTCTCGTCAAGCGAAGCAAATCTTCTGAAAAACCCATTTTGATCAGATGTATCACTAAATTTTAATTCGTATTTGGAGGTCATCTTTGTTAGCTACGTTTAATATTTGGTAGATTGTTTGAGGAGTAACAAAAGTTAAGATAAAAAGAATAATTAGGAACTTTTTAGAAAAATTTATAAAGTTTTAAGGCCAACTATAATGGGAAAAAAAAATTTTTTTTGTAATCTTTTACATTTGTTTATTTTCAATTATACACATATACACAACCTTATCCACAGAAAAAAAAAAAAAAAAAAAGACGCGACGCGTCCGCCAAATGCTGCTGTGCAGGTGCATAGCAACCACACCAAGTAATTGAATTTAATATATATATTAGTAATACAAAACCACATATAAATAGTAGAAGTTGTAGCAAATGCTCGAAACTAAGGATATGAAGAAATTTAATACATCAAACTACAAAAAAAATTAAAAAGTAACCAGAATTGAATGTTTATTGCAGCTTTATAAGATAGATCATATTTAAAGTTTGTTTAAGTCACTAGAACAAGCCGGACATACTTTTAATTCAATATCGTAAGGAAAAATTTCAATCCAATAACCGTCCGGATCTTTCAAAAATCCAATGTCTTTAACCGACCCTGTATTGTATTTCATAATCCATTCAACTTCTGGAAATTTTTCTTCAATTTCCCTGCAAAAAAGAGCGGCATCTTTCAAAGAAAGACCAATATGGCCATAGCCAGACGGCTCACTATTTCCATTATGGTAAGAGAAGTTTGGATTTGATTCAGTTCCCCAATTATGTGTCAATTCTAATAAGCCTTGTCTATCTGACGATAACTTACCTTTCGAGGAAATATGATTCTCATAACCTAAGAAATATAAAGTGAACTTAGCTTCTTGAAAATCACTCTTTCTTAAAAGTTTCATACCTAAAACATCTTGATAAAACTTCAAAGATTTTATAGGGTCTTTAACTCTAATCATTGTATGATTAAACTTGTAATTAGAGAATTCGGTTTGTCCTTCTATTGGATCAATAGCTTTATTTTTAATTAGTTCTATCCAATAACCATCTAAGTCCAAGGCAAATGCAATATCTTTTTGTCTACCGTCTGTTAGTTTCTTTTTAAAAACAACATTATTTGAGGTTAAAGCCTCACAACACGCGTTAATATTATCTACTGAAAAACAAATATGCCCAAATCCTCTATTTGGTTCAACATTACCATTATTATACTTGAAAGATTTCTCATTTTCAGAACCCCAATAATGAATTAGTTCTAGTACTGCTTCTTTTTCACCTAATGGGCGGTTATAGCCTTGATTGCTAGGGTAATCAAAACTTAATAAATAAATTGTAAATTTCTTATCTGGATGTTCAAAAGTCTGAAAATGGGTCATACCAAAATTTCGTTGGTAAAACTCAACACTTTTTTTACCATCTCTCACTCTTAGACATGTATGGTTCAAAGTCAAACTTTGTTGGAAATCAATCATTTCAGAATTTACTCTAGTTTTGTGTGATTAATTGTTATGGTATTATATCTTGTAGTAGCGAACTTCAATCTAAAATTCTAATTTAAAAATTAATTTTCATTAACTTTTTTTTTCTCACAGGAAAACTGTGCATCAGTAATACCAATATTTCACCTCTGAAACTGAGACTATTATTTTTCGACATGTGATTGCCGTACAACTTTCAAATTACGAAATTAATAAACTACATTAGCGTTAACAATATACAGATTTATTGATTATTTAGCTCTTCCATTAATACATTAATACCTTAATATATTAATACATTAAACATACTGTTTCCTTTGTTTTAAAATACCTGTAGATATCCTATTTTGAAGATCACTTGACATTATCAGATTTTCATAATCATCAGTTATCTCGTGAGTTATTTCGATCTGATTTTCATTGGTTAAATTAGAAGTTAAGTTCTTCTTTTGATTTTCAAATTGATCATAACCTGAATTGATCAGTAGCCACTTTTTCATGGACTCTATTTTTGAGTTTTTTGATTTGTAGTTATACTCGCTCTTTATACTATCAGATCGGGTGTTCGGTGAATTCTGAATATTAAGAGAAATAGTTTTTGGTTTCCAAAATTCAGAAACCTTTTCATGAATTTTTTTTCTTATAGATTTTCTCAGTGAACCATATTGGTTAGTATCATTGCTACTATAATATTTTGGGGAGAGTAATTTAAGTGGTGACCAAGATTTGTATTTCTCATCATTAATATTGCTACATGATCTGCTATTGTTTTCGATTATGGCCTCAATTCTATAGTTGACTGTTAGTAATAGATCAAAAGAAAAAAAAAAAAATTCAGTTTTTAGTTACCTTGAAATCGGTGATGCAACATCAAAAACATCAGCGTAAATGTCATATATATCTTCACATGATATTTGATGATCTAAACTTTGTTGACTTCTATAAGTTGACACCCTGCTATTAGAGCTTGTCTTTCTATTATTTCTCAGTGACATGGACAAAGGGGGACACTTTCTGGCACTAGAGTATTTCTTATGTACACATCTTCTTCCAGATCTTCTTGATATTCTTTGAGTATTATTTTGATTCAGTAACTTATCTTTGAAATATGACATATAAGAGCTACTTCTAGAGATTTGAGATGATTGTGAGCTATATCTTCTATGCAGTCGATGCTTTCTAAGATGTGAAGAGATTTTTGGAAACCAAATATTTTCAGATCGTTGTTTAACTTCATGAAAAGCATCCGATGCCGAATATATATATGACGCAGATGATACGAAGGGTTCCCTATCCACATTTGAATTTAGTGTAAAATAATTATGGTTATCAAACATATGCGAAATTTCTGCATTGTGGATTTCTTCAAAGAATGGTTCATATTTCCCTGTTTCATAACCAATATTTGGTGAATTCTTTCCCAGTTTTAGACTTTTTCCATCGTTATAGTTTTCTTCACCGTATACAAGATTGATACCGTCTTTACAAGGAGAATTAGGAGCTGAATGAACTTCAAGAAGATCGATGCTACTAGCTTGTTGATCCTGGTATTCATCATCTAACAAATTTCTCATTTCATTATTATTAGGTAAGATGTCGGTTATATTGAATAACTTATTCTCAATATTACTTTCGTTCAAAAACGAACTATTACTACTGGTCACAATATTTTGCATATTTTATTTTACCAATCAGTGGAGTATAAAAATTATATGCTTCTTTGTTATTCTTTGATAATAGCGCTATAATCTAATAAATTATATATATGAGTTAGACTTATAGCGAATTTTGAAAATTTATTAAAATTTGCATTTATTTTTTCTATTTTATTGGGAAGAATTTAGAATAAACTTATTTGAAAACAATTTATATCCATTTAACGTTCCTTTCATCTTTTTTTTTTTTCTTTCATTTTTTTTTTGATTAATTTAAATATTGTAATGAAAAAAACTAAAATAATCAAACAACTAAAAAATGTTTTCGTCAAATTTGATTTGAGTACAGCGGTTGTTCTCATATCTCATACTTAATTAAAAATCTGGGGCCAATTCATATTTTTGATGAATTCTGGAAGTTGACTTATAATCCTATCTTCAATTTCATCACCTTTACCACTTGCAACTTTAATAACTAGTTCATTTAGTTCAGAAGATCCTAAAATATCAACATGCTCGCTGGTTTTTGAACCTCCGCGCATATCGAACCTTTCAGGTTCATGCTTCAATTCCACAATTGTAACTTTCGCATTACCTGGATTGTAAATTGAATTTTCTTCTTTCCATTTATGACACATAGTATGTGTTAAAACAGACACAGTACCATCACCATCACTGGTACTAACTGTTTCTTTTTCGCCATATGCCATTGAAATATTCAACTTACTAATATTTTTAAATTGCTCTTCTTGATATAAATAGGAACGTTCTGTAGGATTACCAATACCGTAGAAACAAAAAATTTTTAAGTCTGGTGCATTTGGTAATGGCGCTTCTAATGGATTTGACCATTTAGAATGATCTTGATTATTCAATGATAATTGCTCAGCGCTATCTGCAATACCAAAACTGTATTGATCATAAACTCTGTTCTTGAACCAGCCTTCTGAATGATCAATTAAATAGTTGATACTATCTTGCATTGATAAATTCTTGGCTGATAATTCACTTAAATTATTCTTAAATTTGATAAATGCACCATATGAAGAATTCTTTAATGTTTTATTAGTATAAGTGTCATCAGGAGCACTCGTCAAATTACCCCAAAGGACATCGCCACCTTTCGGTAACATAGCCGGAATCCCACCAAAACTACGCAATAAATCAACTCTTTCTTTTCTACTGAAAAATTTCTCTAATCCGTAAACAGCAACAGCATTTAATTGAATTGTATCCTTCATTTCCCCTGACAAAAGGGCAGTGACAGCCTTGGGAGTGCCAAGATCAGAACCTGAGATATCAACAAAGGCTTCTATATTATCATTTACCCAGTTTGGTCCACCATTCCCATAGCCGTCAGCTTCAACCCATTTAAGAAAATAATAAATAATTTGGGCACCCATTGAGTGTCCATAGAGAATAACTTTCTTATTTCCGTGTGTTTGACGAAAATTTTCCACAGAAAATTTTAGTCTAGAGAAATAAGAATCACGGCGTTCTAGATCAAGGAAAGCCAATCTCCAATCGTATGCATGCAACATCATTTCATTAGGTGTATATCCTAAGACAGCTAAATTTGATACGATTTTATTCCAAATCCAATAACCAGTTACGAAGAAATCGGCAGCTTCAAAACCAGAAGCAGCACGAAGCTTGAAATTTGGTGGATCCATACCAGTTTCAGGGTCCAACATGATATTTTTCAACCAACAATTTTTGTTTAGAACCATTTCTTTGAGCATGTAGAAAGAACCCCATAATCTTTTACGAAAATGAGCTTCACTTGGACATTCAGGGGTGCCGGTCAAACTCCAAGATTCCAAGCCAGTACTCACAACACCTGGAATCATAATGACCGGATAATTTGCCGAGGCATTTTGTTCAGCTACCATATATTTACCAACTACAAAATCGTCAGTAGATTGTAAATATTTTTGGCCGCCAGATTCGTTCTTAGCTTCATTTAGGATATTGAGAAAATTACCAGGAAGATTGTCTTTTAGAAGATCGAAATTAAAATCGAAGTTAAGATCAAGATCTCTTATATCCTGAATGTCAGGAAGATCAACAACACCACTTTCTTTAGCACCATAAAAGCCAGCAAATACCACTATTAAAAATGAGAATATTGTAACGTAGAATCTTTTAGAGCTCCATTCAGGAAAAAATGAAGAGTCATTGGATGATAGATCTCTATGGTGCTTATGACGATGTTTATTGTGCTGCTTTTTAGTGTGATGATTTCTGAAGCGTTGTGCCTTCAATACAGAATCTAATCTCTGATCTTCTGATTCTGATTCTTGAATGTTGAACAGTTTTTCTGGATTAAAAGAATCCTCAGATGACATTTCCTAATACTTGGAATATGTTTGGTTTGAATATTAAATAATTACAAAATTGGTATTTGAGGACACACAACACAATGTGGAACTTTTGAAGTATATAATATTTAGGATAGGATTAACATATTTTACGATATTGTACTTCATTTTCATTTGGTTTTTTTTGTTATTTCTCCCATGGTTCCTATTGTGTGCGAAGCAAAAACTTACTTCAGTTACTATAAATTACATGGAAGTTTTCACGTGCTCAAATAAGCTACCATATTTCTTTTGACAGCAAACTACGTTATCTTTTACATTATTTTTATAAGCTCTCGAGAAATTGGGAACTGTGATATTTCTTGGATGAATGTACTCTACAATTGCATTCATTTACATAAAATAACTTTTCTCTCAAAAGTTTGATGGGTCATAGTAATCCTTTTGCTATATAATTGGGCTTCAGCAACAAATGATTTATTAACGTGAACTTTTCCCTTGGTTAGTTTCTGTTTTGGGACGTCCAAACATTTTTCTCAACAGAAATACATCAAGATGATTAAATGATGTAAGCTAATCTTGCTATAGGTACAAAAATGTGATGGAAAATATCAACTAGTCAAAAACCCTGCGTTTTGAAAGCACAGCTGACAACAGATATCGCAAGCTACTAGAAACTACGTTATGAAAAAATAATATTAATATTTAATCAAGCATAATTGTATTCTATTGCATTTTAAGTATACTTAATTTTTCAGGGAAGGAAATATGGTACACTTATTGCAAGATGTAATCACACGAAAACCACCAATGATTTGTCACTTTTAGTATAAACTGTGCCTTTCCCCAACATTTCATGACTGACAACTGTTACTTCTTCCGTTTTTTTTTCGTTTTTATCATTAGCCTTTAGTACTATAAATATATCATGAGCAAGTCTATTGGCGTCTATTGAAATAGCTGGAGAATAACTCGCGAGTAATAATCCTGATGCTGATTCAAAGAGAAAAGCTGCTTTGGCGTCTGGAAATGACTCTGTTATTATTTTCGAAATGTTCATATTTAGCTAACCTGTTTATCTGTTATTGATTTACTGTGAATATTAACTCAATTATTATCTATTGTCAGTTTAGCTTTCCTGAACAGCAATGTACTATTATTTGAATTATACGCTGTAATTTCCAATGTTCCTCTCAGTACTACTTTGTTTTAAAAGTAATTTGTATCTTGAATTGTGAATAATTTCAAAGTGCCAACTATACTAGTAATCCAAGATGGTAAATTGATATACCATAAACACAACAGATTGATAAATTATTGATTAATATCACGCACCTACACGAAAGATGATTTTTTTCTCCCAATATAATGATGCATCCTAACTGTGGAAACATCCGAACACACATACGTCGATGAAATGCTTACAAGTTTGATAATTTATACTGATTTTTTTATACATCATATTTAATAGAAAACGAGACTATTCAACTCAACTTCCCAAGTTGCTAATTCTGGCTAAAAGCCCAGCTATTTGCAAATAGGAAGAGACACCTTCTAACACTCTCATATGCGTTATACCAACTTCTCTAATAATATCCAATCTTTTATCTTCATTTACTTCATACATTCCTTTCACTACACGGAAACTTGTGGTGATAATATCAATAGGAGAGTAACCTTTACCCCATAACACATCCAATTGATTAATACTTTTATCCATTTGTTTATTATTAGCATAAATAAGCATTTGCTTGACTACTAATGGATGTGGTTGATCCACTACTTTGAAGACATTTTCACTATTGACAAACCCAAATCCTGATACTGTACTCTGTAAGTTATTAATTGCTTGTCTCATATCGCCTTCAGCTGTGAAAATTAATGCTTCTAGACCATCTTGTGAATATTCTACATTCTCTTCTTTGATAATTTCTAGTAATCTTTTTAATACCTCATCATCGCTTATCTTATTATATCTCAAAATAGCACATCTCGATTGCAATGGTTCTATGATCTTATTAGACTGGTTGCATGCAAATGCAAATCTTGTAGTATTGGAATAAATTTCCATTGTTCTTCTCAATGCTTGTTGTGCACCGGGCGTCATAGAATCAGCTTCATCCAAAATGATAATCTTATGTCTTCCTGGCGCTAATTGAACCTTTTTCTGGGCAAATTGTTTAATTTTATTTCTGACAACATCAATACCTCTATCATCAGATGCATTCAATTCCAATGTTGCCTCATTATATGCATCACCCAATAATTCTCTCGCCAAACAATGAATAGATGTCGTTTTCCCAATACCTGGTAACCCACTGATGATTAAATGTGGCATATTACCGTCTTCAGCTATAACTTTTAATCTATCGATGGTTTCTGTATTTCCAACCACATCTTTTAGCAATTTAGGTCTGTATTTCTCAACCCAAGGAAGTTGAAGTTTCAATGCAGACATTTATCTGTAATTTATTTTGGTTTTTCACTAGAGGCTTATAAGAAGTCAGTTTTCAGTTCCCCGAGATACTACTCATAGGAATGTATCAATATAAACAGGTACATTTATTATGTGAAGTTTTTTTTTTGCTTCTTTTTCGTTTTTTTGTTTTTTTTCTTTTTCATCTTTTCTTCCAGCTGACGCGTTCCTGCACAATAGATTTGTGAGAAGGAAAACTATAATGCCGACGCGTTAGATGCTTTTCAATAAAAAAAAACATGCAATTCTTTGATTAGATACCAAGTTATCTGGCTCTCAGTAAACATGTTATCCCAGATAAACTTAAGAACATATGACCGAATTACAATTCACTGAGAAACAACTTGAAGCAATAAGTTATCCGGTGACAGATTCCTCTGTTCTTTCAATATTTTCAGGTCCAGGATGTGGGAAATCACAAGTTTTAGCCAATAGAATCAAACACCTTATAGAAAAGCAGAAAATAAAACACCATGAGATTTTAGTTTTGACCACCAATACAAGTTCTGTTTCAGAAGTTAAAGGCTTGCTAATCAAACAAAATGTTAGTAATAAAGGTGCAGAGGTTGACGTTAGAACTTTTGATTCTTTGGCTTTTGAACATGTGGGAAGTGATTGTATTAAGAAATCAAATCAATGTACTATTATTTGGGATAAATTTTCAAAACTTGCAATCAAAGCTATCATAAATGATTCAAAATTTGCTAAAGACTATTCTGCTTTTAAGCTTGAATATATAGATGATCCTGATACTGAAAAGCATAAACATGTTTCAAAATTTTTCAGAAAATATCCGATTTTCAATTATGAGGAAATTCAAAAGCATTTCTTGAAGCTTGTGGAAGATGATTCGAGTATTATTACTGACAAGTATAAGGTTATTTTTATTGACGAATTTCAAGATATAAGGACTTCATTTTACCAATTCGCAGTATTTTTGGTGCTGAAAAATTTAAAGGACAAAGTTCATTTAACTATAGCTGGAGATCCCAACCAAAGTATTTACAATTTTGTTCAACCATTAGACGTTTATAAAAATTTTAAGGCACAAAAACATGTTGTATTCCATGAAATTTTATTGAATCAGACTTTCCAGACATCGAAGGGACTTGTTAATTTCTTCAATGAATTCTCGGAGATGCAACTTTTCAATGATACCAAAAGCTTACAGTCTCCAGATTTTCCAATTATTAAAAGTAGCTTTTGTGATGAACCCTCAATTTATGAATACATTTGTAAAGAGATTAGGGATAGTATACTCAAAATCTATAATTATGAGGATATTTTGATATTAGGTTATTCAAATGAAAGTATTACGAATTTTAAGCAGTCTGCTGCTTTCTATGGCTTCAAAATCAATAATCATGGTTTCAGGAAGGGGCAATATGATGGTATGAAGCAATCTCTAGAAAATGGGTTTTTAAACTTTTGTAGAATCTTAACAAATCCATTTGAAAATGACTTACCATTATTGTCATGCATTATGTTAATTAATGGAATTCAAACAAAAACTGTTCATAATTTGATTAATGATTATATCGCAGACGAATCTAACGGGAAAAAATCCTTATGGACTTACATTTCCAACAATGAATTGAAGTACAAAACTAGTAAGAAATTGCTTATTTTCATAGAAAAATTGAACGAAAAACTTATCTTTTACAATTCTAATCCAGAATTAATAAACGATCCAAAATTCATATTCAGCGATATTTTAGAATTTATCAATGCTACTGAATGCTCCAAGAAATTATTGGATATTAATGATAATCAAAAGGAGAAAGTACAAGCAATAATGTTTGATTTCTATGAAAAGTTACAAAGGTTTGGTTTTATGCGTACTAATTCTTTACAAACATGTTCTTCACAACCTAGTTTACTTGAGTTATTTATCAAAAATTATTGGACAGAAGAATCAAAAATGAAAGAATCTGGTTCAATAAATGTTTCTACTATACATTCTGCTAAAGGATCACGATATAAAGTTGTTTTTATAATTGAACCACCATTACATTTACAAAAATTAAAAATAAGCTCAAAAAGTTCACAATATTCATTCGCTTCTACATACAGTGCTAACGAAAGAAGATTGTTTTATGCAGCCGCCACTCGATCGAAGTCTTTGTTATATCTTTGTCAAAATCATCTTCAATTTAACACTGAAGATGATGTCAAGTATAATTTGAATCCTCAAAGGATTATTCCACCAGCCTCTATTGGGAGTTTAAATGATTTTTATGGTTTGAAGAATATTTTAATGAAGAATTCCACACAAAGTATTAAAAATGCCCTAAAAAACTTAGTGAAATGATCCATTACTAGAATAGATTTTAATAGATTGTTTTAAACGTACGTAAAGTAATATTCCTTCTTCTGTAAAAGCTCAAAAATTCAATTAATTTTTTTTTTTTCTTACCAAAAGTATCAATTTCATCATAATTTTTTGTGAGAAACGAATTTTTTTTTTTTTTTTTCAACTAGGATTTGAGAGAAACAAGATGATACCTCCATGTTTATCAGTGGAAAAATACAGAAATGTTGGTTGAAGTTGAAATCACAACCATATTATTAGTGAACCAAAAAACTCTTGAAGAAATAATTTAAACTTAACATATATATTTTAAAATAAAAAAATGGCAAAGACTCCACTTTACGGTAACGCGCCTTATAATCCTTATGAAGAATCGGAGAATCGTCCAGTCGGTGGGTATCCAAGTGAATTTACAGTTCCTGGTAAATTAACAAATTCGGGTACTGTAAGACCTGCCAGCGACTATCAAAGAATTAGATATGCTATGAAAGAACTTAATTTTACACCTCGTCCAATGAGTGATCTTTATAAAGGACAATACAAAGTTTTAAGAAGAATAAATGCCGCGCAATCAAAATTTAATAAAGGAAGTAGATATGCAGCACAAGGAATCATCGGTTCTGTGATAATATATTCGTTATTTTTCCATCGTTGGAATGACGGCTATGATCATATTTTTAGTGATTTCTATAGATTTCAATTAAAAATGAAATGGTTTATAACAGGTACATTATCTAAACAAGAGTATGATGATTTGACACCGAAACAAAAAGGCTTAGAGACTGCAATGGTGAATGAATTAAATTTAGATTTAAGTAAGAATGAAAATAAGTTTGCTCTACAAAGGCCTTCAAGGGAACATATAGTAATGGCAGAAAAAATAGCTCAAGAAAGAGAAGAGAAATACTTGAAAGCTGTTGATATAGCAGAGAAAGTGTTACAAGAAAAACAACGAAGTGGGGAAACTTTACCAAAAGATGCTGAGGAGAAGAAGAGTTGGTTCAAAAAATGGTTTTAGAGGAGGTATTTGAGATATACAAATATTTATTTATTTATTTTTCAATTCAATGTAAATACATGATATCGTCACTATTTTTATTTTATATTATTTAGAATGACATAATACATACAACATTACACTTTTTAAAATTTAGGTCTATAAATAACAAATGTATTGATGTCTGTATATTATAGTATAATGTATCAAAATGTTGAAAGCTTTTTCAATATTTTCAATTCAGCGTCATCTTCTTCAAACTTTCTCTTAGCAGAATTAACGTTCGTAGCAATACCCACATTTAAAACATCTTCGCCCGCAATAATTGTCTGCTTATAACTATTGACTCTTAACTTCCCTGATAACAAAACTGTAGTTGGATTTTCATCTAAAATAGTTGAAATCTTGTGTTTGGAAACATTTATAAATTCACATAATATTTGTAAATCAAATTTACTTTTGACATGTGCAGGTAAAGTAGCACCACTACTAAGGAACAACCCCGACAGTCTTGAAGCTCTAACTAAATTTTTGCAAACATTGATAAAATTGGCTCTTTTAGTTGGATCAAACACTGGTCTATAAATAATTTCAAATTTTCTTTTCTTAGAGTAGACCGCAGAATGAACAGATTTATTCTTTAACCAAAATTTCAAATAATCACTATAATTGAAGGTTATAATATCAACCTCCAAATTTGTTATTATCATTCCTAGTGCTTTTTCATTTGTTGGTTGAATGGCAAGTAAATCAAATTTATTCTGGAACAATCGTAAACCTTGAAAGTCTGCAGGGTCATTTAAAGTAATCGTGATTCTTGTATATATCTTAATTTTGCCTTTAAATTCTTTAAATTGGTCAAGATCTATTGGATTTATCAGTTTTATTTGTCCGGTTTCTTTTTTGGAAAATTTCAAACTTGGATCAAGCTCAAAATTGAAAGCTATATGCGTGTATTTCAAAACGATTAGCACGTTTAAGATCTTTTTCAATATAGTGATTTCTTGGTCTGAAGGCTTTTCTTTAAAATTTGTGACAGGCCAGGGAATATTCAAGTCGCATAGCATCTTATTAATAATATTATTATAGTACTTTATATACGATACTGATTAGGTTTGCTTGATTGATGATTCATATTTTGATATGTATTCGTTGAGGATAGAAGTAGCTCTCTGGTTGATATTTGCATTAAATATGTGCTTTTTTTTCTTTCTTTCTACCGTGAGTTTTTTTTTTTCATGAAAACTAACTACCTTTTTACCAGATGGAAAAAATTTAGTGAAGATTCTATAAAATATGAGAATATATTAATATAATAATAAGAACCAAAATTATTAATAAACAGAAACAGAGAGAAGAAAAGAAAAGAAAAGAAAAGAAAAGAAAAGAAAAGAAATTAAGAAGGATATACCATGTTTCGTAAATGAAAGAAGCGTCTAATAAATAATCTAATAAACTATTGAAAAACCAAAGAAAATAAAACGAAAAAAGAACAAATTAAAAAAATTAAAAAAGGAGAAGAAATTCTATAAGAAATATTCGACATGATTTCTACTTTGTACATCATTATTAATCATTTCAATTTCTTGACGATTTTCCGGGCTTTCTTCAAAAACATTGAAAAAACTTTGTTTACTATCGTAAATCTCTAAAATACTAGCCTTATTACCACACCTATAACAATAATTAGGAGCACTCCATACAGTTGTTACTAATCCATCAAAATAAATCTGATAACCTTCATCACAAAGTTGATGAGCTCTTAAAATTTTCTCCATTCCATTTATCACCAAGAATTTCTTAACTACATCAACACCGAATATATAGCCCGCACCACGAGGACTCAATTGAAACTCTTGAATCTCATCATCTGGATCCAGCCACACTAAATCAGCCATTGCCCCTTCATGTGGAATCTCTCTATATCTATCTACTAATTTGATTTGATCTATATGATGTACATTAGGTGATAAACCCCCATGGACACAAAAGATTTCATTATTAATAACAACACTCAAGATAAGGTAGTCAAACATATCTGTAAAATATTGCCACACTCTACTATCTGCCCCATATTTCCTATGACATTCAGTGTAAAACCCATAATTTTGAGTAATTTGTCGCAGTTCATGGTTGCCTCTGATTAAGTTGATTCTATTAGGGTATCGAAGTTTCAAGCAAATCAAAAGAGTAATAGTTTCAACTGAAAACATACCACGATCGACATAATCTCCCAAGAAAAGATAATTGGTATCTGGAGCAAAACCACCGATTTTAAAAATCTCAATTAAATCATGAAATTGTCCATGAATATCACCTACCACTGTCACAGGTGTCTGTATATAAACAACATTGGATTCCTGTGCTAAGAGTTCTTTCAATTTATTGCAAAGAGCTTGAATTGTAACCTCTGGAAGAAGTTTTCTATTATAAAGCATCTCAATACATTTATCTAGATCATAATTCAGCATTTTTATATATATATGTCTATTTCTATATTTTATTATTCACTGTAATTAAATTGTATTATGAATCAATAAACATTAGTTAGTTCCCATTTAATTTATTGTGATTGTGATTACTTTATTTTATTTTTTAGTATTCAAATTATATTCATCATCTTGTTTCTTCTCGATTTTTTTTTTTTGGTGGTGGATATTCCCTAATATTAACACCTGGAAAGAAAATAAAAAGGAGAGTAACAAAAAAAAACCCACATCGAGAAAAGAAAAGAAAAAAAATAGTAGTTCATAACCTTGATTTCAACATGAATTGCTTAAAGGAGAAAGAGGCATTATTCAAAAAATTTATATCGCTAAGTAAAAGCTGATTATTGATTAATTTTTATAAAGAAAAAAGTAAAATAATTAGAAAAATCATAAAATAAAATTGTAAAATTTTTTTATCTTGCGTACCAATATATATATATGTATATAAATATATATTAATCCTAGTGTAAATAATAACAACAGACTAACAATATGTCAAGAACAGTTAAAACAACAGAATTTTCAAACGGAAAATATGTAAATATTTTAAAGTAATACAATAATTTAAAACAAATCAAGATGACTAGTGACTTCCATATCAGCCTTAATGGAACTGTGAAATTCATTAATTGCATCGCCAAATTTTACAACATGTTTCATAGGACTAAATTTATATCCATATCTAGTAATATCAGTAGCTGCACCAAAGGCAATTTTTATGGTTTTTTTGATAAAGAAAGTGGAAACTCTGGTAAATGAAAAGTCTTTTGAGTGGGCAATAACTTCGCTTGGATTGAAAGAAGCAATAATTTTTAGTGCAGATCCGTGTGGGACAAGCCGCTTGGTGTCGACTGTGTTTGTATTTTCAAGCTGGGAAGATTCAAAGACGTTTCTATAAGGCGATTTTGCAATATCTTCATCAAAAGAAACTTTGGAGTTATGTGGGATAAATAAAGTGTTAAATGAGATAATTCCTAATGCATCAATTTTCATGCCGAATTTGATATCATGAAACAAGTCACATCTTTTTAAATTATCTGAAAAGACAACTTCAAATTCATATGCTTTCCCATATGTATTTTTATGATCAATATCAATCTCGTTATTTGTTCTACTAATAGTAAATAAGCCTCCAAATATCCTATTGAAAGCGATATCTGATTTTGAAAGAACTTGATCCCATTTGTACTTGAATTCTTCTTCTTTTTCTTCCTCTCCCCTTTTAGTCATTGATTCAGTAGCAGAGAAAAAATTGAAAAGCTCATAAGAATATTGTAGAGTAGCAACAAACATTACCCAAGTGATGATAAACATTGCAGATGATAAACCTATCCCACTGAAACATTGCAAAATTGAGATACCGTAGCTTATCAAAATTGTTCCTGGAGCAAAAAAACACCCAAGAAAAGTATTTCCAAAAACAATAGCAGAGAAAGCAGAAACAGCAGCCAATGACTTTTCCAAATGTGTCCATTCTCTTTTTTGAAGTTGTTCATTACCTGAACTTGGCTTGCTAAAAACATCAATTGAAGAAATTGAAGAAGAAATTTCAGAAGTAAAATAATGGATACTAAATTTCTCAAATAATTTTTTAGCTGATAATTTTTTTGCAGATTTCCATATGGCATTATTAGTGAAAATTTGCCACGTATTGGCAGCTAACATACCAGAGATTTCTTGATACTCAGAGATTCTTGACTCAAGCTGAATGAGCACTTCTTCACTTTGAGATTCGAAATCTAATTTCAGTGCAGCTGCAGAAATAGAAGTAGTAACCATGGCAGTTTCATTCGTAATAAGTTCAGCGTTGGTAGAAAAAGAAGCCGCTAAGCCAGAAAGAGTAGTAGAAGCATATGCTGGAATTTCATTAGTGGAATATGCAGAATCCACAAAGGACGAGTTGAAAGCCAGGATATCGAAAGTCATGAAAAAGGTACAGTTGGATGTAATAATATCAATATATATGTTTGCTTAAGGGCAATGATGAAGAACTGAAAGAGAATTAAAAAAAAGTATCGTTTTTTTGTTTCAAAAAAAAAATTTTCAAAAATATTCTCTATTGGATGAATTGCACATCTATTTAAACCATCCAGCAAAAATGCTTTTGTTGAATTAGAAACAATGTGAAATTTGAAAAATGCATGTCCAAAATGTGTGACACTCATTTTGTTAGTTTTTTTAATTTTGCTATTCTAATACATCTAATATTAATTCACAGGAAAATGAAGGAAAAAAAGTAAATAGATTAATGTAAAGCAATTTCATTAGTTTATCAATATTAGAGCGGTATAAAAATAAGGAACGTTTTTAGAAAATAGCTCTGCAAGTATAACAGTGTCAAGATGCAGTATTGTGTGTATGTATCTATTGATGTTACTAAGTGAGCACAAAAATAAGGAAAATAAAAGCTTGCATAGATAGATTTATGAGTTTTGAAATAATTTTTTTTCCTTATCAGCACAACTTTTTTTTAATGCTAGTATATGTCTTTCCCCACAATTCGGATTTTTTTTTTGACACATTCGCTATCTTTTTTATAACGGTAGGAGATGATACAAGGGTTTTTTTCTCTACTTACGCCTTTCCTAAAGCGTTTTAATTAATACTTAAAGATTACACGCAAAACAAATATAATAATCACGATTATATTTTGCTATGGAAGATAGCATGGCAATAAAGCTTTCAAATTATCTATTGGCGCATCAAGACATAATAAGCGCTATTTAAAAAACAAAAAAATAGAACTCCAGATATTTATTTATTTAATTAGTTAGCATATTTAGTTAATTTGTTTCTTTTTTGGTATATATATAAGCCTCAAGTCAATTGTTTTTCTTTTTGTTCAAATCTTTTGAGATTTTAAATCTGCAATTTCTGGACGGTGTAAAACATTTAAAATATCCTGTTGATAATCACAGACATCATAATCAACACCACAATTATTAACAGAATTAATTCTTTCAAAATATTTCTCATAGAAATCTCCATCATAACAACCTAATGGAGAATTAATGAAAAAATCGCTCATAAATTTAAAAGAATCTGTCAATCCAATAATTTCATGTCTCAATACTGGGTATAACTTCTCATACATGAAGTGTTCCATAGTCAGCAATACATCTTTACTATTTTGGAAAATACCAAGTTCAAGAATTAAGTCAGCATTACTGTGAAGAGTATGAATACCAAATGTAGAAATCACAGAAGTAGCCATTGAAACAACAGAAACATCAGTTACGGTTTTCAAAGTGGCGAGAATAGCATTCAAGAGATATCTAGATGCAAAAAGTTTACTTAATCTGACAAGTCTTGGTGCGACAATATCAAAATCACCACCATTTTTCTTGAGTTGCTCCAATAAAGAATCGCAAATCTTGATAATCAAAGAATCAAAAACCGACAAGATTTTATCATTTTCCAGGATAGTAGATTCAACATCATTGAAAACGATAGATTGACCAGCCAAAAATGAAAATTCATCAATAGTGGTACCAGTAGAAGCAACACTGCTTTTCGTAGATCTCTTTTTAAGAAATGCTGATCTGTATTTGACAATACCCTTACCAGAATTGATACTTAATACAGTATTGTCACCTTCCCAGGTACATTGCACTACCCAATCATCATAAGTTTTACCGAATCCTGCATAGGCTGAATATCCATGGCCACCTAAGGATTGTCTGCATTCATCAATAGCTTTTGCAGTAAACCAAGTAGCCAATGGTTTCAATGCGGCACTAGCTACAAATACTGCCTTAAGATCGGTAATGGCCGCATTGTTAGGATTCATTAAATCAGAAGCTGCGTTAGGAGAGGCAAGCAAATTGTCAAGGTTGGAAACACAAGTCAGCAATGCATTAGAGAGTTTTAAGGAGCCACTAGAGAGGCAGTAAACTGTTGCCAAAAGTGGTAAAATTCTACTTTGATGATATGGATAATCAATAAGTTGTCTTTCTAATTTAACAGAAGCAGATTTTTGATCTTTACCAAACTGACGACGACCAACAGCATATCTTGAAGCAATGGTAACGACTTTAGCACTGGTACGGAAAGAATCCGTAACCATTGATACCCTACCCCAAAGAAGAGCAGCATAAGCAAGTTGATCCATTGGAGAATCAATAACATCAATGTCCTCATCATCGTCATCATTAATTGTACAATAACGTTGGAGCATGAAATGCTTTGGGATTTCAACATTAGAGAACTGGATCCAACCATTATCTATACCATCACGGCCCATTTTGGCACCGATATCACCAATTGACACACCAGGAAGAAGCAGATGGGTCTTATCAGATCTCAATGGCACAATAAACGTTTTAACACCATAATCTTCGTAATCAGTGGAAGACTTAGAAGAAGGAACCAAGAGTCTAGCAAAGGCAACGCAATGAGTGGCAGTATGGGCAGCACCGCCGATCCACCATTTAGTAGCACCCAAATGGGGAGTGTTAATAGCAAACGACTTTTTGGCTGGGATATAAGTAGCAGTAGTCTCTAAGCCGGCCACATTTGAGCCGTGGGCCAATTCGGTCATAGCAAAACAGCCATAAACGTCACGAACAAAGGCTGCCTTTCTGTTCACCGCCCAGTATTCATACTGTGCTTTAGTGCCGGTTGCCTTGACAGTGTTGAGAAAAAGACCAAGGTTGATTCCCAAACGGGTGCAGACCTGGGGGTCATAGGTACCGTAGAGAGACAACAAGCTGTTAAAATAGGAGACGTCTATGTTGTGAATGTCGACGTCGGGCTTGCTGATCTCGTCGCGATGAAACTGTTCAGCCAAAAGAGCGAGCTGGGTAACCTTGAGAAAGGTGGAGCGACGCACGTCAGCCTTCGAAAACTTTTCCAAGTAAGAAGGGTCGTTGCGGAGTACTAAATCACGCTCAAGGGTTCTGCAGATAGAAAGCGTGGAGCTGGCTATCTCGGGGCTGTTGCCTTCCAAGAACTGGAACATGGACTCCGTGGAGAAGGAGGTGTTGTTCAATCTTTCCTGTTGGATTGAGTTAGAAGGTTTGGGGATATTGCCAGACTGAATTCGAGACATTTTCTGGGAGGATTTTCTTTGTAAGATGTAGTATTCACGAGTGTATTTTTCGGGGGGAATACAATAAGTACGATTTTAGATGAGAGGTTGATCCAATATATAAAGATGTTTATGTCAAAGCCAAATAAACATGGGGGTATCTAGGGTTTATATAGTCCGACGCAGGAATTGTTTGCTCCTCTTCATATAAGCAGACCAGGTGCCCAAGAATATTCGGTCCGTGGAGATGTATCAGAGATGTATAAATGAATAATTAATACGTGGATGAATGAATTACTCTGTTTGGTGCGTGGCTACAATGATGTGCTAAGTTTTGAGGGGATCACAGATGATCGCCGCCCAAAGAAAAAGGAAATTTGAAGAGCAAAAACAGAAGTGAAATGCAGGCAGCAAATCACATGCAAGCGAACTGGCGCTTGGGTTACGACGCACTGGTCCCGATGTTCTGCACAGCTCTCGGTGACACATTTTTGTTGCTTCCCCTCAGATGAAGCTTCTCCACAAATGGGTGATTATTGGCTGATCGGTTGCTGGAATACGGGCAGGTGAAAGAAGATGCCCGATCCACGGGCCCCTCCGGGTGCCCCGCGACGGTAATGTATCCGCCTAGTTAGTTGGTTCCTGACGTATGCTATGTATGCTCGCCTTCGTCGGCATCAGCTGGCTCGCTGTCGGGCTAACAAGCCCTGGACAGCGGCTCCAAAACCCATCATATGTGACCTGTTGTTGCACATGCCACTTCTGCGCTGCTCGTCTGGAGGTCGCGAGTCTTCTTCTGGGAATCCTTGGGTCGCTCCTGGGTGTGGTAGATAGGTAGTTATGCAGATAGACGGCGGCAAGGCCGGTGGGAGAGGAATTAAGATACAAGCAGAAAGAAAGAACTACAGCACGTGACATACACGTGCATTAACTAATTGTCTATATCGCAATATATGCAACTCTCCATTTATTTTCGCCACATGCCTTGCACATGACAAGATATTCAGTGGCGTCTATGCGCAGTCAATCACAGGTAGAGCAGCGAGTCGAACACCGCAATACGCACCACTTGCGAAGCTTTCTTTTTCTATCCTCAAAAACAAGTGACTCGCGCGTCCTGTATTTTTTCCGCGAACCCTGGCATGGGCTGCTGTCGAATCCTGCTGGCTGCAGCTTGCTGGCATCCTTCAGCCTGCGCAAGCTCGCGGGCAAGCTGCACAATAGGCAACTAAGTTTCGTCGGCTTGTCCAAGTCGCACGCATTGCGTCTTCCTATTGTTACTCTTCCTGGCGGCCACAATTGTTGTGCTCTCTACTTGTTGTTCTGCGCATTCAGCACGTCTTTAGTGCAGCCAACTTGTCAACGGGTTACATACGACGAGGTGCCTGTATGCACATGCATGCTGCAATAACACTAAAAAATTCTCCGAGCTGCTGGCTATTGGTCTCTGGTTGCTCGTGTTGCATAGTGTCTTGGCTTTGTTTGGGCCCCGGTTACCCTATGGGAACCGTTTAGAGTGTGCAAATTCTAAGCAACACTGGCAGGTTGGCCAAAGTTTATTATTATTACACATCGCACACTGAAACGAACTCCAAACGCACTGCTACAGACGGTAAAAATTACGAGTCAATAACCTAGAATCAGCCACATCTCGTGGCTTATCAATCAAAAACAGCAAGAAAGCGCACAGAAAGAAAAAGAAGAAAAAAAATTTTCCTTTTTTTTTAGTTACCAAATATTGCTGTCCAATTGATAGTACCAGCCAGATATAACAGGCACCGATTCCTTCATATTCGTTATTCGTTGTTCAGCATCATCTAGTTCCGTCGTTTTTTCCATTTTCTCTACTCGTCACCTCTCTTATATAATATAATTATATATATACTCCGCCTCGCTCTTTGTTACTATTACGCAGCCTCCAGAACCGCTCAGTATCCCAGTTTCGGCACTTATATCTCCATCTATCTCTAATGAGCAGCAGTAGCAGCAGCACTAGCACCTCCTCGGATGCTCCTCAGGGCTCCTCCACCTCTCAATTCGTATCGTCCTTGATCTTTAACGGTGTGATTTTCCTCATCTTTGTGTTTTTGTTCACTCTTCTCAAGCCAAAGAAGACGCGCGTGTATTCTCCTAGAACCGTCGTTCCCACCGTCTCCAAGGTGTACCAGCCTGACCCCACCCCCAAAGGCACCTTTGCTTGGATATCTTTTCTTCTCAACAAGTCTCAAACATGGGTCATCCAGCAAACTGGTCCTGACGGCTACTTTTTCCTTCGCTACCTTTTTGTGCTCGGTGCCACTTTTTTCATTGCATGCTTGTTGTTGTTGCCAATCTTGTTGCCTGTCAATGCAACCAACGGTAACCCAGGCTCCAAGGGGTTCGACATAATCTCCTTTTCGAATGTTAAAAACAAGAATCGTTTCTTTGCGCATGTCTTTCTTTCTTGGTTCTTCTTTGGTGGTATCATTTACATGATTTACAGAGAGTTGTACTACTACGTCTCTTTCAAGCATGCTTGGCAAACAACCCCTTATGTCGACTCTCTCATCAGTACGAAAACCTTGTTAATTGCAAGACTACCTGAGAAATTCGTTGGCGACGAACAAGCTATCAATACCCTCTTTCCAGCTGCTACCTCTATCACATTTGCTAGAGATTATAAATTGCTCGCTAAAGATGTCAAGAAGCGTGCAAAGTTGGCTAAAAAGTACGAAGCCGCTCTTAATAAAGTCGTTAATAAATCGGTTGCTACTAAGAACAAGCTCGTCAAAAAGGGTAAGCCTCTTCCAGAAGTAGAAAATAACCCAGATTCTTTCTTGAAAAAACTCCCAACTCATCGCCTCAAGCCAGTCATTGGGAAAAAAGTGGAAACTTTGAAATATTCTGCCGAAGAATTACCTAAATTGAACAAATCCATTAAAGATCAACAAGATGATTATATGAGCGCTGCTGCCAAGAACTCTGTCTTTTTACAATTTGCTTCTCAGCTTGAATTACAACGTGCTTTGCAGGCCATTCATTTCAATAAGGAACTCAGATTTGTTCATACAGCTATCAACGTCACTCCAGAAGATATTGTTTGGTCGAACTTGGATATCACAAATAAAGTTCGTCTTATACGTAAAACAGGAGCTGTTACTATGTTGGTTCTCATGTTGATTTATTGGGCTATTCCGGTTGCTGTTGTTGGTTGTATCTCTAATATTAATTATTTAACTGAGAAAGTACATTTCCTTAGATTTATCAATAATATGCCACCTGCGCTTATGGGTATCATTACTGGTATTTTACCATCTGTTCTTCTTTCCATTCTTATGTCATTGGTTCCTCCATTTATCAAGTCATTAGGAAAGCTTGCAGGTTTAGTTACACTACAAGAAATTGATCTTTGGTGCCAGCATTGGTATTTTGCCTTCCAAGTTATTGAAATTTTTCTTGTTACAACTGGTACATCATCTGCTTCTTCTACCACTACTCAAATTATTTCTGATCCAAGCAGTGCCATGTATCTCCTTGCTCAAAATTTACCTAAAGCATCCAATTTTTACATTGCTTATATTCTTTTGCAAGGTCTTACTATCCCAGGTGGTGCATTATTACAAATTGTCTCTTTAGCTCTTTCTTATGTCTTGGGCCCACTCTTGGATAAAACACCACGTTCTAAATGGAGTCGTTTTAATTCTTTGTCATCTCCATCGTGGGGGGTAATTTATCCAGTTTATGGGCTTATTATCCTTATCTGTATGGTTTATACCATCATTGCTCCAATCATTATTGCCTTTGGCGTTTGTGGTATTGCTTTGGTTTATTTTGCATATCTTTATAACCTTGTTTATGTGAGCAATCATGCTGGTATAGATAATAGAGGTCGTAACTACCCACGTGCTCTATTCCAATTATTTGTTGGGCTATATTTGGCTGAAATTTGCTTGATTGGTTTATTTGTCATGGCTAAGACATGGGGTCCTTTTGCTCTTGAAATTGTAATGTTGGCAGTCACCGTCGTTTGTCATATTTATTTCAAATGGTTGTTTGTTCCTTTGTATGATGAAATTCCAGTCTCTGGCATATACGAAGCTGCTGGTAACCAAGATAGCAAATATCCTTGGAATAGATTTTTTGTATTGGGTGCATTGAAAGAAATATCTGTCACTGGTCAACAATTTTGGACTTTGGAAAGTGATGTCAATAATAATGCTGCCACTGGATTGCCTGTTGCAACCACTCCAGAATCGGAAAAGGATGCTGAAAGCAAAACTAATAATCAACTGGACTCTTCAACTGAAAAGAAGACTGTCGATAACTCCAATAATGGATATTCTAGTGATACTATAAATGGTGTAACCTCCGCAAAATCTCGTTTTATGGGAATAATTTCTTCATTGCTTCATCCTAACCAAACTTTGAGATTTTCAGAAGTTCGCAAATCTTTGCCTAGCTACCTTAATGAACCGGTAACTTACACTCCTGAAGAAGTTGCAAATTGCAAATATTTAAATCCTGCAGTGACTGATGAAGAACCACAATTTTGGCTTGCGAGAGATCCAATGGGAATTTCTCAAACTTTAATTAAGGAAAGTAACGGATTACTAGTGACTGATGAAAATACTGAGTTTGATGAAAAAGGAAAAGCACAATATTTGGGGCCTCCTCCGGATTATGAAGAAGCAGTTCAATACTAAGTTTAGAATCTTGAGCTAAACCTAAGCTATTATTATCCTCCCCACTCCTTTGTATATTATTGTTTTTGTCTGTTAGAATGATCGTGATTATTTAATCGCTACTAATTTGTTAACTTCAACTTATTTATATATTAGTATATTTTAATCTAATTTTTTTTTGTCTATTTTTAATCTATCTATTTTCGTAAGTTCGATATTTCATGGATCAATGTATAAGTAAGTACTACACACATGATGATTTACATTCTAGTTTTGGTAACAGAAGAGTATGGATACATTTGGGAATCTGCAACCAATACTATTATTATCAATGTCAGCAGATATTCTAAAATTATATTCTTCATTGTGCTTATAGTTTTATTTTAGTAGTGGCTATTTTTGCTCAACTCTTTTTTATGCCTTTTCATGTGTATGTCAAAAATAATAAATGATCTCAATAAAGTAAAAAAAAAAAGTGAAGTAATAATGTGTATATATCAGTCAGAGATTTATCACAAATTTATTTTAAGTTGTCTTTGTTAGTCACAATTGAACACCAACAGTATCATTATTAGAATTGTCAGTGCTTTTCAGCACATTAACGTTCTTTTCATTATTGCTAATTTCAGTTTTTATTAATCATAATATGGTAGCAAGTTTGTTTAACAGTGAAAAGATGAAAAGCAACCAAAAAAATAATGTTTCACAAGTCAAAAAGAGTGAATAATATATCCACATACAAAAAAAAAAAAAAAAAAAAAAAAAAAATTGGCAATGAGTATTTTATACACTTGTCTTGTATTAAAGCATGAATAGTTAAAAAACACCTGAAAGTTAGAGTTACACAAATAAACTGTAATTTTTCAAAAACGGATAACTTTATATTTCACGATAGAAAAGAGACAAAAGCAGAATTTCCGCATACTTTTTTTCAGAACTAGACCAGCTCTCTTTAGGTCCTTTTTAAACAAATTTTTTATATTATGGTCTACATGTAATGCGATCGTATATCATGTGAATTGTTTTAAATAATAAAATTATAATGCTTTATATCTATAAATATTGAAAATGAGTTCTTAAATTATTTCTGAACATTTGTGACTCATGCTTTTTGATTGCCAATTAGCATCCATAAAAATGGTTCTGAAGAATATTTAGCGCGCACCGGACTTGACGTATTGAATTGTGGAGAAAACGAAAAGACAAGAATTCCACAAAAGAGGAATACACTTATAAAACATGATTTAAACTTAATCGAACAGGTCATGCAATAAAATCACGCTTTAAGTTAGTACAATTATAACAAATACTTGTGAATGATGAAGCGAGAATCCATTAATCCTAAACGCTGTTCAAAAGGTGAAGTGAAATAAAAAAAATTGATGAGGTATTTACTTAATGCATACTCAGCAAAAAATATTTCAAAGAGACCAAGCTGTAACCTCAATAATTAGAATTGTCAAGAAATGGTTCTCTTGAAATTTATTAGGGTTGCTTAAGGCATTTGCTTTTGAGAACAAATTTCGGAAAAACGAAAATTCAAGAAAAACAATAAAAAAAACCCCATACTATAACACCCTTGTTTCCAAATTTGCTCAAATAGTCATACATATTGGACAAACATAATGATTATGGATATCCTTTTGCCGTACTAAGTCTATTGTTGGCAAGGTATGATGCTAAGTTATTTTATTTGTTGGAATTTAAGGTTATTTTTTTTAAATATTTTTTTCCTTTTACATTTGCAAAAAATGTTTGAGTTGAACTTTACATCATTTTTCATTTGACATGTCTATAAATAGAACAATAATTCCTTTAAAAATTGTTTTCTTGTTTCCTTCTTTTCATTCATATTTTTTTTTATAATTGCCATTGAAAGTTTTAAGGATTCAATACACAAACTTATTTTTATATTAAACGTTTTACTATTTGATTTTGTCTTCAACGACTATTGAAAATGTCAAACAATACGACTATCTCTCATGAAAATCAGATTTTTCTTTCTTCGATTTCGGATATTTCTTTTGATACTTCTATCTCTGAATTGATTAATAAAGCTCCTCGTAAAGTTAACACTAAAAATAATTTTGATTTATCTCATAATTCTGTTGATGGTTTCTCAAAAGCCATTGATGCTCTAATGGCTGATGTTGAACCTAATAAAAGTACAAATGCTGAATCTACAGATACTACTAAAGCTTCTGATATTAAGGTAATGCCAATGCCAACCGAATTCTCTGAGTTTCCTGGAAACTGTTGTACATTTGACTTATTTTGCATGAAACAACCCGAAAGTGTCATTCAAGCACTTTTCCCAAATAAAAGTTATAAACAAATTTATGATCAATTCATTAATTATGATACCGAGCATGTTTGTAAGCATGAAATGCCTTTAACTTTAAAAGTTTGTGAAAAATTAATTTTTTTCAGAGCTATGAAAACTAACGATAGTGTATTGCCAAAAGAATTTAAAAAACATTTCAACGAAAAAAAATACAGTATATTAGGTAACGACATTTTTGCTATGATTGTTGCCCAACTTAATGTTTTTACATGTGAAGAAATACACAAGTACGCAAACTATAAAACAGATGTTTTAGATGCAGTTGAAAGCGAATTATCAAGAAGAACCCTATACAAGTCATCAAACAAGTCTCTTCCGGCAACTACCCAAGCAATGATGGAAAAATATAATTTAAAACAATTATATTTCAATTCGTCTTTTGAAAAAGTTGCAGAATTATTACAGATAGATGTTGAAACTTTAGAGAAAATTTTTCAACATATCGAATCTCTTGCTCGGCAATTGAATATCCTTCTTCAAGGTGATAGAAAGATCGAAGTTTCTAAAAAGAAACAAAATGGCGAAAATGCTCAAAACATACTTGCTTATCACGATCAACTTACAAATTTTGTCGAAGATCAAAAAGGAAAATATCAAACTTTTGAGAAAAAGCCATTACTTGTACAAGCACGTTTAATTTCGGTTTTAAGATACACTTTGTACAATACCTTTGGATGGAATCCGTGGGTTTGCTGGTTCTTGATTAGAAAGAAATGCTATGATTTGGCACAAAATTATGGTAGAATTAGAGATAATATGATAAAGAAAGGCAAATTAGAAGCTCTTGGTGTTTCCAAAGTGTTATCTCAAAAAAAATTATATGAAAAAATTATCAAACTTTCTGAAGAATGCAAGCATGCTTATGAACTTGCTCCTTATGAAATCACTTTGTTTGATGAAGCAAGATTTAAAGATGAAGTTAGTCTTGTGAATAACAAAGGTTGTGAGAACATTGAGCAGTTTAAAAAAATCTATTTCAATGACGAATTAGAATTCAAAGAATTAAAGAATGAAGACAAGAAGTATTTGATTCCAAAATTTCAAAAATCCAAAGAAAAAAATCTTCAAGAAAAGAGGGATAGTTCCATTGGAAATCAATTTCAATTCTTAAAACACCACTATGAGGTTCAGAACCAGTTGGCAATGGCATTATATTCATTGGGGAACAATGCAGACGAACCAATTTATAAGGAAGCAAATGTAGCTTCTCCTGTTTCCAATATCGCTGAGAAATACCCAATGGTTTTGGAAAGCACGCAAGCAACCAACAATACAGATGCCATTAATCATACATTCGGTGAGTTTCTACTTCAAGAGCAGCAGGTTATCAAGGCACAAAGCATACAAAGTACTCAGACAGTTTCAGCAAATAAAAAAAGAAAATTTGATCAGGAAAGTCTTTCAAAATCCATGGAGTCCAGCATTGACAATATAGAATACTTAAACAATGGGGTTAAAAGAGTCAAAATTGATCCTGAACAACAAATGGATACAAATGACTACCTTTTTGTGGACAATACAGATGCATCGTTAGTTGATTACTCTGTTGAATTGCTTTTCAAAGAGCTACTCACTTACGATGGCCAATCTAGCAATGCAATTACCAGTGGCGAGAATAGATACAGCAAAGCTGAGTTGGATTTAACGTTAGATTTAACCCAGGAGATAGCTTTTGGTAACAGAACATCGAATACCGACTTCTTTTTTAATACTTGAATAAGCCATCGACAGCAAAAATTTTACAAGTTCATATTAGTAATAAATCTCTTTGTTTTCCTTCCTTTACTTTTCACTTTAGACTTTATCTTTTGCTTCTTCTCCATACATTTATTATATTAGATTTCTGACGCAAACTTAGAATATGTATTATCATAAACAAAACTTTAAGTGCTCAAGACACGTTCTTATTACTCATATTGCAAAAGATATTTTGTATATCACGTGAGGAAAGTGATACATTCTTGGCACTTGGGCAAAAGGGGCATTGTTTCTATTTTTGGCTGATTTCCGACAATACTAAACAAATGTTATTGCCAAAAAAAAAGCAAATAATGCAAAACAACACTCTGTGCTAACATGCGCTTATAACCGGACGCATTTTGAAGTTATACTATATAACGTCACAGCCCTGCTATCATTTGATTGTTCAGGATGATCGTCATAAAAACCAGCGGTGGCAAAATCTGCAAAAATACGATGTGAAATAGTTACCTACTGAGTTATAAGCGGTGGAATAATAAAGGTGAAAAAAGCGAGAAAAAAAACAAATTTAAATGCTCAAGTACTGGTAGGGTTTAAAGGACATTCCTATTTCATCATCTGAAGGAATCCATCAAATATTTAGTGACAAGTTTAGATTAAAGTTCAAAGTGCGGACAATAATGGTTTTGTGCGATGCCCCATTTTTAGCGACACTGTACGAAATTATGCTTTTTTTTTTAATAAAAGATTACTATATCACCCACAAGGAAAAAACCAAAGAAAAATGAGGAGGCACATACATAATATTTTGAAAATATTTTTGTAACAATATTGAATATTGTTATCGATCACCCTTTATTTTCTATTTTACACATCACTTCTTTTCTATTCATCTCTTGTGGTTGCCTTATAAATACCAACAAAGATCAGTATTTGCTTGACCAACATTAATTAATAGCCATTATTCAATTAGCAATAGTTTCTAGCCATCTATATACACTTATCGGATACCATCGCATTATCTGAAGGAGTCAACTTTTTTTCATTAATTTTTTTCACTAACTGCTAATAGAAGAATATATAAGCATGCCCTTCATTACTTCAACACAAGGTATGTTGTTATCAGCCTTTTACATCTCTAACAAGAAAAAATCAACTTCGCTCAGAGCGCTTATACTAACATCTTACTATGCAGACGTTGAAGCATTGACTAAACGTTGGATTTACTATACCGACGATAATGGAGGCACAGGATGGTATAACGCCAGGTGGGCCCTTTTTGCTATCTTCGTTGCTTTCATGCTCGTCTTTTTCTTTGGGACAAGATTTCTTAACAGAAAAAGATTAAGGTCTGGTCACGCAGTTATCCCTGGTACCTCCTGGATCACTCCTCCTTCATACTATCAATCGCAACGACAATATAATGACCCTCCGGCAAATACTGAATATGTTCCTCCATACACAGAAGAATCTTCTCCACAAGACATGGGATACTATGATGCAGATATGAAGTTTCATCCAAATGTCAACATCAAGTCCTCAACAACAAACGGTGGCGAATCTTCTTCAAGTAATGTTCACGGTGCTGGTAGTGTCGATCCATTAGTTGCTACTCCTCAGGAAGCTGTGACTCATGATACCTTCAATAACAACATAAATAGTAGATTGAGCGGTCCTGCTCAGCCTGTTCAACATATGAATAGTGAAGTTTACACTCGTCCCGCCAATCATCCTCCACCTGGAGCCATAGTGGAAGATGTCACTGGTGCTGATGTCGAGCTACATGGTTTGAGACCAAGTGGTCCTCCTCCTTCACACTAAAATATTTCATAAATCCATAAAAAAATTTATGAAGAAACGCCACCTTTTTTGTTTTTTGATAAAGGCAAAGATTTTGAAGTTTAACATCACTTTCCTTTAATATCACTTTAATGCTTCTTCAATTTTTGTTGTTTTTCCTTGTCATTCATTATTTGTTTAGAACTTTATGCTAATTCTTTGCATAACATTAATCTACTTGATTGTTTTCTTCTCCTAGGTTTTTTGTTTGTTTCTTTTCTTTTTTCTTTTTTTTTTTTTGTTATTCACTTGACTGGTGATTTTTTATTGTTCAGACACCGTTTCCTCTCTTTAGATTGATATGTATATCTATATACTATATTGTCATTAATCATTTATTAAATTTAGTGCTACTTCTATATTTTTCACTCAAAATGGTATAAACAACTGCAGATTCAGGTTTGCATCCAATTAATACCATAACTAGTTTTTGCGAATAATTAGACTTCTCGTCATTTATATAGTAAGAATCATAATTATCTAACTCATTTTGGTAAATTTTCTTCAATCAAATCAATAATCAATTTTGTAAAATTCACAACCTCAACAACTTGAACATGATCAGAAGTAATCCCGACGTAACAAGGAATTCCAAATCTTGTTGAAATCAATTTCCCGAGCCTACTACAGAATTCCAATTGAGTTTCATCTTTAGATTCCAAAACCAGCGAATACCCGCCAATACAATACACATAACTACACAAATCTTGATTCCTAGATTGCTTCTTACTTAAATAAATGGATATAGGGATCTTTTTTGTGTTGATTCTCCTATTAGATTTATTATAGTCTGTGGTCTCCGTTCGATTATCTGTTGATAATGGCACTGTTAAAGATATCTGAAGTGGGATATTGGAAAAGATTGAGCTTAACGGTTTGTTGATTGTCTTTATAGCTGCATCTGCCATCTTTATATTTAATTTTACTATATTTGTCTACTAGGATATGCTTATTTTTGTTCAGTTAACAAGTATTATCTTAAGAATGTTGAAAGGTTTTGATAGTATATAGACTGAGGGTTGAAAAATTTGATCGTAATGGAAATCACTCGACTTAAGGAGAAGATTATCAGAATGAGGCGCGTCAAATAGAAAAAATATTTGAATCTCACCGAAAAAAAAATAAAATACAACACAGAATCTTTTTTAAATTTAGAAAAGTGAATAAAGATCTATCCATGTTATAAAATTCCTTGAAACTTTATTATCTAAAATATTTGGATCTCTATGAACTATAATCTGAGACTAGACACAGATTCAAACAAAAAAAAAAGAACACAAAATACAGTCAAAGAATATGACTGCTACTTCCACTACTTTGAAACTTGAAAACAAACCGGTTATTGCCATTGTCGCTGCTCTTTTACCTGAGTTTGGCATTGGAAATAAAGGACAATTGCCATGGAGATTAAGAAAAGAAATGAAATATTTCAGAGAAGTTACTACATCTTGCAGTGACGTGAACAAAAAGAATGCAGTTATAATGGGTAGAAAGACTTGGGAAAGTATACCTAACAAATTTAAACCATTACCTGACAGATATAATTTTATAATTTCTAGAAGTCACGAAGATTATAAAATGGAAAATGACAATGTTCATTTGTTTAACAATTTGGAAAATTCCATCAAATTTGCGAAGAATTTCAAACACATTGAAAAGATATTTATTATTGGAGGTTCAGAGATTTACAATTATTGTTTTTCCTCGAAATTGATAGACTATCTATTATTAACTGAAATTAAGACAAAAGATGTTAATGCTATTATAGAGGTGGATAGCTTCTTGATAAACTTCAGTCATGAATTTAAGAAAATGGACAAGAGCAAATTGAAAGAGTTTATCAATATTTCAGACCCCGATTATTTCATGACTGAAGAACTTGAAGAAGGCGATTTCAAATACAGTTTCACTCTTTGGGAGAAGACCATCCAGTAAATAAGGCTTAAGATTAACAGCTTTCGTATAGCATTGCATTATTCTATAAAGAAATCAGCAGCAACGTTGTTTCAAATAGCTATTTAGAATATTCAATTGAGTCATATGCGTTGGCATTATTGCACCCCACATATGCGTTGGCATTATTGCACCAGTGTCATCCTAACACCTGAATACCGGAATGCCTAGTAAATTCCATATATTATGTGTATTTTTATGTAGAGTTGTTATCTCTGATAACGCTTTGTCTTTTTTGTTTTCAGTTTTTTTTTACCTTTGACTGATTAAATATTAAAGTAGTTATAAAACTTTCTTTCTATATTCAGTTTCATTTTTTTTTGTGAGCTACTTTTAATAGATCATATTCGTTTGTTCTATTTTTTTTTTTTTTTGGACTATTCGAGGCTCTTTTACCGTATTCATAAAAGAGCTTTACACATAATAGATATAATGGTTTTACAAACATTCGACAGCTCGGGACTTGAAAGGATCAAAGTGAAACCACTCACTAAGGAAGGTTTTGCAAAATTTGGTAGTATTGTCTCTCCAAATGAAGAAGTGGCCGCAAAGAAAGGAAACGATAACAATGCAAATTATGGTACTGCTATCAAAATCACAAAGGTGTCACGCGTTATCAACAATTTCAAGGATTGCAAAAGTCAAAAAGAGCCTAACTTGAACCTCAATATATTCAGATGCTTTCCTCCTGCACCATTGATGACAGAGATAGAAAATGGATTCACCTATTTGGGCAAAGTCTTAGAGCGTCATCCATATTCTACACAAACGTTCACTCCAATGGGTAGAAGTTCCAGTGATATTGGATACATTGTGGTTGTTGCATTAAATGATGAAGAAAATGGACTTCCAGATCCTAAAACTATTGAGCTGTTTTATTGTACTGGTAACCAAGCTGTGACTTATGGTGCAGGTTGTTGGCATGCACCAATGATCGCTTTTCTGAAGCATAAATATGATAATTATGCAGAAAAACTATCAGCTGAAGAGAAATCCAAAGATTATATTGATTTTCAAGTTCTAATTTTTGAAAATGATGTAGCCAATGAAGATTGTCAAGAATGTTTGTTTGATCCCGGTTATGTATTGGATTTTCGATACTCTTGAGATTATATATATTAGAGTCCAACGAAATTTCTTTGCTGGAAAATATGCTTTTTATATCAATTCAATCATCATATTAGATGCTGCACTCCGAGAATTTTAAATCTTTTGTAGATAAGTACTCGATATCCGAGAACAGTATTATATAGCAGTAGCATGTATGAAATATAAGACGACATTGCCCTTAAAAATAAAAATTATAGAATCAAACAAAAAAAAAAAAAAAAAAAAAAAAGAAGGTACTTCATAGTTGCAATTCTTTAACAGATAGTCTACAAAACTATACTATTTATATTTTTAAAACTAGGTTGACAAAATCCAATTTAAAGAGCATTCGAGTGGTACATAATTCCTTACAGAAAATTTACCATGAGCCGAAAAGATAGCATACTTTCCATAGATCAATTATCCAATATATCATCATTAGGGTTTCAAATTCAAAATTTAATTAAGCTCCTAAGAAAATTTTCACTAAACAAGGATAGAGAAGATATATCAATTCAATCATAAAACAAAAAAATAAAGATTAAGGATTTTTAATGGGTTTAAAGTAAATTCCAGAATATCGAGGATCTTTATATTATATTACACTCATATTTTGAATATAAAAGGTAATTGCCCTTAAAAAAAAAAAATAAAAAAAAAAAACAAAAAAAAAAAAAAAAAAAAAAGAAGGTACTTCATAGTTGCAATTCTTTAACAGATAGTCTACAAAACTATACTATTTATATTTTTAAAACTAGGTTGACAAAATCCAATTTAAAGAGCATTCGAGTGGTACATAATTCCTTACAGAAAATTTACCATGAGCCGAAAAGATAGCATACTTTCCATAGATCAATTATCCAATATATCATCATTAGGGTTTCAAATTCAAAATTTAATTAAGCTCCTAAGAAAATTTTCACTAAACAAGGATGATATACAGAACTGGGTTGATGCACATAAGGACAAACCAAAATTAAATACCAAAGACTCAGCGATTTCGCTATTATGCAGTTGTGGTACTTTGAAGTTGGCATTGAAATTGAAAGATGTGATTTCCAGTGATCAAAAAAACTTATTATATCAAATCCTGATTTTTGACACTAAAAACTATGAAGAAGTTACCGATAGTGTTAATAATCTTGTCACTGAATCACATTCCGAATTACAAGAAATTTTAAAAATAGAGCTGCATCTTTTATATTATCTGATATTTCCTAATAAAATGCTTATAAATGTTTTATACCATAACAACAGAATTTATGATCGTAATTGGGGTGCATTTTTCAGCTACATTGATCGTCAGCATCAAAATTTAGTATCTTTGGGAAAAAGTTACTTACACTATATTTCGTATTCTATAATTCTTGATTTTTTTCCAACTCTTTCTCCAAGAGATATTGCAAAATATAAAAACTACATTTTTAATGACAGTTCATATGCTAATGTGTTTATCAAACTAAAACTAAATTTCCGATTTATTCATGTATACAATTGTTTGAAGAATTTTACTCGTTTGCAATTCCAAGAAGAAGTAATGGAATCTTTAGTAGATCAGGTTTATATGGGTTCAACTTTGCAGCGAATTGATAGTATGAAATTTCTAAGAGATAACTTCACAGAAAAAGAAAGGGAATTCATGTATGCACAATGCTTCTGCGCATATGTTGGTGCTACTTTGACTGATCACAATTTTGTTGATAATCCAATAATGAAAAACTGGATAAATAGCTTATTTAAAAATAAGCTCCATGAAGTAGCTAACATGAATAAGTTTCCTGAATTTAAGTTAGAAAATGCCTGTGTGAAATGTGGAGACGATTCTAATATATTTGTTGAATTGAATAAAATTGACAGCACACAGAAAGTCAAAAAAAAAAAGAATGAGAAAGACATTAGTTTTTCATGGAAAGACGTTCAACCAAAGGTTAAGCAATATACTGCAGAAGATGATAATGATGATGACATGGACGGAATAATACCTTTGGATGAAAACGGTGAACCTTTAAATGAAAATGGTAAAGCCAAATTTACCACTTATAGAACAAAATCAGTCAATATTGAAAAGAATGAACAAATAAATGATAATCTATGCATGACGGATGAAGAATATGAAGTTTATATGCGTGAGTTCAAGAAAAATAAGGATATCGAGTTCTTTGTAAGTTTAAAGGACTATCCAGATACCTATACTGCAAAAATTTTCTGTCATAATAGATTTCTTGCTGAATACCAATCAAATACTATTATGGGAGCATCAAAGAAATGTATAGCTGTATTGTTCAAGGAAACAGATACCAAAACATTGGACTATTTCAATTTGCAAATCCCACCAGCTTTAATGTATAAAAGAAGAGTTGAAGTTGAAATTTTACCATGTCGTCTGAAAAAGCAAAAAATAGAATCCGTGATAGAATTGAAAGATTCAGACGATGAAACTGATGATAATGATATTTCTGTTACTATGAATGGTGATTCAACAAATTTTTCTGCATTAGGTGCATTTCCTGTGGCGCCTAACCTTACCTCCGGCTCTCTCTCTATATCAACTAGTGCAAGATTACCTCCAACAGCATCTATATTCTATCAAAGTATAGTGCCAGGAATATCTTTAAATAGAGTAGTTACAACTCCCCAGCAGCTCATCTCTGAAACAATAAAAGTTGATGACATAGATTCAGAATCAAAGAATACATTATATGCTCTTAGTAATCGTATTAAAGTTGTCCCAGAATATCGTTACAGCCCACAAGTTAACGGTCTTTTTCTTGCAGAGATTTTTATTAACAACGTCAAGATTGCAGAAGCAGTTCATAGAAATAAGAAACTAAGTAGTCAAAGAGCAGCAACTTTGGCTTTGAGGGATAAAGATATGCTTGTAGAATTAGGTTTAATAGATTGAGTTAACTTTTGTTGAAATTAGCATAGTTTACACCTATATTTTATAATTAAAAAGTATATATTACAAGTAAAATTGTCAGTATATATCTTATAAAAGGTAACGTGTATTTTTCTAGCTTCATGTTATTAGGATCTTCAACACTTGTATTTTTCAGTCTCAAATATTTGTCATTTACAGGACTTGGTTCTTTTTGTTTGTTGTTAATTCCTTCTGGAGTAAGCTATCTAATCTATGCTCCAATAATAATTGGTCCATATTTGGTTTAAAATTATCGGTCTTTTTAACATAATCGATAGCATCCTTGGTTAAACTCTTGTATGAATCGTTAATTAAATACTTGGTAAAAGTTTCCTGGTAACCCAATGGATAAATTTTATTTAAAATCAAGTTTTGTAATAATGAAAATAAATTGGAGCAAACCCAATAAAGTACCAAAATTGCAGGGGATTGGGAAGATATGCCCATTAAAAATACTACGGAAAGTCTCGATATGTTCAAAATAGAATCGTAAATTGTAATTTTTTTGTTCTCTATATTTCCTGTTCTCACGAAGTTTGCATTATTTCTTGGGTTAAATTTAGAGATTAATTCAATATTAGTCATAGATATAATACCTAAACAGATAGGTAAAACACCCACAGGGTCACAGACTGTAAGATCGTTTACCCAAAGGAAACCTTCCGACAACAAAGAAGCATCAGCGACTTGGCCTGTATTGGAGCCACTCAAATTTCTCATGGTTAAGGAAAGTATCACCCATAGTGGGATCTGAATAAAAGGTAAAAGTAAAGTTTTGTAGACTTGGCACTTATGCTGTTTATACAACTTTTTCTGTCTATTTCTCTTTTCTTTGATAGATAACAAAACTATTTGTTCATAAGTCAAGCCCTTTTTTGCTTGAGCTCTTTTCATCAAATTGAATTTTAGTATTGGATACATCGAGTCAACAATAGGTCTTAACTCCTGTTGTTTCACTAAGCGCTTTCTATTTAGAATAGCCAAAGGCAATGTAAACACTGATCTAAAAGAAAATGTTATCACGGGGACTAAGACACACCATGATAATGATGTTGAATTATGGAGACTTATAAATGACAGAGTCAAGTCCTGAATCACAGTGAAATCACCAAATCGTCTTCTGCCGAGTATTATATGATTTAATATCAACGACTTGCGACCAGAGGATATACTTGAGAGGACCTTTAATTTATTTAATAATAACATAATCAGTTAAGAGATATTTTAAACTAAGCTGGTAAGTTCTTTGGCTTGTAACCTAAGATATATTGGAGAAAGAATCGTCCCTGGCTAAATACAGTGCTACTCTCTTTGAAATGTGTGATGAATGCTCAATTTTTCACTGTATTTATGCTTCAACTGGCCTTCGAGTGCGTTAAGATCTATTTGATATGTTATCTACGATGACAATTTTTATTTTTTTCCTTAGCTTCTTCGCTAACATGGAAATGTATACATTAATAAACATCATATGTGGATTAGAAGATATTGTCTAACGATTTACTGGATTTTGCAACTTCTTATAGCACCTGTTCTCAAAATTTGATTAACGTACTAGAGACAAAATGTCCATGAGACAGGAGAGAGCATGCATGCTCTGTGGAATTATTCAGACGCAGCGTAAATTTCTATCTGAAGGTTGTCCAAACTGCGAAGAGCTATTAAATTTTTCCAACGACGAAACTGATGTGGTTATGGAATGCACCCTGCCTTCTTTTGAAGGTATTGTTGCATTGGCAGATTCTAGTCAATCTTGGGTTGCTAAATGGTTAAGAATAGACAAATTTGTTCCTGGATTATATGCTGTGAAAGTAAGTGGGAAGTTGCCTGTTGATATTATAGCCGACTTAGAAGCCAAAGGAATCCATTATAGACCAAGAGATGGAAGTGTTACGGACTGATGGGTGCTTTTGAACTTATTTGAAATAAAATTATTCTGAATTAGAATATTTTTTGAGGAGGGTTTTATTTATTTTACTTTTTATTAATTTAAAAGCACAATAATAATATGAGATCCTTAATCAATTCTAAAAATACAATTAATAGCCATATTAGAATTTATTCAACGAGATATTATTTAGTGGGGATTGCATCATTGGTAAAAAGTTAGGCTTACAGAAGTTCTTTCATTTCACGTACTTTCTGTTGATAGTTATGCATTTTAAGGACTGTATATAGAATATCAAACCAGCTTCGTAAATGTTGTACTAGCAAAGAAAAGAAGTGAATGAGTTTAAAAATTTTTAAAAACTTTTCATCGCTACCAATATAAAATGTTATTCATTTAGTTAATAAAGTTAATGTAAGTTAGTTGATATTAATCATGTAATTAATCTTAAATGATTATCACTAATCTGATTTATCTCTGTAGTCATGCATTTTCTTGAAAATTCCATTCAATAAATGTTCAACAGGTTCATCAAACAAATATGGCAAAATAGGAACAACCGCTAGGCCTGCAGCAACAGGGCCAAAGGTTCTGACTCTGACTCCAGTAGCAAAGTTCTTCTTATTAAAAACATATTTGGCGGAATATTTAACCGTAGAATGAATCGTGAATGCAGGCAAAGCCATACTTGCAATCAGCTGGAAAATGGCTCTCTCAAAAGCCACCTCTTTCCAACTTGGTAATGAAGGGTCCTGGTTTCTAATAGCGATAGTGGAATCTAACGGAGGAATCTTGTCAGTTTGCCAGGGCAACACACCTGGAATATAACGTCCTTCTCTCTTTAATTTTGATTTCCATGCTTCATATGAAACATCACTTATTAAATATAACCAAGAAATACCATAGCCGAAACCCACTAAGTAAGGATGTGCCACAGGTCTGAATGATTCACCAATATCAGAGGTGTATGCAATATACCGACGCGATGCTAATAATAATGTTTTCAATCTATTACCATAAGCTGCATATCTGATTGGTGTTTCAACAGTATCGACTTCTTTATCTTCATCTTCTTCTGGAATAATCAAATGCTCAAACATTTCAACAATTTCTTCAGCCATTTTCGATTATTAGAATTATCGGATTCTTAAATTATTAGAACTAATGGTATATACTGCTTCTTGGCTGATGCAAAAAATGAGTGAATCGTAGTTTATTCATATGATTTAATCAAACGGTTGAATTTATGTTTATTTGAGATGTTTCTTATATCTTTTTACTTTTCGTTTTTACTAGAGCATAATTATATTGCCACTTTGTAAACTGGGTATTTGTTCTCTCGTGCTGGAGTCACGTGATGATAGGCTTACAGAATTCCCTTTGGTACGTACATCCTCCAATGATTAGATCTTAGGCGATTATAATAAAATCTTATTCTTTCTGAGAGACTAGTTTCATATTAGTTAAGACAGACACTAAAAAGAATATGAGTGGATAATTTTACATAGGTATTAATAAATAAAATAGTCCGCTTTTAATTTGATTTTGTTAAAGAAATTCAAAACAATTTGAAATAAGAACTAAAAATAATGTTGATATGCCGTAAAGAAACAAAATAGAAATCAGCGAAATGAAAGTATAAAAACAGGTAAAACAAAATAATAGTAAAAAGGGTTTAAACGGCTAGCTAAAAAATATTTTAGTAAATCATGTAAAAAGAGCAAAAAATATTGCAATCTTAAGCTAATATTGAAAGATACTACTTATATCATTTGATATAATGGTTATTCAAAAGATCTATTTCTTTACAAAGAACGTGCCAATCAATCTCTCTGAGCGGTTTAATCTTCTTGAATTTCAAATCTTTCTTTTTCGAAGTATTATTATATTCAAAAACTTTAGAATTATAATATTTGATTTTATTGTTCTCCTTCGTGGTCAAGTACTCTTCCAAACTGAGTATATTATAGAAAATCTTCAAATTTGGTTGAATAATTAGGTTTAGTCTTCTTACTCTGACATATAGGTAAGCTCTGGATAAGGAAATCTTCAAAAAATTCATAACCTCAGATATACATAATGAAGCTGATCTGGAAACACCTGCTTTACAATTAATGAATATCTTACTCTTAATAGATCCCGCATCATTCTTTTTACGGATTTTTTTAATCATTTTTAACAATGTTTCGAAGTAAGCATCAAAAGAATCAATGCCGTTGTCTTGAAGATTTGGAAGGTAGATCAACTTCTTAATAAATGGTAAAGGAGAATCAATTTCTATAATATCGCGACTCGCCAATCTAGGATCTGCTGATTTATTACCATCTGCATAGCTCACAAACTTATTTTCATATGTTTCTGGGATCCATTGTGGTTTTTCACCTATGGATATCACATGATTGATACCTAGTATTTCAAGAATCGTTTTGGAATTTAAATGTGCTAAGCTTCCAAGATATAAATATGGAAGAATCTTTGATGGGAAATTATTATCGTTTTGCAAGCTAAACCAATCTTCCAGTTTTGCACGTAACTCAATAGTTAATTTGTCATCTAATTTGCGATGCTCTTCTATAATATTTGACTCATCAGCATGATTCTCAATCTTCAAAAATTCAAAAGAGTTCAAACTATACATTGACAAATAAACATCATTATACCAAGTCTTGACATCATTAATTTTTATGTTTATGATAAAATCGTCATTATCAAATTTGCCTTCTTTATTGCTTAAAGTTGGGGACAAAATCGAAGTTCCCGAAGTTGCCAAGCTATTATTCGGATTCTTATCAGAATAAAATAAAAGATAAGGTTCCAAGATTTTCAATAATTCAAAATCAATTTTGAACCAGTAAATGTACCTTTCATAAATTTTGTAGTATTTCAATATTGCATTGTTCAAATTAATAAAACTGTTGAATATTTCAAACATTAATAATAAAATGGAATTATGAGTGAAGCCATCATAGCAATAAATCAAAATATTCAAATCTTTATCAATTAGTACTTTTAATAGTTTTAAGAAATTTATAATGAGAATAATGTCCTGCTTAGTTAAAGAATTGGAGAGAATGGATCCCAGAGATGGGAACTCCAAATAAATTAAATCGGTCTCCCTTTTCAAAAGATTATCGAGATCTTGATTAATCTTATTTATCATTTTCATGTTGGGAAATTGAACTCCTTCCTTACAGTTGATCAAGATTCTATAATTAATCATTTGCCCCCCGGATTTATTATCATTATTACTGATTTTGTTTTGTAATTGTAACAATTGCTTTCTTAAAATAGTCGAATCTCCTGGATCTTCTGCAGTCCCTCCTGATTCTAATGTTTCAATTTGCTCTAAAATCTTATTGTACTTTTCTTTGTTTCTATTCAATGAAATTGTATTATTATAATCTACAATATTGCCAACATAAAAGTTTTTGTAAATCTTGAAAGACGAAGTAATTAACCAATTTTCAAACTTCTCATGTAAAAGATAATTTTTACTCCAATCGTTAAGATCATTCTTTAGCCCCTTTTTAGTGTTATTACCAAGTATCAAAAATGGGCTGCTTTCATTTATGGATTTCAATAAGTCTTTTAAATTAGTGCTGTTGTTATGATAGAAGAATGTATTCTTTTTGGTAAAAGTATCAATAGTTTCAAATCTTGTATAAATAGCAGGATTATAAGTGCTCGAGTTCTTAACCAAATGATCATCTAAATTATGATTAATATTTTTCTTTTTATTTAAAATCACATTTTCGTTTTCATTGTAATGAATAATATTAAAATTAATAATTTTATCAATTTCGAAATTCAAAATAAAGCATAAGCTCTCCCTAAAATTCAAATTCATCTTCTTGTAATATTCATGTAGGTAAATCTTCTTTTGTAATAAAGAGAAAATTTTTGCAAACTTTAGATTCAATTCATGATTATTTTGGTTATTGTAAATCACGACATTCGCAATTTTAAACAATAAAATACTTTGGAACCCATAATTTCTTAAATTAATTTTTTTATCATACAAATTCAAATTTCCATCACCATTTTTAGAACCTCTATTCAGTAAATTTGATGAATATCCGTTGACTCGTTTAAGCAAATTTAATGGTTGCGAGAAATTAGAATATCTTTTCCCATTATGAATCATTTGTTTTAATTTAATATATTCGTGTCCTTCAAAAATATCATCATACTCATCATGCCTAACATCTTCAAAATAACTATCTTCTTCATTCTCACTTGTCTCGCTAGAATTACTTCCGTTGGATGAAGCATTATTAGAGATACTACTGGCATCGCTACCATCTCCACCGCTGCTTGAACTGCTCACGGAATTATTATCATCATCATTATCATCATCATTGAATTCAAATCTCACTTTCAGTGTTTTTTTCTTGGCTCCTCCGCCTATTCCTGATTCTATGCTACTCTTACCACTTACATCCTTATTTCTGGCACTATCATCATTACTTGCCAATCGTACATTTTCAAAATCATCGTACTCAAGAATATCATCCACAGGAATAGAGCCCTTCAAATAAAAACATTTTTGCAAATAATTCAAAACTTTCAAACTTAAACCAGCTTCATTGTCAACGCTAGTATCAATATCATCACCATCAAAAAATTTGCTATCTTGAAGTAATGAATCATGATCAGAATTTGCTGTATTGCAAGATTGAAATATCCCATCATCCGTGTTAATTAAAAGAAGATACTTGTCCAGGTTTGGCAATGGTACAAATCTACTTAAGTTTGAACAAGCTCCATTAGTATCATTACCACTATTCATAGAATCATTTAACTGATGATCTGAAAGATCATTTTTTGATTTCCCGGCTTCTCTGTTGTTATTATCTATTGAATTAAATCTTAAGTCATTCATATGGAAAACCAAATCTTCTTTTTTCAAACTATTTGTTGACTTAGAAGATACATTTCCCGAGTTAACATCATTACTAGAAAGAGCGTTAAAATCATAAAAGTTATTAAAAAATGCGTACTGGCTAACGTTATAATCTAAATTATGCAAATATGGAAAAACATCTTTGCATTTTGGTAAAATATGGTCGAATGTCCAAAATTTGAAAAGCTTTAAAAAATCATCAGTTTCCAATTTGTAAATATTTTTTATTTTTATATCTTCAGTTATAATAAACTCCGTATCTGATGATGAATTCTTTTGTGACGTAATAAGACAAACCTCTGACGAAGCATTCAATTTTTTACTACCTATAGGATTGGTATTGTCACTTGTAACTCTACTCTTACTTTTAATATTAGTTTCACTATTCTTATTCTTTTTACTTAAACTGAATTTTCTCGCTAGAGAAGTAGCTGAGGTGGACTTTTTAGAAAGTGGAACATTAGAGTTTGTGATCATTAGGATTTCTTTATCGGTATCTTCATGAATTTCTTCAGATTTCTTGCCCTTGTGATTATCATTATTGTTGTGGGATTTTTTTCTCTTGTTATGTTTCTGTTTGTGAGCTGAATGTTTAGATTTCTTATTCTTTTTTGAAGTAGTGATAGCTGCTGTCATTGCTGCATCAGCGGATACCTTCAATGACGCTTCTTCATCTCGGAAAACATCAAATGAGTAAATGATATCACAATTTGGTAAGATATATTTATCGATAAAACTTATTAAATTTGTATCAGATTGATCCTCATCATCACTGTCGTCATGCACACTACCATCGACAAATTGAACTTTCTGAAGATTTTTCATTCCTTCAGGAAGTATATTCTTATTTTTCTTTAATGAGCTTGGCATGTTATTCTTATAATTGTACTTAAGATTTTGCTTATAATTAACTAAAGCGCCAGTGACTTTACCACCAATACTTATATTTTTATTGTAAGTACTATTATCAATGGAGTTAGGTACAGCTTGGTCGGAACCACTGCCTCCAACTTTGATCTTGTTTTTGGATTCTGAGTTTTTTGATGAATCTATGATTTCAATTTGAGCATTACTAGCCTTAGGTTTAAGCCCAACTGGTCCAGAAATTTTATTTTTAGAAATAGTATTAGTATTATTGAAAGAGCCTGAATTACCTATAAAATTGATCATTTTCTTCAAAGAGTTACTGCTAGCTCCATTACTATAACCACCATTTACAAAATACGGATTTACACTATTATTAGACATTTCCGGATTGTTTGTACTGTGCAGGGAAATACTAGTAGCTTCAGTGAAAGAGTTCACATTTTTCTTCAAAGTGGAAGATATTCTTTTTTTAAAGTTATTGGATTGTTGCTGTTTCGATTTCAAAAAGCTTCCGACAAGTTTCATATTATTCATAGAGCTTCTGTTACTATTATCCTTTGGAGATAGTATAGCTGAGGGGTTTGCAGTAGTGACAACCGTGGAGGTCAGAGATTTGGGGAAATCTACGATAATATGATTGCTTCTATTATTATCCAGTATAATTACTCCGTTTGAAGATCTTATCTTGGCAGCACCTTCAAATATTATCGAATCTCTTTGGTTAGGTTTTTTTGGTGGGGGCTTAGATATATCAGATTCAGAACCAGAATATATTGATAAATTTATAATCTTAGTATTATTTTGATCAGGTTTCCCTACAGGCTTTTGTATCTTATTACCATTTCTATGAGCATAATATGGTTTTTTTTTAGAATTTTTTACACTTCCTGTATTAAACGTTGAAAAGCTTGATATAGAATCTTGTTTCAGAATAGTTCTTTTGTAAGTGATAACATTGGAATCATTATCAGTATCATCATAAGTTGGAGCAGTAGGTAATGATGTAAGTGTATCAGCTGGTTCCAAATCATTATCTAAAACATCAGAATTGGATTTTTGTTGCATATTTTGGTTATTGTCATCTTTGTGATTTTTCGTATGAGGATCAAGACTGTTGATATCATAATCAACAGATGTGTACGATGAAGATTGAAGAAGTAGCTTATCTTTTTTCTCTTTTTCAATCAATAATTGCTCATAATCTATAAATCCATCCACATTCAAAATATTATTACTGTTAATATTATTATTATCAGTACCTTCATCTTCAGTATAGTTCAAGTGTTCATCAAGATTAGGAGAAAGATTATTATCTGCGTAAACAGGAGAGAATGAAATATCATCTTTCTCGTTTATAACTTCATTGAGCAATGAAGAATCAGAAGTCTTGGATTCTCTGACATTATTATCATTAATAATCTGCTTCAACAGATTGATTCTGCTATGGGAACCGGTTCCACTTTGAAAACTATTTTTGTTGGACGATGGCAAGAAACCACTGTTACTATTTCTAACTGAAAACAGATTGGTAAAACTTGGAAGTGGAGTCTGGTTATATGCAGGAATGAATGAGGTTGAAGAATTAGAACTGACGTCATTAGGATCACTTTTCATGTCTTTTGAAATGGAAATATCGGATGGAAGATCAACGATACTTGTACTACTAGTTGCAATAATAGATTTAGTATTTGTGTTGTCCTTGCTCTGGTCATGATTTTCAGAGCTAGTGTTCAACTTGCTAAAGGCATATGTTAAGTTACTGACCTTGTTTGTCATTTTTCTTTCACTGGGTAAATCAAAAAGCAGGAATAGAATACCAAACGACGGAACGTGCAAGAAGGAAGAACCAAGCTTCTCCTAAGTGGCTACGAAATAAAAACCAGATTGCTAGCAAAACACAGTACTTAAGAATAAAATGTGAATTGATTGCTCAGTAATAAAAGATATTGAATGATATAAATCTTGAGAAAATATTATTATATACTGTTCAAACCAGAGAGAAACTTAGACCCCCTTTGCGGCGTGATTGTACTCAGTTTTAATCGTGATTTAATTTCATTTTTTTTCCTATTTTTTTTTATACTGTGTAAATTTTCTTTATCTGCTATAATTTCTGTTGGATTTTTATTGCAAATAATGTTGTATGTTTCCTGGGCGCTGTGTGTGATAGATTGAAAAATTAGTATGACTTGGTACGGTCTGTCCGACCGTTGAACTGGATTGAATTTGTTTCGTTTTGTTTTTCGTTTTGTTTTTTTCTACCATTTCTGGAGATTGCGAGGCTGCAAGCATGATGTTATCGGTAAAGATGAAAAATAAGTAAATTGTCATATACAGGAAGAATCATGTTTATTGCTGTAGCCTTATCGGTTGAAAAAGCGAAAAGGTTTAACCTAGTAGGCTTACCATAAATCTTGTGGTATACAGCATAAAGTAAACAAGCAATGCTGAAAAAAACTGGTTTATGCTTCTTTGCGCGACTTTCTTCTTTCTCTTTCTTCTTTCTTTCTCCAAAAGGAAGTAGTAAAGAAAAGTTAGACATAAAAGAATATTATGGAGAGAGAGTAAAAAAAATAAATGAGAACATTATACATTTAGAATAAGGTATTCTGAATTTAGGAAGTAATAAATTTTATTTCGGAGAGATCAAAATGTTCAGTTTGTGCTGAAATAAAAGATAAACAGATCTTCTTATAAAAAATATTTTTAGTAGTTATGAAATACTTTTGATAAATACTAAAGAATGCTAATATTAACTCCTAAATATGTAGGATATTATATAGATAAAATATAAAATGTACCAGAATATATATATATATGTATTATCTTGTCCTTGAACAAGAACGTATGCTCACTTTCTTTGTCTGAATATTACTCAATCATCTTACAAACGGTAATTTAGGCTTATATATAATTCGTTAGGTATAATCTTTAAATATTTTAAACTTACATTCTCTTTCATAAATTCCTGACATGTTAATATCAGAGATTCCTCAATTTTGACGTCTGTTGATGATCTTGGACTTCACATCCTACTATTATTTAGCTGAGGCCAGCTACAATGTACTCATGTTTTAAATTGTGTGTGTGCAATACTGGAGTTGATATGCAAAGTGCGAAAAGCATTAAATTTTTCCGAGCGCAATGAAGCCACTCTTCTTTTCTTTTGTTTTTTATTTTTATTTTTTTTTTTTTATTTTCTTTCTTTTCCATACACACATCTTCATTTCAGTCATTTGAGACTAGTTTGATTGCGAATTAGAATAATTTTTATTGAGTTTTTCCGAGAATTTGCACATTTTGATTATTATTACTTCTTTTTTTTTTCCGTGTAATGCCTAGCCGGATCACTCGTTAAGATTTTAAACACGTTAATTTCCTTTTTTTTTTCTAATTCTTTTTCTTCTCCTCTCAAAGGGCAGGAGGGGTTTTCTTTGCGGGTAATTCATCGACCCCACACATATAAGTTTTAACAGATCCTGCTTGAATCTTAAAACCTTCAACTGAAGCTGTCCAGTCGCTGTTCGACACGAAAGAAGCACACGCTTTCGCCTAAAGACGCTTAAGACAGTTTATTTAACTTGATTGTATCCTTACTTGTGACTTTCTGTTTAGCTTAGTTTTGGCTTGGTTTGATTTTGATTTTGATTCAGACATACTAATTGAAGAATGTCAATAAGGAACATAGATGATTATTTCAGAAATGTCAGTGTAAATGGGAAGCAGGGCACTAAATTGGTAAAACAAACTGCATTACCGGGAGGCGTATCCTCTGCATCATCTTCGACTACAATATCACCACTTATATCACGAACCAATTCCCGCGAGTTTGACCGAAGCATCAGCAATTTGAAGCTGTTTTTAAACAGCGTCCATTTGAACCACCCAAATACTAATAATGCTGTTGGAACCCCTGGTGCGCTGAAAGACAAATCTGCACAATCAATTGCCAGTTTATTAAGCGCAGAACAACGCCAGCCCAAGGTTAACCCAGTGTTGGTGATACTCTCGGGGCTTCCCGCTGCTGGGAAGTCAACGATAGCAAAATACCTACTTCAAGACATTTTTACGAATCATAATATTTTAGGTAAAATTTATAATGCAGGAAATGTACGAAGAAATTATTTCAAGAATCACCCAGAGATGGACGCGCTAAGACCAAATACAAATGAGACAGGCACCTATCAATTCTTCAACAGCAATAACCCAGAAAATAAGTCATTAAGAGAATCATTTGCCATGATTGCCTTCGAAAATTGCTTGAATGATTTATTGCCCCAAAAAGGTACTGATGGTAATGAGAACACATACAACCAGTTGAAGATTGGTATCTTTGACGCTACTAATTCGAATAAGGAGCGTAGATCTTGTTTGATAAGGCGTTTGAACCAATATTTGATTAATTTAAATGATAGTAATAATAATAGTACTAAAAGAAGAAAAAGTCTATCTGTTATCTTTCTAGATGTGAAATGTACAGATTTGAATTTTTGGAAATTCAACATAGAATTGAAAATTTCGTCATCCCCTGATTACATAGCTGATGAAGGAAAGCATAGTAATACTATAGATTTATCTGAAGAAAAAAGTCCATATAGTTCAGAAGATACACATCAATCAAGAAAATTACACGGGAAGAAAAATAACGATGATAGAAAAGTTGAAAAATTGGTAAAGCAGTTACATATAAATTCACCAGATGTCAATATCTATACCGCCCATAAAGAAAAGTTGATAGATTTTATTAAACGTGTGATTTTGTATTTGAAATTTTATGAACCTATAACCACATCCGAATTGAAAGAATTGTCTAAAGAATATTTATCCGTTGGTGAAAGAGCCGTTGATTCTGATTTTGGATATATGGGAATAGATAATTCAGGTGAACAGTTCTGTTTTTTTAATACTGATGATATTGTTAATAATAATATTATTGATCTTGATAATACTAATGAACTTAGAACTCCCCGTAACATGTTATCCATGGCCATTAAAGAAGAAGCGCATGTTGAAGCTGATGATAATGACGAAGACAACGACATCTTAAGTTTTGATGCAACGCGTAAAGATGCTTCTACCCCAAGAATATCAATTTCAAATACTTCATCAATTAAACGTAATATTAAATATTCCAATAATATAGTTGTTGAATGGATTTTTGAATTTATTAAAAATTATAAAATGTTGCATGGCGAGCCATATCTTAAAAAGGCATCAGTTTTCAGCAAAAGTATCAATGAAAATAACAAGAACTTAGGCACCGCAAAAGATGCTGATACTAAAGTTTTTAAGGAGCTTCTAAGTAAACAAGGATTAAGTGATGATATGTTGGATAAACTCAACTATCATGTTAGGTTCTAATAAAATTACTAAATTTGGTCAAATATATAATAATATATAGATGCATGCGCTCTTTATAATAAGCTCAAAGTTAATATACAATTAAGATTGCACAATATGAGGAATCTCCATCTTAATTCATTTTGACATATGTTAATATCGGAAGAACACGCATATACGGCGTGCGGCGGATTTGATGACCTCAATCCCAACCAAAAGTGACGAAAAAAATATGCATCTGCTCAATTTTTTATAATAATAGTTTGGATAACCGCAATAACAATGAAAACAGACCTTTGCAAGACTTAATTATTAATAAAAGTGGAAATAGAACCAATAATAATACTATTCATTTTGACCGTTTATTATTTGACTTACATTGTTAAATTTTAATCATCATCCAAAATCTACGTTAATATGGCCAACGAAAACTTCAATGTTTATAAAAAAAGCAAAATTTTCAAACAGAAATTTGGTGTCGATAGTGGTGCAAATGAATTAGCTAACAGAATCACCATACCTGCAAGTAATGCGCCATTAAGAAATGGCAGAAGGCCTTTGATGAGAAAAAGCAAATTTGCCAACAAGAAGAACGATTTAGGACATAGAATTAAACATATGAATAATCAAGGCATAGCCAATCCTCGTAACAATAAGCAGGTCGATAAATCTCAAACATTAGCTCAAAGAATAGGAAATGGTTCGAAAATATCAGTAAACCAAAGAAATCCGAATTTCAAAAAGGTTGATGATGAAAAGAAAACAAGCGTAAGCAGTAGCCTTAGGAATTTGTATTCTGATGATGAAACTTCTCTGAAACCATTACCAATTTTTTTCTACTTGGAAAATCTTCATGAAAGTACAACCAAACAAGAAGTGCAAGCTATATTGGAAAAATATATTACAAAAGTAAAGTACCTAAAAATGAAAACCGTCAATCAAAATGGTGATGCTTCAGTTACTGTGGAAGTTGTTTTCAAAACAGTTAGTCCAAATCATCAAATGGATAAAACCAACGAAGATTCTAACGATACTCAAGTGGTGGATATAGAACACAGTCCTGAAAATGTTACTAAAAATACTTCGTATATGTTGAATTTAATTACTGAAGCTGTTAAAACATTTCACGGAGTTGAAGCAGATGGAAAAGTGTTAAGTTGTGGATTTCTGTACGGGGTATCAAAATTAATCACTGTGGCAGAATGGGAAGTCATCAAAGAAACATTGTAAATGACTTCATTCAATACCATGTTATCACATATCAACAACTATATTATATTTTTATTATCCATATACAAACCAAAAGAATAATATATATAAATATATATATGTATGTAGCTAAATCATAGAAGTATAGAAATTATAGCTTTACAGGCATTTCTTTTTTTTTATTAGAATTGTGAGGATCATGTGAGATGATAGAATGAAAAAAAAAGATTGTAGATCCGAGATGGAGACGATAAACCGTGTAACTTATCAACAGTATAGGACAGTCAGTCTTTTCTACTAGGAGGATTCAACATTTACTAATATTGCTGTCCTTGATTGAAATATTGAAAGTAACTGTGAATGATATTTTTTTTTGCTATTTTCAAAAAAGAAATTATTTAATAAGCCTTCTGACTATGAATAAATTGTAATTTATATTTTATATATAAGCAAACACCATATCAATGGCAAGAAAAGAAAAGTTAAATACAATAATATCTATCACCAAAATCACCACAACCTGGAACTACAAATTTCTTTTCATCCAAACCCTCATCTATAGCACCAGTAATTATCTTAATATCTGGGAACCTTTCATGATATTTTTCAATACCTTCTGGGTTACTGACTAAATTCAAAAATAGAATGCGGTCTTGATTAACACCTCTGCTCAATAAAACATCCGTAGCAACAATTGCGGAACCGCCAGTTGCCAACATTGGATCTAATAAAAACACGTATCTTTCATTGATGTCAGCAGGCAATTTTTCATAATAGAGCTTAGCCTTGGCGGTTTCTTCATCTCTTTGAATTAAGATTTTACCCAATCTGACGGATCTGCAACAGTCTCTCAAACCTTGCTCCATTGATTCACCGGCTCTAATAATGGAAACACCGCAAATTTTACCTTGGAATTTAACACCATCAAATGGTTGACCAGTTGGAGTCTTTATGACGGTTGGTTCAACAGGTAATTGATTTAAGCCCTCTTCAACAAGGAGACGAATGATACGATCGGAGTAAAAAACGAAATCACCTCTTTGAGTTTCTTTACTTCTTATAATAGTGTAGAGAGACAATAATTGGTTTGTTTGTGATAACAAGATAACATTCTTGGAAGGTTCAGTGGACATTTTTGTGGTCGTGCTGTCTATGCGGATTTTATTACACTTGTATGGTATGTTGCTCCAATTGGATATAAAGAAAAATAAATATAAAATAAATAAATATAAAATAATAAATATAATATAAGCAAATATAAATTAAATATATATATATATATATTAAAACGAATAAAAATAAAATGAATCATAAAGAGATGTCGAGTTCCTTTTATCTCCAATTTGATATTTTCTCTTTTTTTTTTTCGTTGCAATTTAGAGCTCCGGATTTGTTTGACTCTTCGCCTCACTCTTAGAAAAACTCAGCTCTTTTTCTCGCGGCAAATATAATCGACGGTTTAATTATGCTTAGAAAGGGACAATTTTTCATAATCTCGCATGATATACTCATGTGAGTCACGCCGATAAGAAACTGAATAATTCAAAGATAATATTTAATCTCAAATTTAAGTTCAATGAGTCCGTCGGAGGTAGATATCAGTCGTTCTTATCCCACCGCTTATCATGACAGTGTATGGAATTTGAGGAAAATTACTTTTCTTTATTTTTAATAATAATAATTATCTTCTTCACCTCATGATTTTAATACTCATGATTAAGATGCATACTACCATTTGATTCTGCTACCGCTTATTTAGTTGAGTACTTAGAAGGATAAAAACGTAATAAAATTCAAAACTTTTAATAACTATGGTTATATATCTGACAAGATATGACGTCGGAATAAGCTGTTTTAAAAAATGTAAAATGTGGGGAACCCATGTGAGTACAAGGATCAATCAAGATAAAGAACAGTTCGGAGTTATAGCTATCCAAAGTAACTTAACCGGATCCTACGTGATGCTGATAGAATTATAACTGGTCATAATGGTTCCTGAATAAGCTTGGCAACAGATTTATCATTTCTGGTAGCCTGCCTTTTTAAAGGCTAAATTGATGCCAGAAAGTTTTTGTTTTATCTACTAGCTAAATTGGGAAGAAGATAGAAGAAAAAGACACAACTAAATTCCTTAATACATACCATTCAAAGAGAATAAACTACTCGTCTATTTATAAAATCCTAGAACGTCCCAAAAAGAGAGCACATTCAAATTTTATAATATAAAAAACCTTATTAAATTTGAATGCAATATATTGAATAAATATTAAATAATAAATATACAACATTAACAATATTAATACTTAAATTAACTATTTCATT
>JNFU01000020.1:0-192868 GCA_010994365.1 Saccharomycopsis schoenii | reverse complement strand
AATAAAACATATCAAATTGGAGCTGGTGTCGAGAATGAAAACGATAAAAACCACAAGAGCAAGAAAGAAGAAGTTGCATATTTACTTTTCTAAAGATATTTCTTACTTTTTGTATGTATTTTTTTTTAAAGAAAGCAGGGATGTGCCCAAGAATACTTGTAAAGTCTGATACATTGTTTTGAAATCATAATTGTTACGTAGTTTGATAAAAATCAGCTTGTAGATCCTATTAACATACATTTAACAATTATAAAAAGATAATAAGTATAATGGTTCACGTTATTCACATGATCAAAAGTATGTTACGGATATTTCGTATAGAAAAGAATATATAAGGAAATTTACCCGGATGATGCATAGTACTTTAGAGTGTGTATAGATATACTTGGCTGGTTGTCAGAAATACTGTGGAAGGGATTTGAAATAAGAAAGAAAAAACACAACACAAAAAAAAGATTTTTTTTTTTTTTTTAATTTTCCCTCTGGTTTGACAAAAATACACGATCACTATCAGTCTTAGCTATCATCAACTGGTCCTACTACCACACAAAAAAGCAAACTCCTGATAAAATAAACCTATTTCCATATTGATATAAACCTATAGTCTCATTTCCTCACTCCCAGGATACTATAACTAAATACTGGATTTAATAATAACTACTAGAAAGTATATAATAGTAATATCTACGCACCCATATTTATTTATTTGATATCTTATACTTCTTTCAAATTAATTACTATATCTAATATTTTCAACGTATAATAATATATTTAAAATGTCCGGAAGAGCCCCAGCCAGATCTTATGACATGATTATGAAATTACTTCTTGTCGGAGACTCAGGTGTTGGTAAATCCTGTTTATTATTAAGATTTGTCGAAGATAAATTCAACCCAAGTTTCATCACCACCATTGGTATTGATTTCAAAATCAGAACCATTGAAATCAATGGTAAACGTATTAAGTTACAAGTCTGGGACACTGCAGGCCAGGAGAGATTCAGAACAATCACTACAGCTTATTATCGTGGCGCTATGGGCATTGTTTTGGTTTACGATGTCACTGATGCAAACACTTTTGAAAATATCCGTAAATGGTTCTCCACAGTAAATCAACATGCTAATGATGATGCTCAATTAATGCTTGTTGGTAACAAAGCTGATGAGGACGGAATTAGAACAGTCACCAAACAACAAGGTGAAGCATTGGCCAATGAATTAAGCATCCCATTCATAGAAGCCAGTGCTAAAACTAATGAGAATGTTGACGAAATCTTTTTCCAATTAGCTACTTTGATTCAAGAGAAAAATCATTCTGATCAATTAAATGAAAATAAGAATAGCTTGAATGTTTCCCAAACTGGCACTGCTAAAGGCTGTTGTTAAATTATACAACTCTTATTTGCTGCCTGTTTATTGCTTAGTTAAATTTCATCATTTTATTTATTTATATATATATATATCCTTTGTGTTTCATTTTTAAACCAACTTTTTTTAATTAATTAATTATGGTTGCTAGTATTATTGATTTATTTTAATCTTGTCACCCTTATTATTATCTTTTTTTTTTTTTAGTTTTCCAGATTTATATATTCCGTTATCACTCCGAAACATACTATATGTTTAGTTCAACTACTATTATTATTATTACGTTAATATATCCGCCTAAGAACCTTCCAGATATTTTTGTAAGTTTATTTGTTAATTGTTATTCTATGCACTTTCTCTATATTCATGCATTTAAAATCAACGTGAAATATTGTCTTTTTGGCGCACCGCCACATAAACGAAGCTATATTTTTTTTTTTATTTCGTCGTCGTCTAAATCTATTCGCATACTAAAAAAAGAAAAAAAAAATGATAACATTGAAAATGCCAAATAATATGAATTAAGGCTACTCTATTGTTGACATGCTTATTCTGATGTCATGATATTTATAGACGCCGAAAATGCCTCAATATAAAAAAAAACAGTAAAAATCATATGACAAATAGCTCAATTACTAGATTCTAGATTTGATATGGAGCAATTATTGTTTCTTAAAATTTACCGAAAGTTTTAAATATAAATATTAGGCTGTATCCCAACCAAATCGGGTTCTACTATATATCGTACGTTTATTTGTTTAAATAATCATATTTTTCTAATATCTCTAACCAAACAATTTTAATAGCATTTCAATAAATACCTATATTGAGTAAAAAAAATGGCTTCCTCTACTTCTAGCATCTCATTAGTTCAATCGCAAAATGTTGTTGGTTCTAATTCTTCTGGTAATAGCACTACCTCTTCCAAATCCAACGCTTTAAGATTTAGTGAAGGTAATTCCAAATTTATCACTTTAGCCGCTGCTTTCTTTGGTTTGTCTGCCATTTTCACCTCTATTTTATAAGTTAATGGTAAGCACATTGACATTGTCCAGATTATTTCAGTTCTTCCACCTGTTTTCCGATATTTGCACGACGCAACATTTTGTTCTTTTTTGTCGCTTACTCAAATTGGAAATTTTCTATCTATATTTTTAAATATCTTGCATTGATCTTTCAGTTAAATAAATAAATCACTTTCTTCATAAAATGACACTTCTAGAACTTGCAAAAATTCATTTATTAGAGTAGTAATAAAACATGATAAATACCATAAACCAGTGTTTTATGATAGATGTAGGAAGTATTGCAAATAGTAAAACTATTAGACCATGATTAATTCACAGCATATGCAAATCAAATCATTTAAACAAGAAGTTCCTTATTGTATTTCGCAGCTGATGGTCTGATTTCTAAAAAAAACAAACAAACAATTTTGCTTAGGTATTATATCTTTCTATACAATCTATAAAAGAATCTCATGTTTTCTAACTTCAACTCATAAAAAACATCTTTCTGAACTCTATACCAACAACTATCATCAGAACCCACTAACTCCCAATCATTATTCTTTTTGCAAAGAATCATATCTATAAGAAAATGTACGGGAAAGGTTTTTTTCCCAATATCAATATGGGAAAAACTTCCAGCCAGCTCTACAATTAATAACATACAGCCTTTCTCACAGTTCATATTCAATTTTTGAAAGAACTTCACACTTTCTAATTTATTTTCTTGAAATAACTCATTAGTTGTGAACAATAACGTAATTAAATTGTATTTCTGGAAGTTTATATTTTTGTTATCAGTTAGAATGTCTTGTTTGTAATAATTCATAAATGAATTAATGCCATTATCATTATCATTATCTTGCTTTTCAATCATTTCTTTGGTCTTACCACTTACCCATGTTTTCATGATATATTTTTGAATATCCTCCAAGCTGGATTTATAATCTGCTATATCAACAATATCAATCATAACTTTGGTCCTTTCTCTTGAGAGATTATCATCCATCTCATTTTCCCAGATCCTTGTAAGGATAGACATTAAAGCTACATATTCACCACCTGAGCCTGCGCCTATTTGTAAAAAATTCAATTTCTTATGCTTTCTTTTATTATCAGCATCATAATTATTCGTCAAATTATTCAATATCAAGCCTTTATAAATTGGTTCAAGATTGCTAAAGATGGCCGAGTACGCCAAAGCACGACTCGGGGACCATCTGCATACATAGAACCTATTTCTCTCTGCAAACTGAAATGCCTTAAGATAATCTCTTTCAAAAAGAAAATGTTTTATGTGCTGTATTTCCTCATTTAAAATTGGTGAAGATAGCTCATTCTTGAATGCTACAGAGAAGAGGTCAAGGATTTCTTGTTCTCTTTTGCATTTATCCTCATCAAAATGGATAAGATTATTATTATTCTTATTCTTGGAAGGCATTATGAGCAACAAGAACAGTACCGTTCTGGCTTTCAGTAATTCAATGAAGTCGCTTAGTACTGGTTGGTTTTTGTGGTTCTTTATCTTGATTTGACCTACAACCTATGTCCTTTTATGAGAATGAGCCCATCTCTTTTGAAATGTGAAGACCAGGGCTCACATTTTTTTCTTTCTGTAGAATTAGTTTGAAACCACGGTTTTTGCAATTTGATATAAATTTATGCAAGACCTCATCCTTTAAATACCGAAAAAAAAAGTTTAATTAAGGCACTAATATTTATAATTTCTTTCAATACTTCTAGAAACTCTTTAAGGAATTGCGAAGGACAGATAAAGGAATGTTTAACCTAAAATTGTGTTACTTTTAAAAAACTAGCTTCGAATATTTTTTTTTACTATTTGATGGTGAAATGAGTGAATGCTGGCTTAGAGTATTATAATACAACCAGAACACATATTATTATTGTCAATTGTTGCATAGTTTAATTAACAATATTTTTTTTATAGTGGATATAATTATTTCTGTTCCCTGATTTCTTTTCTTATTTATTTTGCACAATTTTCGTTCTAATTTTTTTTATAAAGAAAAGGAAGACATAAAATATTACTCATTAATTCTAACTGCAAACATGTCATCCGATTGTGAAAATAAAAACGAGAATCTCATCCATACTCAGAACGAGGAACTTAGCCAACTACAGAATGTATTGTAAGTACTAAATGATAAAATATTGAAACCAATTAAATAAAGCATGTTCTTAACAATCAATTTTTTCTCTCTAGTTTTTCATTCATTAGATATAACTCGTACACAAAGCATGAATTGATTTATCCAAGAAGTATAAGGTTCCAGACTTTACCAATTTGGCAACAACAGCAAATTCCATTTTACTTAAAGTATTTAGAAAAATTAGAAATTTGCATAGACATAAATTCCCAGTTTTTAACATATATGACCAATTTTATTTGTAATGATTGGAACATTCCATTGGACCATGTTATAGAAGGAAATGATATTGAACCAGATGAAGACGATGATTTGATCAAGGTCGGCTCATTATTGTCACAGATATCAAGAGAATGGTCAATTGAAGGCAGACAAGAAAGAAAGACCAGTTTTGATAAAATTATAAACTATTTGGAAAAAGAACTTTATCTGGACTTATGTATGGATGAGAAAAATCAAATCGAGATTTTGATTCCTGGAGTAGGATTAGGTAGATTAATGTTTGAATTGATTTTGAAAGGGTATAAATGTCAAGGCAACGAAATAAATCTACATATGGTAGTAACTTCTCATTTTTTCTTGAATGTTGTAACTGAAAAGAACCAATTCGATATATATCCTTACATTACTAAGTTCAATAACAAGAAATCAAGGGATTCTCAATCTAGAAAGGTAAAAGTGCCTGATATATGCCCTTATGAAATATTGAATAGTCATAATAGTACTAGTAACAACAAGTCAAATTTAATGTCAGTTACAATCGGTTCATTTATTGATATTTATGGCCCAAATAATTCAAATCGAATTCTCCCGCTGAAATTTTACAAAGAAAGCAATTCACAGACTAGGCAATTCAATAATGGGAAATTTCATTGTCTAATCTCATGCTTCTTCTTGGACACTTCACCAAATATTTTGGAATATTTGCTAACTATAAATAATACTCTACAAATAAATGGATATTGGGTTAATTTTGGGCCTTTGCTTTGGCATTTTGAAAACCATGTATCTTTAGAGTTGACAAGACAAGATTTGAAAGATTTAATTGTGAAAATGGGATTCAAATTTATTCATGAGGAATCAGGGATAGAAACAATGTATGGTGCTGATTCGGATTCGATAGGCGGGTATCTTTACAAATGTGATTTTTGGGTACTTCAAAAAATTAGCGAGGTCCTTTAAGGACTATTTCAATAGAACAGCAACTAGTGTTACTGTACTATGGATAATTCGAACAACATATATTATTATTTTCTGTGTAGAATGCATCAATATCAGAGACACCAATTAGTGAGAAGATATAAGCTTCTGGATAATTGCAACTTACAACGTCAAGATTCCAATAAAAAGCAGCTATAGTTTAGTCATAGAGAATTTATCTCTTTTTTAAAAAAATATATAAAAGGTTATATGATGAGGGGGGGGGGGTTGTGTATATACACAATAAGTTTCAATTTTGATATTATTCAAATAAATGGAATGGTACTATGAATTGAGATTATTACATATCGAGAATATTATGTATCAAAATAATCCACTTGCTTCATTATTTAGTTTTCCATTTTGTATGTTATTAATTTGATCAAATTAAATTAAAAAATATTTTTATGATCTATTATTGTTCGTATTAAATTTTTTTACCGAAGTAGGTCCATTGATCATCGAGAGGTTTCTCACTCAATTCTTCCCAACACTTCCATTCAGATAATTTTTTAGATAATTCTAATTCTTCATTAGCTTGTACAATTAATTCTTCAATTAAACCACCGCCAATCTTGGCTTCGATATCGGCCACCACTTCATTCTCTTCAACAATGGTCAATCTTTTCTTTGTAAAAAGCTCAGTGGCTTGTCTGTAAATACTATGCTCAGGGAAATCTTTGGATAAGTTATCTAAAGTATGATTATATAAGGCAATAAGGGCAGGTCTTGGGTTTGGATGCTCAAATAAACCAGTTAAACCAGTTGGGTTACCTTTTGCGGCTTTGATAAGAATGGTTTGGGCAGTGTTTCTTAATGGGTGGAAAAATCTCATCTTGCTATTCTTTGTTTTTGGTTTATTTCGGACAATTATGGAAGTTAGAACGATAATGATATCTGATATTAAAAAAAGGCTTACTACTTTGACTTTTTTAGAGGTTTCAATCTTTTCTATATATTCTTTTTTTTTTTCCTATTTTATTTAATCTGCTGTAAACATAAAAATTTTCCTTTTTGTGCGAGTAGAAAAAACCTATTTGAAAATAGTGAATTTCTATTGGAGAATGAATATGAGAAAATTCAAAATCAACATCAGCGCTCGCAATACATCCATACACCAATTGTTTTTTTTCGGAGGCTAAAATAACACAACTGAACACCGTATATTCTCAATTTCCTGTACATGTTACATACATACACTCTTTTGACTGAAATAGTATTAGATATTTAATAGTAAATACGTAAATAAACCCAATAGCATATTATTTGGATTAATTCTAGTTATCACCTATAGCAACTTAGCATGCTTGATATCACTTCTTAATCTGTAAACAACACCACCTAAGATAGCAACAAATAAAATCAACAAATAAATGATGTACTTCAAGGACTTGAAGAAATTTTCAGTAGTTTTATTGCTGGTTTCCTGCCATTGTGCTTGAATATCTTTACTTTCTTTGGTGTCTTTGTTGTGTGTCATTAGACTTTGTAATTTTCTATCAACTTCTTTTAAGTAAGATTCCAAAATATCATTTTGACTGTTTAATTCCTTGATTTGATCATGCAAGTTGGAATTTTCTTGTTTTTGCTTCGTTAATGTTTCCGACAATCTTTGAGAGAGCTGGTCGTCAAAAGCTGCCAACTTGCTCAATATTTTTTCAATATTTTCATTGTTGAGCTTTTGCTGTTCTCTGAACAATTCATTGTTGTTATTCTTATTATTTATTTGCTCAACAACTTCTTGTTTCATATTGCCTTCTTCAACAACTTCTTGTTGCACATTGCCTTCTTCATCAACTGTTTTCTTGACAACCACAGGCTGCGCAGCTATTTCAACTTGTTCGTATTTCTGTTCAGAAGACAATATGTGTTCATTATAAACATTTAATTTAAAGATTTCCAACGCTTCTACTTTATCATCGGTGCCACTCTTGGCAGAGGCACCTATGGTGAACTTACTGTCTGCTGGAAATTTGATAGCACCACTGCTCTCAAAACAAATTTTATTGTCAATGGTAACTCTAACGGCTTTGCTATTTTCATCATAGCTTAATTTGATAGTGGCAGGAACTTGCGAATTTTGATAGCCAATGATACATTCACCAAATGGTTCGTCTCTGTAAAACTGTTCACTGGCAGGTTCACTTAAATCACTGGTGTAGACTTTGCTATTATCGTTGATATAGCCTCTCAAAGTGGAGCCCAATGGACCATTCGAATCGACAACCAAAGCGAGGCCATCAAACTTGGAAGGACCACCGTACAAAGAGGTGTCTGAACGAATCAATTTGTCAACATTAGTATCCAAGTTATTCAATAACCAAAAAATGGCACCGTTGCCCGTCTTGCCACTATCCCCTAAGGATCTAAACACGTATTCAATTGTAAAAGAATTACTATTCAAGGTTGTTTTCAGGTTCCAAATACTACCCTCTTGTCTGCCCTTTGATTCTTTAGTTAACAACAATCTTCCCTGATCAATGGATGCACTTCCTCTGATATCCCAATATGGTAACTGCTTGTTGCTATTAAGATCAACCAATTTAGGAAGAGACAAGTCCTTGTTGGAGATCAAGTCCTCAGTGTGGGCCCATATTGGCGAAATCAATATACTCGATAAAAAAATTGCTAAAAGATTCAACATAATGAACAAGATTACGGAGGAAAATATGTATTACTTTGATTTAAATATGTATTATCTTTTACCGATTAAATAAACTATTAAACCAGATATCTAATTGTTCACGATGTTCTGTCAAGTTGCAATATTATGACGAACCGATTAAACAACGAGTAAATAGAAACTAATATTTCTTTGAAAGTGAAAAAGTGCCACGAATAATTTCCGTCCATAAAATTTGTGATTCTTCTCCTGCAAAATCCTTCAGCAGGGAAAAAAGGTACGAAAGAACTTAAGAAGAACAACGCAGAAGGAAAAGACCAAATAGACTCCAGTTAATTTTCTTTGGTTTCTGATTTTTTTTTTTTTTTTTTTTTTTGCTGTTGATAATATATGGATTTCAAATATATCCAACTATATCACAGGAAATCTGAAGAGAATATTAACTATTATTGTATCATTAAATTTGAACAGATTCTATAAAGCGTAGTGGTAATCATAATCATTGTCAAAATGTCTACCACTGACTTGATTGAATTGCAGAAAAAAAACCTACTTGAATTGTTGAACATTTCTACCGAAAATAACTTGAAATATTTGGTAGTGGATGAGTATTCTGAACATTTGATCAATTCTATCATCGATTTGAAAACCTTATTAAGATATGTCACAGCTATAGAAAGAATAGACACTAAAAGAAAATGCCAAACTTCCATTGAGGGCGTCTACTTAATCCAGCCTACCAAATTCAACTTGGCTTGTTTAGAAGTGGATTTAAACAAGGTTCAACCACCAAGATATAAGTTTGTACATATAATGTTGATCAATGGGATTAACAACAGCAGCAATGGCCCTATAAAAATCAACTCTCCTATTATAAAGTCTTTCAAGAATGTGAACTTTAATTTCAAGCCTTTGGATCCTTTGGTCTTTACTACTATTTTTGATAGCTCTCAAAATCCTAGTGTGCCTGTACAAAAAGACTTTAATGATGATTACAAAAATGCAGAGAGATACAATGAAGACTTCAAAAAATTCAATGATTTTTATAATTTAAATGATTGCAGTATGCAAATATGGTATAATCCTAACTTTAGAACTCTTGTTAACTTTCAAATCGAGTTAATTGTGAACAATTTGTTGAATTTGTGTATTTTGTTAAATGAATATCCAATAATTCGATTTTATTCTCCCAAATTTTCAATTTCTCAAGCCACAATTGTATCCAAATTAATTGCTGATAAATTGCAGTTCACCATAGATAACTATCTTAGAGAGAATGCGAGCTTCACCCCTAACTTGGATTCCAATGATACCAGATCTATTTTATTAATTACTGACAGAACCTTAGATTTATTTGATATCTTACTTCATGATTTCAATTATGAGGGTATGATTTATGACTATTTACCAAACAGTTCGTCTTCGCAAAAGCCGATAACACTGAAAGATAAAACCATTTTCAATTCAAAGAATCAAATAATTTTTTATGAATCGGAAGCTGCAAATAAAACAAAATTGAAGAAACTATCTAAATTAAATACATATGATAAATATTTTGACAAAATTAGATTTGCGCATATTAGTGAAAGTTATACTACTTTAAATAATTTAATCAAGAAATTGATGGATGATAATCCATTATTAGTGAATACATCCAATGCTACGTCTGTGAATGATATAATGCATATTATGGCACATTCTACAGAATTTGGCGAAGATAGACGTTTGTTGACATTGCATAAACAATTAATTGAACATTTTTTACAAATGAATTTAGATTTCAAGTTGAACGAGATCTCGAATTTTGAACAAATCTTATTAGCTGGGGGATATGATATTAACAATGACATGATCAAGTTACAGAAATTGACGAACAGTTTGATTGTTATTTTAAACGATATGAATGTAAATACTACTCTTAGCTTGAATCATAAATTAAGGGTTGTTTTGCTTTACTGTTTGAAAAGAAAAGATGGGGTAATCAAAAGAGATTTAATAGAAATTTTCAAATTTTTAAATATCACTTCAACTACAGAAATTGATAATTATATGAAATTATTTGAGAATTTAACTTTATTGAATCATAAAATTATCAAAGAAGATTTACTTAGTGAATCTCACGGACATGGTAGCCATCATAAAAGATCTACGTCACAACCATTGACCAATCCTATAGAATATGGTGAGATTGATAATACAAGCTTCAACACATCACGATATCAACCTGCACTTTACAGGATTTTGAATAATTTGATCACAAAGAATAATGCAGAACTTCAAGAATTCCCGTTTATTAATGAGGCCGAGAATTCCAAATTACAAGAAGAAGCTTTAACGGTGCCAAGCAATGCAAGCACTACGTCCTTGAGAAGTACAAAATTACAAGCAAATTGGAAATTGGAATCATCTTGGTCAACATCTAGAGGCCCTTCTAGTAATAATGTACCGTTGCGGAAAAAACAAAAAATTATAACTTATGTGGTTGGAGGAATTACACAGCATGAAATTAAAACCATGCACGATTTAAATGAGAAACATTCAAACAAAGAATTTATCATTGGTTCAGAATGTGTATTGAACGGAAATGAAACCATCGACAACATCATCAACTTACAAAATGGAAACATCAAAGATTTAAAGTTGTTCCTTCCGCTAAAATTACAAAAAGATAACAGTGATCAAATGCCTGAGTTCTTGTTTGACACCGGACTTGGCCCACCAAGACAGATACAGCAGCCACAACAGCAGCAGATGCCATCGCCACCTATTCTGCAGCAGAAGCCAATATCTTTGAATTCGGGGGCTTCATCAGGAAAAATACAACTCAATTCACCAGGGTCCACTGCGAGCAGCGCTAAACCCGAAAAGAAACACAAGTTTGGCAGACTTTTGAAAAAATTTTAAATGCATGAACTAATAAATCCCAAAATTTATTTATTTTTATAAAACTTTCGTTATCTCTTGTATAAATTTCTTTAATTCTCTTGTTCTAATCTTAATACCAAACATTGCCAATTGTCCGTAGATACATGAAAAGAAATATCCAAAGTGGGGGAGGGTAGCTGTTGAACTGCAACCTCTGCTAAACGCACTTCGATTATCTGGTTGTTTTTATATGTCTTTCTGTGAATTTTTATTTGCTTATAAACAAGGTAGAAAATCTCAGAAAAATAAATACTTAGGGAAGAAGGAGACAAAATCTATAGATCTATCCAATCTGTTATATCCTCAGATCCATCCAGAAAAAGAATTCAATCAATCAACTAATCGGTAAATTCAAAAGACCATCGTACATAAAGAAAGTACTTGTTTCAATTGATTATATTGGTACAATTTAGATTGCATATTGATATTTATCTATTTCTTTTATATTAGGTCCGTCTTTGTTTTTGTAATTGCCGCTCAGCTAAAAACATTTTAATTTTATAATATAATCATATTTGCTAGAAAACCTACAAGAGAATTTTTTTTTTATAAAAAATAGCAAAATAACTCACCAATTAGAAAAAAAAATATCAGCAAGATCCAATCATTCTAGGTATTCTATATTACAATATACCTTATTTGATTAAGTCAGCAACGTTCCTCTTTAGTTAATCTCATGGAAAATAGTCCATATATACATATAACTGATAGTGATACAGAGTCAATATTCACCATCTCCACAGATTCAGATAATTCCTATTATTTATTAAATCCGCCTACTCAGATACCAACTACCAATATCAATATGCTTGGACTGCAAAACGAAAGTGAAAACCAAGTACCAATTACGGATGAAATTGAGTATGATCAACTCCCACCGCCTAAATACGAAGTCACCGATGACGATATCTTCAATAAATTAGTTTTGCCAGATGAGGAATTAAAAATTAAAGATAAGACAGTGTTCCACTGGAAGTTGCAAAACTTTTCTTCTTTAAAAAATGAAAGATTGTCCTCTGAAATCTTTACTTGTTCTGGTATTAAATTCCAATTGTTGATAATGCCAAACAATCCTTCGATGTCTTTGTACTTAGCTCCGATAAGAGATCCAAATGATGATAATGATCCTGGTAATTCAGATATCCCGTGCCAGTTCGTTTTGACCATCTCTAATCCTGATGAACCTTCCAATATATACCATAAGTTGGATAGTCATAGATTCATCAAGCAAGAACCTGATTGGGGGTTTTCTAATTTTATTACTTATGACCAATTATTTGACACCACTTCTACGTATAATCAGCCTTTGATCAACAAGAATGGTGATTTGATCGTGTCTTGTTATATTAGAGTTATTGATGATTTCACTGGAATTCTATGGAGATCAAATTTTGATGACTACAATTCCAAAAGTTTTACAGGTTTCAATGGAATCAAGAATCAAGGTGCTACTTGTTACTTGAACTCATTATTACAATCTTATTATTTCACTAAGATCTTCAGAAAAGTAGTTTTTCAAATCCCCAGTGATTCAAATAATAATCAAGTCACATTAGCTTTACAAAAATTGTTCTATCATTTAGAGGACAATAATAGCCCTGTTGATACTAATGAATTAACAAGAAGCTTTGGCTGGGATGCAGCTCAAAGTTTTACTCAGCATGACGTTCAAGAATTGAATAGAATTTTAATGGATAAATTAGAAGAGAAAATGAAAGGAACTGTGGTTGAAGATTCTTTGAATCATATCTTTGTTGGTAAAATGAAATCATATATTAAATGTATCAACGTGGATTATGAATCTTCACGAGTAGAAGATTTTTGGGATATTCAATTGAATGTTAAAAATGTGAATAATTTAGAGAATAGTTTTGACGATTACATAGCCAAGGAAATATTGAGTGGTGAAAATAAATATGATGCTGGCTCTTTGGGTTTGCAAGATGCTGAAAAGGGTGTCATATTTGAGGAATTCCCAAACGTTTTACATTTACAATTAAAAAGATTTGATTATGATTTCATGTATGATCGTATGGTTAAAATTAATGACCATTTTGAATTTCCAGAAGTTATCAATCTACAAAAGTATTTAGATCCTGAAAATCCACGTTTTAATGAAAATTGGGAATATGAATTGTTTGCGGTTTTAATCCATGCGGGTGATGTCAATTCTGGTCATTATTATGCCATGATTAAACCATCTAGTAATTCAAGATGGTACAGATTTGAGGATGATATTGTCACTGTAGCTACTCATACTCAAGTCTTTGAAGATAATTTTGGTCTCGATTCATCAAATTCTAACAATAATACTCATTCTGCTAGATCCTACACATCAGCTTACATGTTGGTTTATTTCAGAAAAGATAAATTGCACGAAGTATTGTGTGATTTTGATTTTGAAAAAGATGTACCAAGTTCAATTCATAAAATTATCGAGGATGAGAAAAAAATGGCTATCTATAAAAGAGAACAATCTATTAAAGCTCAAAACTCAATGAAAATTAAAACATATGGATTAAATGAATCCTTCTTCAATTATCAAGGGTTTGATTTAGGTGTAAATTCAACTAATCTAGGCTATAATACTAAAATCTATGAGGTGCCAGGAGAATTAGCTTTACTACAAAACAATGAAGAAAGTAATAATAATTTACCACCAGACCATGCTTTTGCTCCAGTTGTCTCAATTAAGGATAAAGGTATGAAAATTTCGGAGGCTTTAAAAGAAATTTTGGATGACCATTTTGAAAATAATGAAGATCATAAATATTTAAGATTTTGGGTAATGGCTTACAGACAGAATCGTTCTATTCGCCTTGATTTACCTATTCATTTTGATCCTAATTCTGAGAAACTAAAATCTCCAATTTCAATACCTTTAGATTGCCCCTTGGAAGAATTGTTGAGTAAATATCAACATAAACATGACACTTCTACCTTATACTTATGGTTAGAAGATCTGAGACTAGAATTAAACAGTATTATTCATTCTAAAATATTGCTTCCTGAAATTCCAAGAAATTTCATTGGAATGAACAGATTCTATAGTCAATATTTAACAGAGTTCAACAATAATAAAGAAGCTCAGGAGCGACTCGCATTAACTAAGAAAAATAATAAAATTGGTTATACTGATGAAGAAATTACAATCTTCTTGAAATTCTTTGACTCTAATAATGGAACATTGACGGGGTTAGGCCATGTTTTAGTTGAGAAAAGTAAATCCGTGAGTTGCTTGATTCCAATTTTAAATCAAATTATGGGAGCTAATCATTCTTATAAGTTAATTATTGAAGAAATTTCTGTCAATGAAGTTTGCCCAGTCGATTTAAGTAATAATTTTGAAGTGGCTGAGCTTATCAACGGTGATATTTTAGTGGTTCAAATTGATGATTTACCGAAATTTGAGAAGCTACCGTATTTTGCAAAAGAATCTACTGCTGATGATTTGATTAATTTCGGTAAACGATTAGGTATTTTTATTGAAGCTGACAATGTGACTACTGATAGTTATGTTAAGTTTGTACTTAATAACAGAGATAAATTGGTTGACAATGTTATTAACAGACCTTCTTCAATTGAATCAGTTGCAACTTATCTTCAAAATAGAGTTCATATAGTTGTTAATGCAACTACTGAAAATGATGGTTCGCAGTACTTCCAGAGCTTAAATAATGCTCCTAATTTACAATTCTGGGCTACACCTAACGTTACATTGAATTCTTTGAGTACTAAAATAGGGGAGATTATAAGTGTTGATAGCAAATTCATAAGATTATTGATCAGAACCAATAATAGTAATAAAGCATCATCTTTAACGCACATTAAGGATATAAAAACCATTATAAACCATTTGAATTTTTCTGCTAATTCATCTTTGATTTTGGAGTATGAAGTTCTAAATATTAGTGCACAAGAATTAGATGAAATGAAATCCATTACTGTGTCATTCATGCCAAATAGTATTTTACATACTGTTGACCAGAACTTAATTGTTGACAGATCAAGTACTCTTGAGAATATTGTTGATAAATTTGTCGAATGTAGTGGCTCCGAATATCCAATTGATAAATCCAGATTAATTATTTGGATTGTATCCAATAAAAGAATTCAATTATCCTTGAATCTATCCGACCCAATTTCAGTTGTTGAAAAGAAAAAGAATCCTATTTTCTATATTAGACATTTGGCCGATGACGAAATCAATGAATTCCATTCGTTTTTTATGGAAAATTCAGAAAATATATCTGCTAACAGTGATATTATTAATGCTGATCCAGCTGATTTTCAAATAATTGAAGTTGATCAATGGTTTAAATCACCCGCAAAGCCGCATGGTATTCCATTCCATTTTGTTTTGAAAAAAGGTGAACATTTCAAAGATACCAAAGTAAGATTGAATAAATTCTTAAAATTGGGTGACAAAGAATTTTCCAAGATTCAGATTGGATTGTTCGACGGTGTTGGTTTTAATAATGTTAGGACTTTTACCGATGATAACGCAATTCTTTTTGATGAAATTTGTGAAGATGACAATCTATTTTTGAATCACCCAGATAGAAGTGCTCGTCATGATTATGGAGGTAGTGGTGCTATAATAATTCAATGATATTATTCTCCTTGTTTCTGTTTTACTTGCCATTGTTTAAACGATTTATTTTATTATTATTATTATATATATATATATATACATATCTACATATTTATAGCTACCGATTCATTAAATATTTACTTATTAAATTCAAGAGATTGAGTAAACGTAAATAGATTTTGTGATTCTCATGCATAAAACCAGGAAAATGAGATAATAAAAATTAATGAGTAAAAATCCAGCATTGCATAAAAAAGCTTTTTTTCTTCTCTGTAAAAAAGAATTTCCACTTGATATAATATACGATCGTTTGTGACCTTCCAAGTATTTCTGCAAGCTGTATTAATAACCAAAGACTGAAGGCAATAAATCATATGATAAAATCACTACTGCGTGTCTACAAATCTGTGTATACACGTTGTTTTTCAACATGTAATGAATGTCTGAATAAATCCAGTTTATTGAGCAGTTTTTTACAGCTAAAAGCGAAGACTGAGGATATCGAAACAATAAGACCTTTTATCAAAAATGAAACTGTCCTCAATGATAAATACGATAAATATAGCGTATATCAGAAAGCTATATCGCAAATAGACGAGAAGATAGAGTTTCATAAAGCAGCTGGACTCAAAATTAAGGAGGAGTCATATGAGTCCATGAAAAAATGGATGAAATGGTTTGATCTTAGGCAAACCATTTTTATGTCTATAGACGTGGAAGTGTTTGAGCATAAACATGATGTTCCTTTAGAAGTTGGAATCCTGATTATGGATTTCAAAAATCAACAATATAGTCCTTTTCCTAACTTTTTAAATTTGCATTTCATTATAAATTCCAAGCATAAAAATGGCAGCTATGTTCCAGATAACATGCAAAGGTTTTTGAACGGGTTCTCTTACAAAGTAAACAAGAAAGATTTCAAAAATATTTTGATATATATACTACAGAAATATGATTATTTTGATAAAGTAACTGAAATACCAAAAGTTGCGTTAGTTGGGCACAGCTTCAAATCCGATATTGCATTTTTTAAAAAAGCGTTTGGATTAGAACTAAATAATGAGGTGCCAATAATAGATATAAATGACCTTTGGAAAATGACTTTTGAAGAAAAAATAATGAGAAAATCACGTTTATCATATATGCTAAGAAAATTAAATATCCCAGCCGTTTATTTACATAATGGTGCCAATGATGCATATTTCACCTTGATAGCCGCGATGAAATTACTTGACCCCGAATTGAGAATAAACTTATATTGCAGAAGTTACGAAATGATTTATGATAGGGAAAATACAGAACTAATGAGTGTATTAAAACCTGAAGTACCAGAAAGTTCACAATTATCTGATAAAAATGCACATTTAGAATTGATGGATAAATGTTACAAGTTCAATATTTATGATAATGACCTAGAGTATTCTCTTGCAAATAGTAAAAAATTTAAGCCCGCTCCTAATAATTATTTCTTTGGGGTTAGAAGTTTGACAGTACCTAAGATCAAATCTTTGTTAAATGACTATTGGAATAAACTTAATGGCCATGTTCGCAGAGGACCGTAAATAAAATTATGTATAAATAACAATAAAGTCTGTCTCACATATAAAATGATGTAGATATTAGAATATAAATATTATATGACTGGGTTGGAGAAATATATCCAACTGTTATATTGTACTATTGCCTTGACCTTTCTTTGATAAGCAGATATATTCTTTACCTATAATTTGTAGTCTTTCTGTTAAATCTTCAATGCTAACTTTTCTCAAGGCGGAAATAATCATGTTCTTAATTATAATATCATTATTTAGATCTTTCAAATTAAACTTTAAATTATCATCCTTGAAAATATTATAAACATTCAGCAATGGTATTTTTTCTGTTTTGGTATCGGGATATGATATTACTAATGGCTTATCATGAGGTAAATCGTCCAAAAGATTTTTATGAAGCCTTTCTTCATTCTGAAATGCCAATATATTATTAATTTTATCCAAGAATTTCAAAGATAATTTTTCACGTTCATTTAATAAATTTTGATCATTAACGTCTGATTTTTTGAAGAAAATTAAGATACGCCTTTTGAATAAAATATCAATCAAATTTCTTAGTGCTCTATAATCAAACCTTTTTGATAATTTGTAGTTCAATTTATTGTAATCCGTAATCTTTTTAACTCGAGGTGGGGGCTCTTTGACATCTAGATCTATGTTTAATATGGAGATTAGTATCCGTTCATTGAAACATGTTCGTTTAACGATTAAATCTCCTAAAAGGAAACAAAGAGCAGAGAACTGCTGACAATTTGTGTCTTTTGGTTCAGTTATTGTAACTTCAAATAACTTCAACATTTCAATTAATAAAGTTTCGGATTCTTTGGCCATGGAGGCTGCTAAGGACTCCTCAATGTTTAGTTTATTATGTATTAGGGAAGTTTTTTTGAACGCATCGTGTATATCCATATCAAAAAGACTAACAGTTTCTATTTTTCTCCTTTTTCTTGGATCAGCGACTTCTTGAGTATTTGATGATTGTATTTGTATTACTATAAAAATGAATTTCAAAAATAGAACAGTTGCATTTATATTATTGCGATTTTTAGGGTCTCTAAATTTATAGAGAATAGAATCTTTTAATTTTATTACATCTTCCAATAAAGCATCCTTTTTATTGTTGAATCCAATATCAAGAGCACTTAGTTTTATCAAATCGCAACACAAAGTGAGATATTTTGGTAAAAGAATCAAATAATCATCAGTTAAAGTCAACAGATCTTTCGCAAAATGTGCCAAAATCTTAGATGAGGTGACTAACTTTAATTTTAAATTCAAGGGACTTTGCATACTGACGAGTGATATAAAAAATTCTAAACACCATTTAATCACATTTTTGTTGTTGTTTTTTGTGCATATTGTCAACGTTGACTGTAGAATAGGATCTAAGTAAGAATCGTAGTCAGTGCTTAATAGCTTTTTAGCTTCATTCAACTGCAGAATTATTTCATCAGACATAGTTCGTTAATGATATATGTACTGTATATTGATCTCTTAATCATTAATAATTAAGATATAAACAACTTAATATGTGCAAAAGTAGTCGAAACCAATGTTGAATGAATATTAGAAAATAATAAAACCCCATTTAATCAAAGAGAACGTTAATATTCGCTTCTATCCAAGTCTAACTCGGTGCTCACAACGCGATACGTTTTTTTTTCCTTTTTCTTCTGTTGGCATACAAAATGCTTTATTTTTTTTTTATTACTCGCTTGTTAAAATAGAGAAATTTCAGGAGCAGCAAACACACATTATTATTATCACAGCTTTCTGGAAGTGAATATTTACTTAATCAACATCAAAACAGACACTATTTCTATCTTCAAATAACTCAATATGTCTTCTACTATATTTTACCGTTTCAAATCTCAAAATTCCAATTCGAGAATCATTTTTGATGGTACAGGTTTGACAGTATTTGACTTGAAGAGGGAAATTATAAATAAAAATAAGTTGGCACCAGCTACTGATTTCAATCTCACTTTATATGATCCTTACACAAATGAAGAATATACCGACGATAATGCAGTTATTCCCAAGTCATCCATGGTGATTGCCAGAAGATCTCCTGCGTTAGCCCTTACAAGGCAAAATGCATCCAGATATATTTTGGGTAAGCCAAGAGTTACAAGAAGTGCAAAATATATAAATTCTACGAACAGCACTCAAACTCCAGCAGCAGCAACAGTAACAACCAAGGTTTCACTAGATACAGTATCAGATAATGCAGACGAAGAGGATAAAATCAAGACCATGTTCCAGAATCAAGACACAGCGTGGCAAGAAACACAAGAACTTATGGATAATGCCACCCCAGTCTATCTTAGGAAAACAAACAATAATAAAGATGAAACGCCTCCTGCAGGTTATATTTGCTTTAGATGTGGTGGTTCGAATCATTATATCAAAAACTGTCCTACGAATGGTGATGTTAAGTATGACAGCAAAAGAGTAAAGCGTGTGGTGGGTATTCCAAAATCATTTTTGAAGACAGTAAATAAGGAAGAACTTGATAAAGATGATGGTGCAAAATATATGTTGAATAAAGAAGGTGAATTTGTGACTGCTGTTGCGGATACAAAACAATGGGAATTACATCAGAAGAAAAGACAGCAGTTTGACAATTTTGTGAATAATCTTTCCGTCACGAATCCTGAATTGTTGGATCCTTTAAGCAAACAACTTTTTAACAACCCCGTGAAAACGCCTTGTTGTAACAAGACATATTCTTTAAGTTCCATAGAGGATTTATTGATCAGTAGTGATTTTGTTTGCCCTAATTGTAAGGCCACTGATATATTGCTAGATCAGTTGAAACCTGATTTGGAGATGAAGGCTAAGATCAAAGCGTTTTTGGAAGGTGAAGCTGAAAAGAATGGAATGAAAAGAAGTGATATAAATGATGGTATAGAAGATGAGGCTGATTCAAATAACAAGCGATTGAAATTACCATCAAAGCCTATATTACCAGTGATACCACAGACACCCCAAAATTCTTTACCCGTACCACCTCCATTTATGATGCCCTTTATGATGCCCTTCATGAATATGAATAACAATACTAACGGTCAATAATCGAGGAGATTTGTCCCCTCATTTTATTTAAGATTATTTCACATAGCTTTAGTTTGCAATATAAAAAATATCATTTTTAATACAAAGGTGTCATTTTAGCGTAGTTTTCTTTTCTTTGTTTTTAATTGTGAAGAATGTCAAGAAATTTTATTTCTGTTTTCTTAGTTGGAAGTATCATAATTCGGGGTGTGACGATATCAAATAACTCTGGCGAGATTGCATCAATAAATCAAACAAAATCTTTAGTAGATCAAGATATATACTATTGGGTGAAACAAGAAAATATAGAAATATCACCAAGCCAAGGGTTCTTGTACAAAAAAAGTGGTATTGTAATATATGTATAAATATGTATAAGAAGATCTGTTTGAAAAACTGTTAACTTGAAATTGCTAAGCCGTTCTAAAGTTCCCCACAAATCCAAAAATAAATTGAGATTACTATCTATATGTGTGTATTCATTAATGGTATAAGACATGGTGGAATTTATTTCTCCGACCCTACGCCGCATGCATTTCACTTCGCCTGATTCAACTAATTTGCGAACATGCGCTTTCCTGTTTTATATGCAATACTGATATCTGGATGCCGTTCATGGACCCTTATTGAAAAATACACCAAGAAATTATTCATGAACCAAGAAACCTGTAGGACAGTATTCCTTGTCTCTTCTTGTTCTTAGGGTCTTGCTAAATTTATTAATAATTTTCTTCTTTTACAAGATCATGTATTTTTATGTTATATATCCTCATGCGTTTCCTTTTCGGATTGTCGATTATTATTTGGGTTAACAAATCTCGCTCACTAATCATCTATCAATTACTGACATTTATTAAATAAATCAATTATGAAGTTAATCTCATCCTTAATAATCTGCTTTGCAATATCACAAGTGGCCTATTCTGCATCCATTAATGTGAGCCACATTGCGATTGATAAAAGAAGTACCAGTTCAGCTTCTTCAAGTACAACCTCATCTCACAAAAGCACCACTAAAGCAAGCTCTTCCAGTAGTGGAAGCGGAACTTCATCTACAAAGTCATCCAGTAGTGGAAGTGGAACTTCATCCACAAAGTCATCCAGTAGCGGAAGCGGAACATCATCCACGAAGTCATCCAGTAGCGGAAGTGGAACTTCATCTACAAAGTCATCCAGTAGCGGAAGTGGAACTTCATCTACAAAGTCATCCAGTAGCGGAAGCGGAACATCATCCACGAAGTCATCCAGTAGCGGAAGCGGAACATCATCCAAGGTCTCTTCAGGTACTCAAACCTCTGATAGTTCTTCTAGCGGTGAATCTTCTAGCGGTGAATCTTCTCATGGTGCAGTTTATGAAGCAATCACGAAAGGAGTAAGCGGCGCATTCATAGAAAAAGGTATGGAATATATAGCAGAAAAATTCATGAACTCTGGAGACTCAGATGATGATGATCAACAAACATCCGAGGCCGAAACTGAAACCGATAAACAAAAGGTCTCCGTCACCAGTATATCCTCTAATCCAAGTGTTACTTCAGCAGTTCTGGCATCCATTAGTACTGAAAGTAGTACTATTTCAACATTATCAAGCACTCTTCTCTGATGTGTATATATTTCCAGTTTTGTTTTATTATTATTATTATTTTTGTTTTACCATAATTCCTAGAATTTTTATTTTGTTATCATAGTTTCTATTAATGAAGTCATAGAATAGCTCACATTTTTTTAAAGGATTTAAACATAGATTATTCATTTAACAAAAAATATATAACGTAAGAATTATAGCATAGTTTGATTTGTTAATATTAACAATTATAAGAAAACAGTTAAATTAATTTCAGCAGCAGAGACAGCATATGGCAATTCAAAGTTATTACAAACAGATGGATGTAAAACACCAATTTCACCAATTTTAACAGCTTCAGCACCTTCCTTATTTCTAAAATAAATATTAGCACCTCGACCCGGGAAGTAAGTTTTTAAGTCTTTATTTTCTTGAATCCAATAACCTCTGCCCAGGTTCTTGGAAGAAGCACCATTTTCTAACCAGGGAGTTCTAAAGGTTTGCATGATTTTGCCTAACAAACCTTGAATATACTCGAAACCAGAAGTCTTACCAGCATATAAAGCAGCCCAATTCTTTTGGTTAAAAGCACATCTTTCTAATTTATCATCTTTCAAAACGATATCACCAGCTTCAAAGACCTTGATTGGCAATGAATGCTTTTGATTTTCGCGCACAGTCTTCAATAAACCTGGTAATAAAGATGTTCTAACTACTTGATACTCAGCAGTCTTTGGGTTAGCTAATTTTACTACTAAGTCATTATTATCTATTTTGTTTAAGAATTTGAAATTTTCGTCGTGAGAACATAATGTTAGTGGCATAACTTCTAACCAGCTAGACTGAGAACTAGCCAATCTTGCAATATCACCGACTTTATTAATTGGCAATGGCTTAGCGACTAATGCACTAGATCTAATCTTGGTCTTAGCCAAATTGTTATAACCATAAGCGATAGCGGCATCTTCCATGATATCACAGGCATGTAAAATATCAGTTCTAGTTGGTGGAATAGACACAGTTAAGATGCCGTTCTCTGATTTGATGACATTTAATGACATCTTGCCCAATAATTTAGAAATGTCTTCGTCCGATAAATCTAAACCAAGAACAGAGTTAATATAACTCTTTTCAACTGGAAATTCTCTGTTGTCCAATTTTGGACATAATCTAGATTCATTATTGTGCTCGGAAATAATTTCGACTTGTTCAACTTCAAATGGATGCTCACAATATCTAGAAAACATGGTAACTAATGTATTAACAACAACTTCAACCTTGGTTTTATCAGTACCAGTAACGTCAATGAAAACATTTTTGGTATCTAAGGTAATCTTAGATAGATCGGAGTTGATAATGGGTGGCATAGAACCTACTTGGTCCTTAGAATCTAAAATCAATGGAAAAACTGGAGAATCCTTGATGATGTATAAGTATTTGCCCAAGTTTTTGTCGTGTTCGTAAAATTCCATCATTTCTCTACCATTCATTTTCTTAGTTTGGTTTAATGGAGTAAATTCAAAAGAAGTTGGATTTCTGGCATCATATATGAACGGTGGGGTTAATTTATCCAAATCGTGAGTACCCATTGCAACCAAGGTTCTGTGTCTACATAAATTGTTATGAAGTTTATCTTGCAAAGCAATGAAGGAGTTATATGATCTTTTAGTAAACATAATGTTTCTCAATATAGCAGATGCAGCATATGGTCTAATTTGACTAGTAGCTTCCTTGATGGTTAAAGTATATTTTGGAGGTAAGGTTTTGTAAACAGGAGTCTTGGAATTACCCAAGAATTCATTTAAGGATTGAGCAATACCTTCTATACATAACATATCATAACGATTAGCACCAATCTCGATCTTTAATTCTGGTCTTTCACCTGGCTGACAGTCATCAGTAGTATCCTCATCTAATTCAATACCGTAATCGAAACAAAGCTCATCGAATTCCTTATTGGTGAACTGACGACTAAAGATACATTGTTAGTAACGTTGTTATAATTTATTTTATAAACAGCATCTAGTGTATTTGATTCAACACATACCCCAAAAGATCAAATAAATCTTGTTTATCAACAGAAATAGTAGGCATGCTTAATTTGTCTCAGTCTATTTATTATGTTCAAATGTATATATATATACTTATTTAATAGTTGACATGTAACTAAATGAATAGTCATTCATTACCTCGACGATTTCGTATTATATAAAATATCTAGTCCAAGGGAAAATTTTTTTTTTTTATATGAGAATTTCATACTCTCTGAAAATACCTTTTCCCTTACCCGCAACATCGTCCGAAACATCAGCCAATGAGATTACAGTACACAATATGAAGCAATTATTAAGCAAAATAGAAAAATTAAAGACATTAAAAGAGTATAATGAGAAATCAAAAGATGAGCTAATAAGTTTGTTAAACTATTTCACACACTCAGATGATATTTTAATAGAAACAACTAATGTACGGTTCTTGTTAATCTCAATTTTGATAGCTCAAATAGTACCGTGCTATTATGGCCACGATCATGATATAAATATAATTATAGAGAAACTATTAAATAATTTACAATCCTTGAATATTCTTCTAAATAATATACAGTCTGAAGGAAAGAATGTTCAAGGTAAAGAAAAATATCCGGGATTGGCCTTGCATATGATATTTGGACATGATAATACCAACTTATTGCACGAATATTTAATAAGCAATAATGCATTAACAAGATTATTTATTCTTAAACAGAACTTAAAAGACATCCAAAATATATTTTTCAATGATAAATTGTTGGCTGCAGTTTACTCTTCCAAGGGAATGATTGATGATGATTCTCTATTTAGTATGTTGTTTAACGAGTCAAGGTACTCGTCATGGTTAGTTCAACAGTATTATAATTTGATAAAAGAAGACAATTTGGATTACTCGAATCTTACATTATCCTTATTCAGAAGAAATAATATTGATCCATTAATCGAAATATTAATAAAGGACAATCAGCAATCATTAATCAATTTCAAGGATAAAGTTTATTCAAAATTTAGCAAAGTACATAAAATAAAATTTGTATCGACCTTTTTAATTAAATTTTTTGTTAGAAATGTGCTAAATAATGAATGTTTAACTAGCTTAGAGAAAATATCTATGATCAATTATTGCTTTAATCAATTGAGTATTGTGAAGTTCTCAGAAGAATTAGCGTATGCAATTTTTCAGTATCCTTCATTGACGTTAAAAGATCAGAACATACTAATCTATACATTGGTGGCGAACCTAAATTATAATTTATCCCCAGCAGAATTTGCTGACCAATTTATAAAAATTATTAATAATTATTGGTCTAATGAATCTTTGATCAAAGATAGTTCGATCCATTTTCAACATGCATTGACACTTTATTTAATGAGCTCATTGAAATTCTCAGACTCTAATTTTTTAAAGAAACTAGTAGTGGATCAGGTGGTATTGAAATCTACAACACTTCATATGGAACATTCTAACGAAGAGGTTAGGTTTATGGGTATATTGTTCATGGAAACATTATCTAGTATGACTGATACGGGTCTTGATTTCCATATGGATCCATTGCATGATTTCTCCAAAAAATTATTGTTGCTAGACTATAAAAACATAGTAATTATGCGAGACGTGGCCAAAATACAGCGGAAAATTGAGTTAGGTTTAACAAGGAAAGATCGTTCCAATAAAAGTTGTGCAAATCATAATAAACCTGAGATATTACCCTTAAAAGAGTTTCAAAATCTTAATGTTATGCTGAATGATCTAAACCAAATTTCTGATTCTGATGATGATGATTATGAGGATCCAACAATGGCCACGCATAATAATTCTTTACCAAATGTGCCAGTTTATTTGAAAGACTTAAACGATTATTTGACAGCTAGTCTGAAAGAATCACCTTTTCATGCACAATTAAAACGGCAAATAGGATTAAAGTCTTTTAATAAATTGGTCAGATATAAGAGTTTGCACAACCTGCAAGAATTAAACTTCTGGGGAAAGAAATTATGCTCGATAATAGTGAATATCAAAGTAGACTCGTTAGTCACAAAAGGAGAAAAGTCATTTATAGATACGCAAGGTAAGATGGTAAGGCAGGAGCCAGATTCTGGAAGGGAAAATGATGAGTATTATAATCATTTGAAGTTGCTTTGCTTAATTTCTTTATGTGTATGTTTACCTTTAGATATACCCCAGTACTTGGTTGAAATTTTATTAACTCTGGGCGATTTATCTATTTTTGATAGACTAATGGTTATAAATTCCATAGGATTAGCTGCAAGAGAATTAAAAGGTTTTAGAGATGATATGAATTTCAAAAATTTGACGTTAAATTTAGAAAATCCTAATAAGCTTGTAACTCACGAGCAGTTTATGGAATTGCAGGAATCTCATTTATTGGATAATATTAGTAATGATATGGTATCAAAAATAGTAGATATTGCCAGTAAGAGTAACTCTGCTGAAGATAAATCAATAGGCACTGGTGAGGGTAAAATTGTAAAGATTTCCTCTAAGCTTCTAAAACAAAGAGAAGAATCTTTAAAGCAGGGCGGTAATCAGATCAGTGAAAAGAGTAATAATAAAGACAAGTATACTAGAATTTCACATGAATGTTTTATAAAGCCATACTTACTTATATGGTATACTTTACGTGGAGATATGACTACTTTAGGAACATATTCCAGCACATTTACAGTGTCTTACATGAAAACATTGAATATATTGATATCTTGTTGTGACTTTCCGAGTTTTGACTTGATAAAAGAATTGCTTTTGATATTCATCCAATTCAAACATGCATATATTAATATTTCGGAATCAAAGATGACCAAGCATGAGAAAATGGAATTTTTGAAATCTGGATTATACTTATTATTAATTCTTTTAAATAACAAGGCATCATTGTTCAATTTCATGGCAGAGATTGTTCAAATCTTTGAATGGTTAAATTATTTGTTTGAAGAGCTGAATGATTCAGATAATGATGAAGCCGTTATTAAAAGCCTAGCTGCCCATTGCTTATTGCTTATACACGAAATTTTAGAAAACAATTTTTAAAACTACGAGAATATATAATTTAGATATTTCACTTTCAGGATTCTACACTGTAATTTCTAATATATTTGGACATTAAAAATACAATTTTTAACTATATTATCACCATTATACATGACGGAGGGATTGGGCTAGATGAAAGAAAAGAAACAAAAACAAAAAATGAACATTTATAATTTAAATTTAAGCATCAATCTTACCACCTCTTCTTTGGATCAAAGCTTTTCTGTCCTTGTCCAAGTGTAATTTGGAAATAACAACCTTGGATGGGTGGATGTTAAGAGGAATGGTGTTACCATTGGCTTTTTCTTTGGTCAATTTTTCGACTTGAATACCAAATTTTAATCTGTAATTAGCAGAAACCTTACCTTCTTGACCCTTCTTAGAACCTCTGACGACAGTGACGACATCATCCTTTCTGATTGGCAAAGCCTTAATACCGTATTGTTCTCTCAATTCCTTAGATAATGGAGCACTCAACAATTTTCTTCTGATGTTAGATGGAGCATTGAAGTAAGCTTTTCTAGCTTTGTTTCTAGAAGTGGAAACGTCTAAATAGTTGTTAGTAAAAGTTTGATTAATACTTCTTGAATAATGAACAGATATACATTCATCATGAAAAATTCCGATGTGAAAGTAACTTAAATATATAGACCAAATGATACTTTTTAAGTCCAATAGACTTGTGTGCACAAGTTAAATTAAAAATATAATTGGGCGATATAACATATCCAACTTTTCTTTAGTGTACATAGCTGTAATTCACAAATCTGACTTCACTCAACTACCACGTTACTCAAATTGTTCATCTAGACATAATAGCATACATTTAAAGTATCATTTAGATACTCTCCATTTCAAAATAAACGATCAATTCTCGTATTCCCCGTAATGTAACCACTTCATCATCCTTCAATATTAAATGAAAGTTCGTTATGATCATAATATTTTCTAAGATCCTAGTATTCTATTCATTTCCCATTGTTCAAACTTACCTTGACTGATCTTGGCCATTTTTGCTATAATTTAATCTATGGTGGTATGATCTACTTTATTGAAAGGATATTCAACTAACGTAAACTACTAAATTATCAATATTTGGTTTTACTTTTTTTTTTTTTTTTCTTTTCTTTTTCTTTTCTTCTTTAATTTCTCTCTGGCGCTGACCAATTTTCAGTCTTCACTTTACTTAGCGATCGCTCTTATTTCACAAGTTTTCACTCTGCGAGGATGGAAGCCTTCTTTAGTATGTACAATCATCTCCTAATAAATAAATTTTATTATAGGGTGTACAGGTGTACTTCATTTTTTTTCTGTAGCACTCCACATGATTATTGGTATTATTCTACAAAATGCGTGATAGAGAAGGAACATTAAAAATGTAGAGAAATCATAAATTATTCTTGTATGGTCAACCGAATCAAACAAAAAAAAAAGTAGTCTTTTCATGTGACCACGTGAGTAATATTGCCCTTTTATGTAGCACGTGTACACATGGGTTGTTGTAAACGTCGTTATTCTCTAAAAAATGGACTTATGATATACTAAAATTCACAAACGAAAAATTCATAAATATTTATTGAACAAATGTCTAAAGTAACCAAATATAAAAGCATAGTAGTGCTAAATGGAATACTTGGCAAAGACCTTTCGTAACTGGTTTTTAACAGAGTACTTTTGACTATCCACAAAACTGCCAATTGTCACTTTAATGGCTCTATCAATATCGTAGGCAGATACAAACTCTGCTAATCTCATTCTTGCAAAGGCTTCACTTAGTCTGATAATAGCTTCCAAATGTCGGATAGTAATCGCCATTGAGCCTGTAGCAAGCGATTCTCTTCTTAAATCCGCATATAATCTAGTGACTTTATCATTATCCATTTGATTTAATTTTGGATTGATATTCTTAGAAAAATGAATGTACTTCACCAACAAGTCCTGATCAATGGTACCAAATTTACTGTAATATGAGTCATCCCCTTGTAGATCATCTGTTGGCGTATCTTCATCTATATCCATACCTTTCTCTTTCATTTCCTCGTCCGCTTCCTTAGAATCCAACGAATTCAAGTGCGATGAAAGTACAAACCTAGCTAATCTTTCATCATTTTTAGGATTCACCAAATCTCGAACAACGCAAACAACATCAAATCTAGATAAAATTGGGGTTGTCAATGCGACATTATCCAGCAATGGAATGGTGCTATTATATCTTCCTCCAATAGGGTTAGCAGCAGCGATTACTGCACATCTTGCCTGCAAAGTCGTCACAATACCGGCTTTAGAAATAGAAATGGATTGTTGTTCCATAGCCTCATGAATAGAAGTACGATCTCTGTCATGCATTTTATCAAACTCATCAATAATACAAGTACCTTTATCAGCTAAAACTAACGCACCACCTTCTAGTACCCACTCATTAGTAATTGGATCCTTGCGCACAGAAGCAGTCAAACCAACACCGGAAGCACCTTGACCAGTGGCATACACAGCTCTATGTGCAGTTTTTTCAACATATTTCAATATTTGGGATTTGGCAGTACCTGGATCACCAATTAATAAAATATTGATATCTCCACGAATAGAATGTTTCCCATTAATATCCTTGGAAACACCACCAAATAAAGAAGCGGCCACGGCTGTTTTAATATTACGATGACCATAAATAGAAGGAGCTATCGAATTGATAACTTTATCAATAATATTTCTTTCAAGAGATAATTTTCTGAATTGAAGTTCTTCTTCTTCAGTATAGGTGAATATTTCTAATCTATTATTGTTTCCGTTGTTATTGGTACTACCGTCAACTTTTATGGAATTAGCTTCTATCACGGTAGCAAAAACAGGGAATCCATTTTTTGCATTTAAATTACCATCATAAGAATTTCTGTAAATACCTGTAATTTCCACATTCTGACCAGGCTGAACAGTGTCTACTAAATCACCTAATAAAATAACATCTCTCTTTCTTGGTAATCTGCCAGCAGGAATAGAACCTGGAGATTCCTGCATCAGAACTTTTTGAAAATTTCTATAAAGAGTCTTTTCTGTATTAATTTTAAAACCGGATTTGGAACGACAATTTGGACAATATGAAATTTTAATTTCAACATTGGATTCCTGAAAATATGGGCCCAATACTTGTCCACATTTCAAACAATCAAATTTGACGTATTTTAATTGCGGGAAGACACCAGTTCTTCTTGTAACCACACCAGATACTCTAATTAAGGAATTCAAATGAGACTCACGTAATTCTCTCAAAGTAAAATTGTTAGGGAAATAATTCACTATTCTAACCGTGATATCAGTATGAATATTTTTATAATCTGGATAGTGTAGCAAAACAGCATCCATGGCTGCGTTATTGAAAATTTTCAAAATTTCTGTTGGGCATGTAGATAAGAACAAAGAAATTATAGGTTTCAGCTCTGCTAAATCTGCAAAATCCACTTCTAAAGATTCGCTGTTCACTTCACCCAACAACAAAATCTTGGAACCATACACAGATTTACCTTCCGCATTTGTGAATTCCTGCAAGAAAGATTTTAATTCTCTACCTATAGATCTTAGAACTGCCACTTCTTGAATCCATTCTTGAATACTTGGAGCTTTGATATCTGCTAAGGCATCCAATGACATTTCTTCATTCAATGGATCCATTTCTTCATCCCTGTCTTGATCTTCATCATTTGAAAGGCCAAAGTCATCATATCTATTTCTTCTTCTTTGTATAGGTAAGCCATATTGATCTAATTCTTGTTCACTTTGTTCTTCATCTTCATCCTCAAGAAAGGCTTGGCCTCTGGATCTTGATTGCTGAATTAATCTATCTCTTGCGTTTAATACTCTGTCAACGCGCCTTCTTTCAGAAATATCCATGTTTCTTACTTCAGTATCATCAATATCTGAAGACGCGTATCTATCTTGAGACGCAATAGCTACATAGTCTCTTTGCATGTTATTTTCATCAAATAAATCTACATCATCTGCTTGTTCATCTAGATCATCTATATCGTTATTTTCGTCCGGAATTTCTTCCGTTACGAACCCATCATCCTCATGGTTTTCATCAAATGGTTCAAATGGAGATGATGGTGGGAGATCATTAGCTTGTGATGAAGGTACGTTACCGTTATTATCAGGTTCGTCTTCTTGGAGAGTTCTCTTTCTTGGTGGCATTGTTAGCGATGGCTACTAGTTCTTATAATTTGGCTTATTAGCTTTCCAAAAAGGAATATAAATAAAGCAATAAAGGTATGGAACTAATTTGTTATAAATATAGATTATAGATTTATCTAATTTTTCTCCTTTTTTTTTTGTTGTAGTCTTTCATGCTCCCAGTCTTATACAATCATAGTACCCGTTTAATACAGAAAATTTTCAATATGTTCTTTGAAGCGCCACATACTTTGAAAATTCTATACAATAGAAACAAAAAAAAAAATCAATGATTACTGCATTAGGAAATCGACACGTAAAAAAAATTGGAGATCCTGGGACGCGTATCTTTTTTTTTTGTCGTTTTTCCCAAATTCTAAGTAAGAACATCAATTAAAATACAAAATCTAACGTTTGTCACCGGGTATCTAAGTCATTGCTAAATAATTGATATTCTTGAAAGGGCTCAACATTTCACTAAAATAAACCAAGAGAAATCTTTTGAATATGGGTTAAAGAAGCGTCAACTATAAGACTTACAAACTGAACTAACTATTGTGAATTGAAAAGTGATATACTAAGTTCTAACAGCTCGCCATCTTCATGAAGAACATTCAACCTAACTTTGGTAGAGAATAACGCTTTGAGCCTCTTAAAAATATTTACGTGATTGCGATTGATTGCTCTCACTTACTGCCATCTAGAATACATATACTGTCGAATGCCACTTGGCTATCCTCAATTTATATCTCGTAAGTTTTCTGAGTTGCATATAGGACGGGAAATAGTAATTGGACGTAGCTGGATTAATTAATTTTAACTTGGATGATATCTACTCTTACCGGCACTATATTCTGTTGCGGCTGCTGTAACGATTATGATTTTGCTGTGGTCCTCAAACCACTGCGGATTATTCGCAAATATTGCTCACAGTTTTTGCTTCACTAGCTCATAAATGGTATAACTTGAAATCCAATATTTAATACTGTTACATTCATAACTAGATGTTTCTTCGAGATTCAACTTTTGTTTTATTGTTGCGCTATAATATATATCGAACTCTACAAATCTTATTATATTCTTATGCTGCCACTTGTAAGAAATCAGCTACAATTTATAGATACTAATCGTATAATAAATTCTATTATGTCATATATATATATGTATATATTATTGTACCATTTCTATTCAGTCCAACCTAAAGAGGTTAATTCTTCTCTAACTTTATCTTCAGTAGCAATCTTCAAAACTTGTGTATTTTCCAAGCTCTCACCCAGTGCCTGTTTCATTTTCAAAGTTTCGATAGCTCTCAACTTCTTTAACAAATTGCGGATTTTCTTTTCCTCAATGCTGAAGACGCCTCCAACAACAGAGCCACTACCAGCCGATGGAATGGTAGGTATTTGCATTTGCGTAGGTGGAGCAGGAGTAACGGAGGGAGAAGGGGTAGAAGCGGCCTGTGCAGCAGCACGTCTCGCTTCTTTCTTTTTTCTATTCTTCGCGGCCAGCTTACTTTCGACAGGAGCAGAAACTGGCGCCCCAGGAATAACCTTTTGTTGTAACAGAGGAGGTTTGAAATTTGCTCCTGGAGTAGAAGCTGGAGTGGCACCCACGACAGAAGAATTGCTAGACCTGTTACGTTGATGAGGAGGTCTATAAGCACCCTTTGGTTTACTACCAGCTAATGAAGTGGAAGATGATGAGTTTGAAGAACTATTAGAAGATGAAATCTTTGCTCTTTCCATCTCCCATTCAATAACCGACTGATGACATTGAACATCTGCTGGTTTTTCCAATTGTCTTAAAGCTGGAAACTTATCTACTGTAGAAGGTCTCCATTCAACGCTCAACAATTCCTTGAATTCTTCCAAATATACGAGTTTTCCAGTAGCATGCCAGACACGTATAGCATTATCGACACGTAATCGTGGAGAGGTTGTGCCGGTGAGAATGAATCTCCCACAAGGAGACCAAGACACGCAAGAAGTATTTGAAGCATTGAATGTTGAGACAAGCTTAAATGGAGTTGGAGAGGATGCACGATCATAGACATCAACAGTACCTTGAAGGTTACCAAAGCCCGCACAGAGAATAAATCTTGCATGTGGAGAATAAAGAATAGTATTGTAAGCCTTTGGAGGAAGCTGATGAATACGTTGGCCTCTAGCGTCAAAAAAGGAGGTTGTGGACGGCATGTAACCATAAACAACTGCAAATTCGCGCGAATTAGGAGACCAACAAGTATCGTAGATTGGACCTTCTTTATCCAAAGCGATGCGGCCACTTTTTGTCGTAGATTGGTTAGGATTGATGCTCAATAAGTAAAGAGAAGATTCGCCGTAATAAGATTTATTGGAAGAATCAACATCTGTAGAGGCAAGGGCAAGAACAGATGTACCAAGCGAATTCCACTTGAAAGAACAACGTTCAGCTTTGAAAAAATTGGATTGACATAAAGGCTGCTTGAAACCGGTAGGAGAAACATGGTATAGCTTGATAGAAGCTGGGATACCTGCCTTTTCGGGGACAAAGACTGCAATGGACGGGTTGTTGCCCGGTGAGATACTGTAAGTGGAGATGTTTTCCAAAGCGAGAGAAAAATAAGGTTTATCAAAATTTATCAATGGCTGATTCTGTTGTTGTTGGTATCTGGATAAATCATAGAAACGGACTTGATTGGGGTATAGCTTGGCCATTACCTTTTCATCTTTAGTAAATTGGGGCTTCCAATTACCCTGGATCTTACTTGTGAATTCTGCGATTATGCTGTTGGAAGCAATATGGACGATTTTCACGTTTTTGGACCAAAGAACGTTGTTCGATGATTCTTCGATGGTTTTTGTAGGCTTTAACCAACAACACAAGTAAGTACCGTTAGGAGAAAAAGAAACCTCAAAGGTGTCTTTGAAATCCAACTCAAGAGCGACTGTACCGTTGTTATACGTGTCAACGATGGTGACCTTGTCTGGCTGGGTATATGCGAAGTATTTGCCGTCGCCGGGGGAATAAACTGTGCATTTCAAAGTTGACTCGAATTGCTTTGGGTAGCCAGGCAAGGACGAGTAGTCAGGGTTTGCAACGGAACGAAGCCCGAGCAGTCTAGGGGTTCTGAAGTAGAATTGTTTCTTGACGGCAGCCATGCTATGTGTGCTGTTATGGTGGGAACGGATAACTGGAGAGCTACTTGTTATTAATTGCAAGAACGGCAGACGAAAGCGTATTACTGTGCAATGGTGGTAAAGAGAGTGAGAAATAAGTACGAGTGAAAGAAATCTCAGAGTATTCGAAGTCGAAGTCGAAGTCGAAAAATCAAGGGCAAAAGAAGAAAAAAAACACTGTGAACAAGAGAAAAAAGAAAAAAAAATTATGCGGATTACTTGTAGTTATTAAAATCAACTAAATGGATCGATGCATGAACGAGTTTTGGCAGCAGCCAACCTATCAATGAACGCTGGCAACGTTTTCGTTCCACTCAGCTAAGGTAAATCTTAGGCTTGCTGACAACGCGTAGCCGCCAGAAGCCCATTGCTTACGCCAAATGCCGGTCCCAGGCAGCCTCTCGGGGCAGACTCATGGGAGGGCAGCCCGCGCAAAGAAAATTTTTTTCTTGCAAGTATTTTGAAATTAACACCAAGCACGAAGAGCAAAACATGGAAAGCATATTGGTATTCACTCACAAAAAATGCCGACACGGTGTCTCCGTGAAGAACACCTATTTCAGCGCACTTCTGATATTTTCTGTTAGCGGAAATCAAATAAAAGCAGCATTTTTTTTTTTTTTTTTTGCTGTCCCACTAAAAAACTGTACCTCATCTCAATCAAAATCAGTAACAATTATATCTGTTAAATGAGCAACAACAGCATCATCAGTCCTTTCTTCAATTAATTGATTCAGTACCTTTATCCACCAGCAAAAATAATACAAGCGCAATAACCAAATGTCTGCAGAATCCCTCGATGATTTGTTCGTACAGCTTCAAAAATCAACCACCATAAAAGCTGATGTTCCACCACAAAACCCAACTCCAAAGAGCAGCAACGAGCTCACGTTTGATGATATTTTAGAAGCTGAAAAAGATGACGATCAGGAAGAAAGCAAGTCATTTCTCAAAAGCATCGCACATTACAACTCCTTGAAGACAAATATGAACCAAGCCATAAAGGCACTAGACAATGTGAATAACAAAGACTCAATAAAAAATGCATCAAAAGATATTCTAATTCTGGACATACCCATGAAGGACAAAAAATTATCCAAGAAACAAGCCCGTGAAGCTCGCGAAGCTACTTCAGGCGATAAATGGTTTAATATGCCTAAGGGGAATCGCAATGATCCGCAGGCCAAGAAGGACATATTGATTATTCAACAAAGAGCTGTTCTTGATCCTAAAAGACATTACAAAAAAGAAAAATGGACTGCTCCAAAGTATTTCCAGATGGGTACGATCATTGAAGATAAGCTGGAATTTTTCAGTGCCAGATTGAAAAATAAAGAAAGACAACAAACTTTATTGCAAGAAGTCTTGTATGACAAAGATTCAAGTAAGTATTTCAAGAGAAAATATTCTGAAATCCAAGAACAGAAAGCTAAAGTTGTCAAATATAAATCAAAAAAAAGGTTTGGTAGCAAAAGATGATGCATTTGTACGTAGCAAAACAGTCTGAACAAACTAGCCTGCAGTCGGAAGTTCGCTAACCGGAGTTGAAAAAATACAGCCCACTTGCAATCGATATTCCTGCCTTTATACTATAACTGAAAACCAATATAATTAGAAAAATTTGTCTTGAATAGAATCTTTGTATTAATAAAGTCTTATATTATATTTTTAATATGTTTACTTGTAAGTTATCATGACTCTATAAGATAACCGTATATACGTAAAGCTTCGTTAACTTGTTATTAGTGATAGGCAAAAAATGATTCATCATAAGATTCACGTGATAATCATGTGAACGTAGTTTTTTTTTACAAATAGTTTTTTTTTGTTTTGATTTTCTTCTTTTGGCCTAAAGTTTCAATTGAATCTTAAAATTACAATATTTATTAATTATATTTATTTATAGATTAGAATTAGTTCCCAACCACTTCTTGGAAAACTGACTCAATTAAGCAGAGGTAAATAGAATAAGCAATTCTAGGAAAAAAAATAGAAAAGAAAAATAGAGGAAAAACTCAAAAATGCCTGCGAAAGAAGATTATGATAATACCCTACTAGATGAAAATATTCTCGATAAGCAGCCAGATGTGGGATTGGAAGATGATGAGGATGAAGATGAATTGAACGATGATGACGAAGAATCCAATAATAGAAATAATCGGAATAATAATAACAATGAAGATGATGATGAGAATGACGATGATCTTGTTGATGATAATGATGATGAAGATGACAACGACAATGACAACGACGATGATGACGACGATGATGACGATGACAATGAAGAAGAAGATGATGATGACGATGATGATGATGACGATGATGATGATGAAGATGAAGATGAAGATGATGATGATGGCGATAATGAAGATGATGATGAGAATGGCGATAATGATGACAACGATGACAATGATGAGGAGGAAGAAGAAGAAGAAGAAGAAACAAATAATGTTGGACTTAAAAGATCCATATCGGAAGAAACATCGCTGTCAGAAACAAATAATGTAAAAAAGATAAAAATACATGAGAGTAAGGAGATTTCAAGTAAGGACGACAGTACCAATAGTCCAGAGAACGATAATAAAGAAGACAAACAATCCCCGGAGGATAGTCAGAAAAAGGATGGTGGCAGTAATAAAGAAAAGAAAGATTTTGGCAATGATAGTAAGAATAAAAATGAATCTCTGACATCTGAAAATTTTGAATCGGCAAAAACTTTGTCTGCTACAAAGGAAAATGAAAATGACAATGATAGCATACCGCAAACAGATCAAAATAAAGAAGTATATATGATGGATGTAAGTAACGAAGAAAGAAAATCCGAAAAGCAATTTGCCATTGAAATTGAGAATACTAAAAGTGATGAAGTTAGTGAGTCCACTAAAAAGGGATCTCCGGAAGAATCATCGGCAAATCAAGATGATGAAAAACCAGAAGTGAAAGAAGAGGCAAACGAAGTTGTGATAACAGATGAGGAACGCCGTATGAGAATCATTAAAAGGTCAAGAGAGGCAATCAATTACGATATCATTCCAAATGCAGCTATTCCTTATGCATCGGCAGTGCACTGTCTCACTACATCCTCTGGTTGCCGTTGGCTTTTCACTGGCGGTGAAGATGGCTTCATTAGAAAATATGATATGATTGCCACTTTAGATGGTGCTTCTCCGTTAACTGTAGCGCAGAAACATTCCATGGTTATAGATTCTGTGAATAACGGTGGTGCCATTGCTTCATATTGGGAAAATGAACAACCTGTAAGGAAATCGTCGTTAAAACTGCTAAATTCCAAAAAATACAGTACCGTTAACGCAATGTTGAATGACACTTATGAGCCTAAAATATCGCCTGTATATTCTTTGGCAGTACAGCTGCAGCTGTTATGGTTGCTCCTGGGTTTGAAAAGCGGTGGCATTGCTTTGCATTCGTTGAGACATAAAGAAGGTACAATACATGCTTATCTAGATAAGCATACAGATACAGTGAGTGCATTAACACTAGATAATCAAGAAACTAAATTATTGAGTGGCGCTTGGGATAAGAAGATATACTTGTGGGATCTTAACAAAGGAAATATCATTCAGGAGCTAGGAAATTCTACAGGCCAAGTTACAGCCATTCAATATAGACCATTCAGTAGTTATAAAATAGTGTTCCCGGAAGAAGAGGAAGAAGATAATAATAACGAAGATGATGACTATGACTCGCTATTTGGATCTGATGAGGATGAAGAGGGAAATATTACGAACTCAACAAGTAAAAGTGACTCCAAAACAGGCGATGTCAAAGAGGAAAAAGAAACTGTGGTGGCAGACAAAGTACAGTCCAAACCTGGAGATCTGTCAGAGCAGCAGAGCCTGGACTCATCAATTTTCCTTTCTGCGCATATCAATGGACACATACAAGTTCATGATGCCAGAGTAGGTACTATTGGTAACAATGGAAAAAAACCGATGATTTCGATAGCTCCGCCGCCAGGTACTCCTCCATGGTGTACTTCTGCTACCTGGTGTAATGAAGGAATTAAGATATATGCAGGCCGTAGAAACCATTGTGTGGAAGAGTTCGATATTAAGATGCCACACGTTAAGATCAATGATATTCAAGTGAGTAATGTTGTTAGAACTTTGAGATTTCCATCATTACTGGGTTCTGTTTTCAATGTTAATATGATGCCAAACAATAGGCATTTGCTCTGTGGTTCAAATGATAATATTCGTCTATACGATTTGAAGCATAATAGTAGCAATACTGGCAGTACGAGTACTGCTGGTGGCAGTAACGGACATAATAATAGTAGTGCTGGTTCTGTTCCTTTTCAAATCATTGCAGGGCATCATGGTGGTGTAATCAGCGATTTGTACGTTGATCCTACGGGTAGATTCATGGTCAGCGCTAGTGGTGATCGTGGTTGGTGGCTGAGTCCTCCGACAGAAATCGTGTTATTATATGAAGTCAAATCTTTGTCTTCCTAGACATATATGAGGAGCTGCATAGATATATATATTACTTTACCGACGTTTAATTTAAAAGTTTATTTATTCCTTAGCAAATGAATATTTTTTATTAATGAATCAATGTTCAGGTATTACGCGCGAGGATTCAAGTTTCTAATTTCTTATGAGAATTGACAGAATTTATCTTCACTAGGTAAATATTTCGTTAACAATCAAATATTTTTAAATTCTACTCAATATTGAATTCACTAAATCAAACAATAAAATATATAAAAGAACCAAAGAAAATAGAATGAAAATAAAAAAAAAAAAATGAAAAAAAAATAAAGTCAAGCTTAAATCAACTGAGGAGTACTTAAACCAGCCAGAAACTTTCTACCGAATTGATAGACCAAGTCCCCTACAGTAATTCGCAAAGAGCTTGAATTCTGACTCATGAATTTCAAATCTAAACCCAAATATTGTAAATCTTTATTAACCTCTAAAAGTGGTGAGTTCCAATAATAGCCTAATACTATTGATAAAATTCCAATAATGAAACTGATCGCTACCATTGTTTTCTTACCCATCAAGGCAAACTTTTCATGTCTTGCATGTCTATTTATCCTATCAATCACAGTCCTTTGAAATTTGAGTTGAGGATCCATAATATTTTCTTCTATAAGTAACTTTTTTTGTGGATTATCTTGAATTTCCTTTTCCCAAACTTCAAGTCTCTCATGGAAAGAGCTTCTCACATTGGTTTGATTCTTTATTATCAAGCATGAATGCGGAAGGATGTCAATGACTAAATTATTCTCTGAAGATTCAGAAGAAATTATTAACTCTTTGTCTCTTTGAAGTTTCTTAATTAATGTTGACTTGGCTCTTAAACCATGTGTATAACCAAATAGTACATTAAGATTACTTGTGATCCCTTGATATTTTTCCTTATCAGGCAATATTTTATTTATACCTGGTAACTCTGATAAATCTGTCTTAAGAAAATCCTCCATAATACTGCCCAATTTTAAAGTTAGAACATCAGAATCCACAACTTGTATGTCTGAACACTCGAGCTTTTTACCATGGAAATCATTGGGAACAATAGTGTTACTTGTTGAGAACAATGAACTCGACATTGGAGTGGAATTGAAAAACTGCTTTGCGTCATTGATTGAGCTGTTCGATATTGATGACGAGGAAGAACTCAATGAAATATCTTCAAAGCATGAAGCTGTTGGTGAATGACATTCTTTTTCTTCTTCTTCTTCCTCTTCTTCTATGCCATTATTTTTCTTATAAAGGGCTTTCAAGATATTCTGCTTCATCAATAGAAGTGTAGCGGCATACAAATAAAGAGATCCCCAGGTAACATTGCCCGTAAATAAAAGATACTCCCATATATGATTGATTTTCTCTGTATTTTTTATATCATGAGCAAAAACTGTAATGATACACGAAAGCGGGAAATAAGGAGGTACAGATCTTAAAATTCTATAATACTCAGGATCTTCTTTATAGATAATGAAAAGTACAATTTTTATGACGCTCAAAGTAGGATGAACGGTCTTTGTCATAAAATCACGCAAGTACATTAAGGAGAAAACTTTCAAAAATTTATAACACTTGTTCAAGTCACCATGATAAACCAATACAACCTGACTTGCTACCTCATGAAATCCTTGATAATAATGAAAATCTGGATTCAAATGGAAAAAAACAAATAGCAACTTTAGTAAAGAACCACGAAGAGACTCAACGAGGATCGAATCATCAATATTCGTGAAAGACCTATCAACATCCTTTTGAATTTGACTTTTGTAAATTGTTTTAATTAGATGATTCTCCCCATCAAAATTTGAATATTCTTCTGCCTGTTTATACATATTCTGGACTTCAAGAGGAAATGAATCCGCATTGAATTCTGCATAACTTAATCCAAGAAACCACATCCAAATCCTTGCCCTGAATTGCTTATCAGTAAACCCATCGTATTTATAAACTATTTGCTTCAAATCCTTCCAAGAAGACCTCCAAAATTCAGTGGTTTTGAATAGAGGTAAATCGTTGCAGGAAGCGAGCGAAGATTTTGCATTTGAAAGTACATTCATGGCGGTCATTTCGCGTGGATCATCTGGCCGCTTGTATTTTCTTTCAAAATCGAAGTTATCAAGATCCTCTATAAAATCTGCAAAACGATTGTCGTATCCATCAAGGAGATTATCAGCATGAAAATTCATATTTAAAGAAGAAAATAATTGAGTTTCTTTGCTATTATTGCGATGTAAATGATATGAATGGTAGTATCAACGTAATAAATAATGCTTCAGTCAAATATAACTTTGCAGTTAAACAGAACTTAAATATTTCAAATAAAACAAAAAATGTAAAGAATATAATAGTAGGGAGAAATAGAAGCTTTTATCAAAATCTTCAGCTATCAATTCATCTTTTGTATTTTGAGTCAGAATGTTTTATTTAAGAGGGATAAAAACCTAAAATTCCTTTCTGACAGGTTGAAACAGCAATTGAAAAAAAAAATAAAAAAAAAATAAAAAGCTTTTCTTATGCGTGGGGCTTTTTTTTTTCAGACATAGTGGCATCATAATTAGAGAAAAGCCGCCGAAGTTTCCGCGCGCGTAATAAAAAGAAGTAACTACGGTATAAAAGATAATCCGTTATATCATGTGATATACCGACACGGATACTCACTAATATACATTACTAGTAAGAGCTGATTGACAGATCAAAAACAAGAAATATGCAATATAATCTTTTATTGATAAGTAATTTAAAAAAAAAAAAAATAAAGAATACCTAAAATACTAGTTGGTTACCTGCAAACAAGTCTATCTATTAAATGAAGCGTTGGAAAAGGGAGGAGTGGGAAAGATAAAAGACATAAAACAAAATAAAATGACATCGAATATGCGTAAGCAGCAGAAAACTACTCGGTCATTTCTATTTCCTTGGTACCTTCCTCAACTGAAGCAGCTATACCCATGTTCAAATCGCCATCAGCGGGCTTCTTCTTTCCAATTGTGTCAATGCTCATCTTCTTCACCTTAATGTGGTCCTTGTTCTTAGGGATATCAATGTAAGGTTTTATTCCACTTTGCAAGACATTCACATTATCTGAATTTGTCTTCACGTACTTTTCCAAATCATTACCTGCAGCAGCATCTGCTTCAAGTTGTGTGTATGGGCCTTCCTTGATCAACTTCAATCTTCTCTTATGGACTTTGGATCGACGATGGCCATTCAATGCAGTATCATTCTGAAAATATTTTGCACATTCTATACAATAAAATTGGCCCATGCCTGGTAAATCTTCGTTCATTGGCTGGTTTTTAAATTTTGTGATGGAGTCAGAATTTGAAAGATCTTCAAAAACTTGATCAATGTTCTTAGTACGACGTTTGGTCTTGAATCTCATTGTTGTTAGTTTACCCATTTTGCTATATTTCTATTATCTAATTATCACTTATTTGCTATTATACTTTTGGTGTTCCTTAGTAGCTTTAATTAAAAGTTGCAACATTCTTAAGACATATTACAAGTATCACTACTTTATTTATGAAGTATAAAAAAATTTTTTGTACGGTTTATTTTACCTCATCTTGCATGTTTAAAAAAAAAGAAAATCTTTGAAATTAAGTAAATGAAGCCATCAAAAAATTTGAGATCCAAAAGATACAATATGTCATGTGCTCTACACGTGCACAAACTTTCAAACGTTGTTGAATATGCTAGCATTTACCACGCAATATTCAATTAATCATCTAGAGATAACCAAACAATTATTGAAAAGTATTTAAATACGATGTGCTGATAAATCATATGTCCCTTTTATTGTGCTGTTCGAAAGCTATTTTCATTTAAATTTTACCAAACAATAGCAATTAGAGACAAATATGCAGTAGAAGTACATACTTTTGTTCCAAAATAAAAAATGAAGCATTTACCTTTAACTTAGTTATAATTTCTAAATGCTGCTTTTAATTCGGTTTAGAACAAATATTCTCAGTGAAAAAACTAAATGCAGTAGCAACGTTGTTTTATATACAATGTTTAATACTTTGAGTATTTCTGAAATCACTTAATCATCCACTTCACGCCAAGGACACTCTCAAGCCTAATCATAAGAGTAAGTTCCGCGAGTGACAAAAGGCATGCCAATAGTCAATAAGTATACTACTACTAATAACTTCAACACATATACTCATTTCTACAAGTTTAATATAATGCTATAACCAAAAAGAATATTTTAATATTATTTACTCGTTTATTGAAAAATTAACTGCTTTTTTTTTGTATTTTAGAAGAGAGAAAAAAGTTCGATGTATCTTGTCTATTATTATGATTATCGTAAATTAACAGAATAAGTACTATTATTTAACTTCATCAACCTTTTGAGCGTGAATCTTGGCATATCTACCACTTGGATCTGCGTGACAACCCCAGTCAGCCTTTGGAATCCATCTCATGACGGTATTAGCAGCGGCCTTTGATGGGAATAATTCATCAAACTTCAATCTATAGAAATAAGCTTCCTTGGTAGTTGGGATATCATCACCCCAGTGAGCCTTAGGGTTAGCCATTTGTTCATCGGTAATGGTATCATTAGCAGTATCTTTCAAAGCATCAATCCAGGAGTATCCAACACCATCAGAGAATTGTTCTTTTTGTCTCCAAAGAATTTCATCTGGTAAATATGGTTTAGCACCAGGTTCATCAGAGGTGTCAAATGCTTTACGTAAGATGTATTTTTCGATACGGCCAGAAGCTGGGTCGATTAATTTTTCTTTTGGATCAATGTTTAAAGTGAGCTCAAGGAATTTCTTATCCAAGAATGGGACACGAGCTTCCAAACCCCAAGCCATGGTAGATTTATTGGCTCTAAGACAATCAGACAAATGTAAGTTTTTAACACGCTTGACACATTCGGTATGAAATTCTTCGGCTGATGGAGCAGAGGCGAAATACAAATAACCACCAAAAATTTCATCGGAACCTTCACCGGATAAAACCATTTTCACACCTTGAGCCTTAATCTTTCTAGAAAGAAGGTACATTGGAGTGGATGCACGAATAGTAGTAACATCATATGTCTCCAAATGGTAGATGACATCACTGAGCGCATCGATACCTTCTTCGAGGGTGAAGGTAAATTCATGATGGATAGTACCAATGAATTTAGCAACTTTACGAGCAGCAATTAAATCTGGAGCATTAGGTAAACCGATAGCATACGAGTGGACTTTACCCCAGCCAGATGAATGTAAGTTACCTAACTCATCAACACCAGCAAGGCATTCGTTATTACCGGTGGAGGAGATGGTGGAGGCCTTAGCGGCTTCTCTAGCGGCGATAGAGGCAATCAAGGAGGAATCCAAACCACCAGAAAGCAAGACACCGAATGGGACTTCGGACATCAATCTTTGTCTGACAGACAATTCCAAGGAGTGTCTCAAAGCGGTATAATCGACCGGGGTGGTTGGGATCTTGTTTTCATCCCACCAGGATGGGTTGAAGTATCTTGTGAGCTTGCCACTAACAGAATCGTAGACGTGACCTGGAGGGAAGGCGACAATATCATCGCAATCATCGGTGAGACACTTCAATTCGGAGGCAAACCAAACAGTTTCTGGGTTCTTGGAAGACTTACCCATGTACATGGTGATGACACCGATAGGGTCTCTGGCAGCGATGATACGGTCAGTCTTGCTGTCGTGCAAGACAAAGGCAAACATACCGTCCAAGTATTTTGGAGCACCAATGCCGTATTTCTCGAATAATGGGATGATGGTCTCGCAGTCACTGGCGGTCTTGAACTTGTAGTCCGGGAATTGGTCTCTGAGGGCGATGTGGTTGTAGATTTCACCGTTGACGGTCAAGGTCAAGGTTTCGTCGTTGTTGGTCAATGGCTGGGCGCCGGTGGAGACACCGACGATGGAAAGACGCTCGTGGCACAAGATGGTGTTGTTTTTTATGACGTTACCACTCCAGTCCGGGCCTCTGTGTCTGATTCTTTTGGAGAGCTTCAAGGCATGGGGCTTGTAGGCGACGATGTCGGGATGGTTGTAAACAGCGAAAATACCACACATATTTGCAGGTCTGCGATGGTTGGGTTATTGCTACGGTAGGGGAATAGTATAATAGGATGTGTGTGTCGGTAACAGCAAGAATGGGGACGCTGAGCAAAGGAGAGGAAAGTAGTGGTGTTTTATATCGCAAGAGTGCTGGATCCTGCTCTGAAATTGTCCTAAACCGAAAATGGGCACACAAAAAGAAAAATAACAGAAAATTCCAGTAAATGAATGAAAAATGTTAATGAGCCAAGTTGATTTTCTTGGACGACGCGGTGAGTAATTTGCAAAGACGACTCATTTGTCACTACTATCTGCTGCGAGCTAAAATTTTCGCCCACTGAAAGGACCGCCGATAGTAGAACTTGAAGAAAGAAAAAAGAAAAAGAAAGAGTCATGGGGTTTTTTGACTGATCTGTAGTATGTGCTGCGTAACCGCAGAAGCAAGACGGGCGGAAAAAACAGCTTGAAACAAACGAGAGCAATTAGTCATACTGCGAGGCTTTATCTGGCTGCATGATTGATAAAGAAACGCGGGAAACAAAGGGAGGCAGAGTAAAAAAGTAGAAAGTAGAAAACAGCAAAAAAGTGCACGTGCTTAGCACGTGCACAGAGACTATTTAAAACATTATGTGCACTGTTGTTGTCACGTGTTGTGCACGTGCCTTGGTGGAAGCGATATTGATAGACATACAAACGATCGATCGATCGTGGATATCCACAGCCGTTTTTAAACTAGTTGCTGTTCTTGCAGCCGTTGTTGCACTTCTCTCGACATTCCCCCGGCCCAGGCATCAACACAACCGTCCACACAACCAACACAATAACCGCGACGTTGCCAGCACAATGTTGGGCAACCTATACTCCTCCTTTTCGTCGCCAAACCTCGCGATTCTCTCCACCGCGAACAACGGCCACGGCAGCGAGAACAGCAACCGCCCTACGCGCCCACCTCCCCGTACGTCCCCCAGCGCCTACTCCTCGTCCTACTCCTCCAGCGGTGTCAGAAGCGGCCTCCACCTCCGACACCCTGCCGTTGGCGAGTACGAGGACATTCTCAAGCGCAAAAGCAACCCGAACAGCTCCTACAGCATCTCCGACATCCTCGCGCGTGAGTCCGATGTCATAATAAGTAACAAGATCACCCCCAAGACGGAGTACAACGGCTTTGCCATCCATCTTCTCAGCTTGTGTCTTCTCATAGTGTGGCTCGCGTGGGCCTTGATTCCCAAGTCTGCCTTCAACTCTATTGGCATATACTACTACCCCGACAGATGGTGGCAGTTGGCCATCTCGTCGTATGTTTTGATTGGGCTGATTTACATATACGTGGGGCTCGCTTTATACAATACTGAGGTGAAAACCGCTCCCTTAGACGATATAAGAAACATTGTCGACGAACATTCGGTCATGGCCCCGTGTAATAGCGACGATCAGTCGTCGCATACCTGTGACGAGAAATATTTGTGGAACTCCACTAATGGTGTTTGGGACTTGCCTGTTTGTATGGTGTCAAAAGTGCTATATTCAGACTATAATGATCAAGACATCAAGAGATTGAGCGAGCCTTGTTGTGAATAGGAAAGATGTGAATAAAGTGGGTTTTTATTATTATTATTTTGTATAAAAGGTCTATGTATACCGAGAAATGTATTATTTATTGATAATCGAGAAGTTTTCAACTACTGTATCTATTGCGTACTGTCTACAAATGCATTTCAAGAAAGAAAGAGAAGAAAACAATTCTAAAGCAAACGCAAGAAATGGAATGGATACCCTGGCGATTTCTTTGAGAAAATATCAAACAAAATACTGTAGCTGATAAACAAAGCAAATGAGATAAGCAAAACACCAATCATTCTAACCTTGCTGTTATTAATATCTGGGATTTTTGAGATTAGTGCAACACATAAGATTGTCATCACCCCATAAAGAGAACTGATAAAATTGGTCTCAATACCATACTGGTTCTGTTGTCCTTCAAGGAAGAAATCATATGGGCCACTGTATCCCATGTATTGACTTCCTCTGATGGAATTGAACATATAGCCAGAAATAAAGAGAAGAATAGAAGTGACAGCGGCACCGGCCCACAATAACTTAGACTGGAGAAGTTCAAGCACGGTACCTCTGAATTTTATAACCAACGCGGTGGTGATTAATAATGTTACTACAGTCAACATCAACTGCTCATAATTCACAGGGATCTTAAGTTCAATATTCTTACCTGTTTCTTGTCTGATGAATTCTGTCAAAGATTGCATGTTATCACCTTCGCGAAATGCGTATTCGACAAACCCAGTTTCTAGTTTCGTAGAGTCATTAGTTGGCTTATAAAGGTACAACTTTGGAACTTGCTGGATCTGGAATCTGTCAAACACTTTTCTTCTGTTATCGTTGAAATCTGCTTTAGCAAAGAATAACGCATCGTTATCAGGATGATCTTGAATCCAGCTGTTGGCAACGGTGTTATAATCAGGATCAAATGATCTACATAATGTACAACCAATCTGCGAAGACGTAGCGGTCAACACAAGAGCAATGTAATAATCACGAGGGCCCTCAAGCAATTTCTCAAAATTACCGTTTGTCACGTCAATTATGGCTTTGTTTTGTTTAGAACGAATCTTAGCAACCGAAGAGCTCTTGGCGGCCATTACGTCGTTCGCATTAAGCACAAAGGATAACAACAACGTCAAAAATATCTGAAAGTTCATATTTGAATATTGGATAGAGTAGACACACTTTTAAAGCAAAGATGAAATAGCTATGTTAAATCAAGGAAAGCTGCCGGTGAAATGCTGATGGTATTAGATCTGATGCTGTTCGCTCAACACTCAGGCTGTCTTCTTTCACTGCTCGGATTTTCTATTTTTTTTCATAGTGGTTCGTTGTTCTTCTACTGAAACTTTTTACACCGGACCATAACAAAAAAAATGCATGAAAATTAACTTGAACAGAAAGCCACATAAATATTTAAGTCAGTAAGACAATATAATTAATGAATCAATTGCTATCTTAATTGTCAACGCCCACGACATGCTTTTTTCAAGTATTTCAAAATGTTCGAAGGTTCATACTATAATCTAGAACTTTGGGAGTTTAAACGAGATTCAAGAGAAATACAAATGCAAAGTGACAAAGAGATCATCCGGCCGTGAAGTAACCGCCGCTAACGAATCACTTTGAAAGAAAAAAAACTGTGATAAATAGATATCAAATCGTAGCACTTAACACAGGCACCAAGCCATAGAGTCTACTTCATCAATCATATTTGTATGTCACGTAACTTTCTTTGACTCTGTATACCATCTTCGAAATTCAATCCAATGATCAAAGACGAACAGCTGGTTCCTTACACAAAGAGCTCATGTACCAAACAGGAAAAACCGCATGTATACCGTGCCGGCCGGAAGATTATGCCTGCGAAAAGAAAATTTCTTTCGTTTTTATGAATCTTCTATTTTTTTGCTGTTGTTTTTCGTTGAGATGACAATGATTTATTGTTGTAAACTAATTGGTTAGAGATCATAGAAGGTGACCAATAGACTAATCATTCATTTATTCATCTACTGATATCTGCACCAGACTAGTACAATTGGATTGCAATCAACTAATTCGAAATAAACAATAATTTTAATATGGTTCAAATAAGCGAAGTTAAAGATAAAAGAGAGTCCAGAACGGCAACACATACACACATCAACGGCCTCGGATTGGATGAATACGGTAACGCTAAGGTTCAGGACAGTTTCATTGGCCAAAAGGAGGCTAGAGAGGCATGCGGGATTATAGTTGACTTAATTAAGGCAAAGAAGATGAGCGGCAAAGCCATTCTTCTTGCTGGTGGTCCAGGTACAGGTAAAACCGCTTTGGCTTTGGCTGTATCCCAAGAGTTAGGTCCAAAGGTCCCATTTTGTCCTATCGTGGGAAGCGAGATCTTTAGTAGCGAGGTCAAGAAAACTGAATCATTAATGGAGAATTTCAGAAGAGCTATCGGCTTACGTATCAAGGAAACTAAAGAAGTCTATGAAGGTGAAGTCACCGATCTTACACCTGAAGAAATTGAGAATAATTTGGGTGCTGGCAGCGCATATGGAAAAACTATCTCCCATGTTGTGGTTGGTTTGAAAAGTGCCAAGGGTACAAAGACACTTAGATTAGACCCATCCATTTATGAATCCATTCAAAAAGAAAAAATCGCCATTGGTGACGTGATTTACATTGAAGCCAATACCGGTGCTGTTAAACGTGTTGGAAGATCGGATGTCTATGCCACAGAATTCGATTTAGAAGCCGAACAGTACGTTCCATTACCAAAGGGTGACGTCCACAAGAAAAAGGAAATCGTCCAAGACGTGACTTTGCATGATTTAGACGTAGCAAATGCTAGACCCCAAGGCGGACAAGATGTGCTATCCATCATGGGCCAGTTGTTGAAGCCTAAAAAAACCGAAATCACTGAGAAATTAAGAACAGAAGTCAATAAGGTTGTCCAGAAGTACATTGACCAAGGTGTGGCAGAGTTGGTACCTGGTGTCTTGTTTATCGACGAAGTCAACATGCTTGATATTGAAGTGTTCACATACTTGAATAAAGCTCTTGAATCCTCAATTGCCCCTATTGTCATCTTGGCCTCGAATAGAGGTATGACTACGATCAGAGGTACAGAATCATATGGTCCAGGCGGCGAGCAAGAAGCCATCGTGGCACCACACGGTATCCCTACAGATTTGGTCGACAGATTGTTAATCGTTAGAACTTTACCATACAATACTGCAGAGATTAAGTCTATTATTAGCAAGAGAGCCGCTACCGAATGTCTTACACTTAATGAAGCTGCCTTAAACTTGTTAGCACATTACGGTTCTGATGTGTCATTGAGGTACTCTTTACAGTTATTGTCTCCTGCTAATATCTTGTGTCAAACTAATGGACATTCTGAGATTAGTGAAAACGATGTCAAAGAAGCACAGTCTTTGTTTATCGATGCTAAAAGAAGTACCAAGGTATTAGAAACTGGAAAAGGATATCTTTAGGCAACTACAGTTTTTTTGAAAAATAAGAATAATAATAGTTAATTAAAATAGTAGACGCTGTGTCTTTTGAAATTGTATACTATGCATTGAATAGTGAAAATATACTACCCAAAATCTATAGAAAGCGCGTTCTAGTATTTGCACTGCTAATTTCTTTCTACCTTATTCATGTAAAATATTAAAAAAAAACGAAACTCTCATTAAAGTTCCATGTTCAGATCTATAATGTGCAGTAGTGAATTGGCATTACTGGCTTACAGAATATTTATCCACTATGCAGCGAGCAAACACCCGAATCTGATATAGCCAAACAGTAAAGTATTGTAATGAAGCTGGAAAAAATTATTTATTTTAAAATTAATAAGAACTATTGGTTTTAAATTTTAAAAACCGAGTCAGATATTGAAGGCCTGGGTTTATAAATCTTCATTTTTACGATTCAATACCTGTCTATTATTAGAGTGCGTGTAGTGTTTTATGGTGCCAACAAACCAAAGTGTCTGTAAGTGAAGAAGAATTATTTACAAGCGGGCATAGAAGTATAGTGTGGCTTGTCATTATAGATGATAAGATAACCAACCAGCTGCAAATGCTATATCCTAAAACTTCGTTTACTTGGCTAACAATAATCAGTTATCAATTTGACAGAAATAGAATTTTTTCAAATAATAATCCAAAAAAAAATAAGAACACATAACAAAGACACATAATAATAGTGATAATAATCGTGTCTTTGTCTTTGAGTTAAACAACAAGATGACCTTGATGACTTCAATTTCAACCTTCTTCAGTGAATTATTCCGCTACAGAAAGACTTCGCTTACATTGCTTGCAGTTCTCACATATGTGTTTTGTATATCTCTAGATTTCTATTCTGAGTATTCATCCTTGAAAATCCCGTATCCTGAACCTGGTTCTTTATCATCTGCTTGGTTATGTTTACAGAAAATATCTTTTGCTCCTCATCCATATACCACTCATGCCAATGATGCCATTTTCCACGAATTAGCCTTAAGCGTAGCAGATATAACTTCGATAAGTCCTGAAAATTTTGAAATTTCTACAGATTTATATAACACTACGTTGTTCAAGCAAAAAGACGTGTTTAATTCTGCTTCCACTGATGCAAGAATCATTTATTTTGAACCTAACAATGTTATTGTAAAAATTAAAGGTACCAATCCTAAATTGAACTCTATCCTTCTCAGCGCTCATTACGACTCAGTTCCTACTGGTTATGGAACAACAGATGATGGAATGGGTATAGCTTCCATGATAGGTGTGCTAACACATTATGCAAACCCAGACACGCCGGCACCACTTCGTGATATCATTCTAAATTTCAACAATGATGAAGAGTTTGGGCTTTTGGGTGCCACCACATTCATTGGTGATTCCACAGAAGGAAACCCTGGCCATCCTTGGGCTAAGAATGTGAAATATTTTATCAATTTAGAAGGTACAGGTGCCGGTGGGAGATCCATTCTTTTCCGCGCTACCGATTCCGCCATGGCTTCTTTTTACAGTGATGTTCCATCTCCTTTTGCATCCCTGATTTTCCAGCAAGGCTTCAATAGTAGATTTGTCTCCAGTGAAACAGATTATAAGGTTTATTTGCAACAGGGGCTCCGTGGCGTAGATATTGCATTTTATAGGCCAAGATCTTTGTATCATACTTATAGAGACAGTATTCTTTGGACTACCAAGAATTCATTGTTCCATATGCTATCCAATTGTATTGCAATGACTGAACTGATGGCTAACCATGACTCCATTGAATCAATGAATGATGCCAAATCTATGGACCAACCAGTCTTTTTTGATTTATTCGGTAAATTTCTTGTGGTTATACCTTTGAACGCTCTTTACCATGTGAATATTATTTCAGTTACGGTAATTCCAATAACTACCCTCATTTTATTGTCTTTTGTTCGTTACAGAATCGTAACTGCTGGTCAATTTTTCAAGACTGGTATTGCTGTCAGTTTGGGAATTATGATAATGTCTTTCCTTTCTGACTATATCCTACAGGTGAATTTTATGATTGTCTCATTGAATTATAATATTGTGTTACTTGTATTGGCAAGCAGTACGTTGTTAGTGATAACAAAGATTATGCAAATCTGGAAAGTCACCTTTGGTGCAGGAAATGACGATAAATTGGCCGTGTTGCTTATTTTGACCTTTGCATTGTGGATTATTAATGTGATTTGTACAGCCAGACAAGCTCCTCCAAGCATTGCTACTGGTGAATGGATATTTTCACTCATTTATTTTGTGTTTGGAATCACTTCTATCTATGGTATCTTTAGTCATTTGTTGTGTGGTCCTTCTACTTCCAGAAGTACTCGCGTAATTAAATACGTTCCTATGTATGTTCAAGATAATGGATACGCAGATACTGAACAGCAGCAGCTAGATAGTGAAGGTGACGAAAGCGATGATGATAATGAAAGTGAGGATGATGAGCCTGAAGCGCCAGAAGATCAAACTGAAGATACACCATTGATCACTATTAATAAGAAATCAACTAGTAGCAAAATCACAAAGAGTAACACTGAATTTCTTGCATATGACTGGCCAATTGAGTTTCTTCTTTTAGTACCTATTTGTGTGTATTTCATTTACATGAATACGCATTCGCTACTTCAAGGTATCTATCAAAACTCTCATTCTGGCTATGTAGCTACTGAAAAATTGTTTATATTTCTAAAGCTTTGCTCTTTTGGGCTCATTCTTCCGTTGATTCCATTTGCTTCAAAACTTAACTATTTAGCCCGTATATCTCTTTTAGCAGCAGCTATCATTGGTACACTTGTTTCTCTTACTGTTTTCCCATTCACTTTCAATAACCCACTAAATGCGAGCGTTTACCAAGATGTTGATGGCTTGGTACGTGTTCGTGGTGTTGAAGGATATATTCATGATGTTGTTGCCGATTTGCCTTCTGTGAAATCTGATAATATTAAAGTAAACTGTGGAGCAGATATTTATGGTTCGAAGGGAATGGAGACTTGTACTTTCCAATCATCATTCTTACCATCAGTCTACGATCCTGTCACAGGTGGAAACATTAGTGGCTCTGAAAACTTAATAAATATCACCGTGATCAGTAATGACAGTACTGGAAAATCACCATATGAGCCAAGATTGGCTAGATTATTATTGGATATTAAAGAGAATAGACACTGTACGTTGACATTCAATAGTAGCTCAGCCTCTTCATCCCAGAAAAGATCTCCAGTTCGTATGATTTCCATTTATCATGACGCTGGCGCCAATAGTACCAGTTGGAGCAGCAGTGCATCTGCTGCTGTCACTGCTGGTTTCAGTAATGGATACAATAAGGATGCCAAAGGTGCTGAGCATTTCAAGTGGTCAAAGGGAATTGATCTGGTGCAGCTTCACAAGCTCTCTTGGGATACTCCACGTGTCATTGAACTACAGTGGATTCCTGCATTTGTCGAAGATGAAGAGTTTGAAGAAGACGAAGGGGCTTTGGTCGACAGTGCTACAGATGCTACCTTAGGTGTCAATTTAGAATGTTACTGGAGTGAGTATGGTAATGAGTACGGATCTGTTCAGGCGTATGAAGAATTATTGCAATACAGTCCAAGGTACATGATCTACACCAAGACATATCCTGGTTTAGTTATGGGTAGAGGATATGTCGGTATTTAATTTCGCTTCCTACTTTTCATTTTACAAATTTTTATATTTATGTACTGCTACATATGTCGCTATTATTTTTACAACAACCTATTTCTGTCATGTTTAACTAGTTTTGCAATGTAGTAAACGCCTGAGCAGGTGGTTTTCTTTATTTTGACAGCATATCATCTCCAGTAAAATAAAACGGACTTCTATCAAAAAAAAATAATGAATTCACGTGCCCTCATAAAGGGCATTGTTTGGGCACGTGTACTAGTTTGTCACATATCATGGAATAAGAAAGTAAAATGCATAAATTCTTCCAAAAATGAAATTTAAAAAAAATGAAATAATTTGCCGCTCACATAAAAAGTAAAACTCTGTATTATTAATATCACACAACTTTTTTTTATGATGGTAACGAGTAATGAGCGCACTATCGACAGAATCTTCATCCGGGTAAATGTTTGGATAACGAAATTGATTAATTCAGGTCAGAGGAAAATGAAAAGAGCACAGCAGAAAAACAGAAGTTGATTATTAATAATAAATTTTGAGAGATATACAAGGAGTAGAAACACAGGTGAAAAAAAAAAAAAAAAGTATAGGAAAAGTTTTCAGCTTTCAGAACTTTCAATACTAGCGTCTCATTCAATTTACCTTTCATATTATATCGTTATATAATAATTATACTATATTAACTATAAAAATAATCAAAAATGGCCAGAAGAGTATGTGAATATTTGGAAACTGCTGAGTATTGAACGTTGCAAATATGGATATTGGAGATTATACTGAAGTTTTGATCAAGGGTTTATGCTGAGAATAATAGCGAACTGTTATATTGGACTGCCAAAGTTTACAACGATTTAGGATACATTATATTGCGGTGATGAACCAGGCATTTGAAGGATATTAGAATAGACATTTGTGAAGGATTCCAGTCTTAGGAAACGTGTTTGCAAATCGCGGGCAGTCCTCTTGAAAAGAACCTAGATAAAATATCATTATGAATATTGATTGCCTGCGAATGATCATATTTTCGATTGAGAGTATAATAATACCGAGTCATATTTGGCGTTCAGCTGCAGCTGAAACTACGGTGCCCTAGAACTTTATACTAACGTTTTTTTATAGCCAGCTAGATGTTACAGATACTGTAAGAACAAGCCTTACCCAAAGTCCAGATACAACAGAGGTGTTCCAGACGCTAAGGTCAGAATTTTTGATTTAGGTAGAAAGAAGGCCACCGTTGATGAATTCCCATTATGTATTCACTTGGTCTCTAACGAATTAGAACAATTATCTTCTGAAGCTTTAGAAGCTGCCCGTATTTGTGCTAACAAGTACATCACCAAGGTTTCTGGTAGAGATGCTTTCCACTTAAGAATCAGAGTCCACCCATTCCACGTCTTAAGAATTAACAAGATGTTGTCTTGTGCCGGTGCCGATAGATTGCAACAAGGTATGAGAGGTGCTTGGGGTAAGCCACACGGTTTAGCTGCCAGAGTTGACATTGGTCAAATTATCTTCTCTGTCAGAACCAAGGACAGCAACAAGGACGTTGCTATTGAAGGTTTAAGAAGAGCCAGATACAAGTTCCCAGGTCAACAAAAGATTATTATCTCCAAGAAATGGGGTTTCACTAACTTGAACAGAGACGAATACTTGAAGAGAGTTAACGCTAACGAAGTCAAGGATGACGGTTCTTTCGTTAAGTTCCTTTCCAAGAAGGGTTCTTTAGAAAAGAACTTCAAGGAATTCCCAGACTACTTCTTATCTGCTTAAATTCTTTAATATCTAACATATTCCTCTTTCTTCTGTTGATTAGTTATCATTATTCTTATTATATAGATTGATTGATAATATATTCTTTGGTTGATTATATATATACAAAGATGTTTCTTACATGCCTGTAGTAAATGTATTATTTGAAAGAATATTGATATTGAAAAGATAATATGGAAAATAGAAAAATGATAAAAACCCTGGTCCCTGATTATACAATATGATGGCAGTAAAGTCTTCACATCATTAATCTAACATATGCTAGAATTAAAGCAAAAGTACCGGTACAAACACCAATCAACCATTGCATGACTTGAGTTTTCACACTATCAATCTGCATCTTCATATTACTGATTTCTTGGTCTATTCTTGTATCGGTTTCCTTAATATGCAAATTATGCATGGAACTCTCTTCTCTGATTCTGCCTTTTTCTAAGCTTAAATCCAATCTGACACCTGCTTCAGTCTTGTTGATTTCTTCTCTTAATTTGGTTCTTAATTTCTCCAAATTTAATTTAATCTTCTCGTACTCAGTATTCATCTTATTGTACTCAGATCTATCCAATGACTGCAACTGGCCTTTCAATTTCACAAAGTCAACTTTCTGCTTATACAGTAATGTTCCAAGGGTTTCCTTCGTAGCATAGGTATTGGCCAAAGTCTGAATACCGTTGTCCATTGAAGATGATATAATCTTAACTATTGTATCGGCTTGTTCCTTGGTGAACAAATTATTTTTTTCCAAGCCTTCTTTAAATTTCCTCGTATCAAACGCTATAATATCGTCATTTCGAAAAATCAGCGTCTTATGGAAATTTCTTATGTTGTTACGTAGAAGAGATGTTGGGAGATTACCGGTATATTTGACACTTTTGTACATGTTTTCTCTGTTTATTTTCTATTTTTATTTTTGATATTCTTAAGTAGGGTGACCTATTGATTTTGATACTATTAAAATAAACTCTCAAATAAACTATCTTTTACTAATACTATTGTATATTTTGCTTGTTCGTTGATACATTCAAATGTGGCAAAATGTCTTCAAAGGAAAGACCATACAGACGAGAAGCTTTCATAATATTATCGCTCATTTTTATTTATAGCCAGCCAACACGAAAAGAGACTTCTGAAAAACGACTAACAAAAAAAAAATATGTAGAGCAGAAGAGAATAATCCCTGCCGGTAGAACGGATTTTGGGGTATCACGTAGTTGCTTTATTTATTTATTTTTAATTATTCGTGCCAATAGAATTCAAGGGAAAATTACGTGCCAAGGCCTAAAGGTTTGACAAACTTGGAGATCAGAAGGCATAGATCCATATTAAGAGCGTATATAGAAAGAGGTGTATTAAGAAATACATATCAAGGGAAATTTTCGTTAAAATTGAATAAGGATATTGATAGATATCCAGTGTTACAAATTAAATTTGATTTCAGGTTGTCTTTTTTAGTCACTCATTTAGATGAACAGTATCTTTACTGTCAGCAGAATTATCCGGTATCAAACTCCCACGAAAAGTGTATTCAAAAATCACGTTCCCTTTTTTAGATTTTATAGCATGTCTGACAGCAACAAGAGCCTCAATAATGTTGGTGCGGTTTCTGAACCAATAGTTTGGATTGATTGTGAAATGACAGGATTGAATGTATTCAAGGACACCATCATCGAGATTTGTTGTATTATTACTGACGGTAAATTAAATATAGTTGACGAAAAGGGATTTGAATCTGTCGTTCATAAACCAAAATCTGTCATGGATAGCATGAACGAGTGGTGCATTGATCATCATGGAAGATCAGGGTTGACCCAGAAAGTACTTAACAGTGATAAGATGGAATGCTCATTAGAAAACGTCGAAAAGGAATTGTTGGCATACATTAAAAAATATGTGCCAAAGCAGCGTACGGCTGTTATGGGAGGAAATACAATTCATATGGATAAATTCTTTATGACAAGAGAGTTTCCAAATGTTGTTGATCATTTGCATTATAGAGTCATCGACGTCAGTTCTTTCTCGGAGACCTGCAAAAGATTGAGTCCTGTCACTGCCAGCTACCAACCCAGAAAGACTAATGCGCATACTGCCAAAAGTGATATTTTGGAAAGCATAGAGCAGCTTAGATGGTTCAAGGATAACTATTTGAAGTCTGATAAAGAGTTTTCTGAAAATTATTTTAAAAATGATAATTCTTAAAGACTTTTTTTTTTATTTATTGTTTATGTTTACATTTTTTGTTTTCATTGATGAAGTATATTCTTGTTACAACAGGCATGTTAGTATTTGTTATTTGCTACATTTAGATCAACTGGTAAATCCATCGGCATTACTTTGCTGCTGTGTAGGACCAGAAGAGTAATTGATACCATGCGTGTGATAAGCTACGTTTTTGAAATTCTAGCTCTAAAAGGCATGTATTGTATGGCGATAAATAAAAATGGCAAATGAAAGATAGTTATTAAAAATAAATTGAAAAATAAAAAGGCGTGATACATAAAGAAAGAAAAAATAATGGCAAAATAAAAATAATAATGGAAGTATGAGAATGATGGCTAACTTCAAACAACCAAATAGATGGATGCAATGCTAATGGATATGGGTATCACGGAATTGTTAATGACAGATTTATGTTGAAAGGAGGCGAAACAGCGCAAAGATGGAACACTTTAAACGGAGACGAAGCCCACAAGAGAGGAAATGGCCAAGGCAAAGAAGATTTTTCTTGATAATCCGGAATGGGCTACAACTGTGGCGCCATTGACAGCAGGGGAGTCAAAGCTGCCTGCGGCAACACTTGGTGTTACAGTAGTGCTGGCGCTGACGCTTGTTGCCGATGGAATGCCCTCGCTTGGATCGAATGAGGATGTGGAAAGCGTTTCATCTGGCAAAGTTGCGGTCAAGTTGTTCGTGAGGCCAGCAGTGTCAGCCACATAAATGGTTGAGGAGCTGTAGTTTTGAAGGGTGATGAGGGAATCAGACACTGCTGACACCAAGCTGTTGCTAATTTGGTCAGCAAAGCCGTAGGAGGACTGGTCGAGCACATGCAAGTCTGAGTAGTAGCGAATTGTTAACGACATTCTGGCTGGAAAGAGGAACAGACTGAGAAGAGTAAAGCAGAACGAACGAGCAAAAGGAAAGAAGACAAAAACCGAAGTGGCAAGCAGCTGACACTATCTGTGTTTGTGCTGTGCAATATATAAGGAAATCACGGTAACAGGGGCTCCAATATTAAATATAATATTGTTTAAAATAGTATTAGTACTAATATTAGTGGAAGTGTAATAATATATTATGGTGATAATAGTAGTATAAACGGTATGAGTAAATGCAAAGAAAAGTTGTCAAATGGAAAACAAAAACGTAAATCACGGAGAGACATCGAATGTTATATACTCAATTTCTGGACAAATTTAGAACCAGCTTCCCATCTCGTGGTGTTAGCAGTTGAAGAACTTGGGGAAACCTTAATTGCTGTGTTTTCCAGGTACGAAAACAGAAAAAAAAATTCTTCCATTGTTAATGTTCATGCTGAAACCCGCTAGCAGGTAAGGTACCAAGATGCAGGCCTTCAATTTGTACCTGGATCGGCGCATCGCTGCAACTCCTGTTATCCGTTTTGGGCAGCGCTTAGTTCTTGTTGCGTCACAGAAGCCGATATTTTTAGTACATGACGTCTTTTGCTGGCACCGTACACTTGCACCTGCTTGTGCTGTGTGTGCTGAGAGCACACCGAATATCGAGAATCGTATCGGCTTCCCTTTGTGTTGCTGTTTTGCAGCTCCACGATTGTTTCGCATGCCGGCTTTGTGGAACCATGGAGAATCGCCAGCTCGCTGGTCTAGAATAGTGGATACTCTAGATGACGTCTCTCTATTGTTGTTTGGGCTGTGTTGCCGTCGCTGGCAACACTCGCGACGATCGCTTATTGTTGCGGCTGCATCCGTGGTTACAGGCAGCCCAGGAGCTGTGGGAGACAGGAACCGCGCTATTGTTCGCCCGTCGAGCCTGCCAATGTCAGCGAGCGCCAAATCAAGCACAACCCATGCGCTCCGTGATAAGGTTCTCCGATAGCGGTTGAAGAACAATCGGCCAGCATTACAGATAGAACTGGTCTAGGCATGCTCGCCAGGAACAAGCAGGAAAAGGGCACCGTAAACGCTGTGGGCATTTCCGCATCTGGAGCTGAGCAAACTTCGCTCCAGAATTGCGCAGACAACCGTCCACCCATCTTGCGGGATCTTTATCCTTTGTTCACGGAGCGCGAGCCGTGGTTTCACCGAACACGCCATTCGCTGCAATCCCGTGCAAATCCTGGTCAGCAGTAATCCCTGCCATGCGAAGAAGCACCTGGAACACAGCTTGCCGCAAGGTCGTACCTGTTTGTCCAGTTTCCAGATCGAGTGGCATCCATCATTTGTAGCAGGTACGTTTTAGGGCTGCCAGTTCCAATATCTGAGGGAGCTGCTAGCGATCTACAGCTGAGAGCCGCGCATTTAATACGTCATGGTGCAGAATTGCGCAGTTCGGTTGTACTATTGACGATGGTCCTGTTCGCCAAGTGCTTTCACTTCTCGTTAATACTGGTCACGAGAAATACGATACGTTGCGAAGACAGAACAGAAAATACATACGGATATCCGGAATAGTTAAACGGCATACGCGTCGGAGCTCATAATTCTATATGAATATCTGGCTATGTTATGGCAACCAAGTTGCTAATGCTGTGGACTTATATCGTTCACAGGCAATTCGTGCTATTTCTTTCTCCCAGTATACATTTCCCAAAGATACATCGATCCAGGGCAAGTTGATGGCTTTCTTATAGGACCTGTAATTGCTTCTTTGGCCATGGGGGCTACCCTACCTTCCTCGAATGATAATCCGTAGTTGTGTCATGCCACTAGCAATGTTGCCTGCCTGCTAATTCTGATCACGTAGCAGCAGCTTGCTATGCTTGAAATTTTTGGCTATTTCTGCGCTTTACACATTTTGCTTGCTGCTCAGCATTACTAATATATTAATAATACAGTTCGGCTATTATTAATACACAAATCGAGAGGGTATATAAAAACATGGCAATTTCTGTTTGGAAATACTTTGCCTTCAACTAATACTATCAATTTCTAAGCAAAACACGTAAAAAAATGAGTAAATTACTAGTTGTTTTTGGCGCCACCGGCCATCAAGGTGGTTCAGTTGTCTCTTACGCTGCTAAGGAGTTAGCTGGTGAATATAAAATTAGGGCTATTACCCGTAATCCGTCCAAGCCATCGGCTCTCAAGCTTAAGGAGCTTGGTGTTGAAGTCGTTGCTGGCGATGCTACCAATGAGGAGTCTCTTAGAAGGGTGTTGAAGGGTGCTGATACTGTTTTCGCTATGTCTGCTATGAGTCTAGATGGAACTGGCGATGAATTTAAAGTTGGTAAGACAATTGCAGATGCTGCCATTGCTTCTGGTGTCGAGTACTTTATTTGGAGTACTCTTCCTTCAGTGTCCAAGTTGTCCAAAGGTGAGTTTACCCATGTCGAGCATTTCGATAAAAAGGCTGAAGTCGAAGACTATATTCGTGGATTGCCTATTAAGAGCTCGTTCTACTGTCCAAGTGTTTTTTTGCAAAACTTCGAGGGTATGTTTAAGCCTCAGCCAACACAAAATGGCGTGTATTCGCTCTTCAACATTGTGGATCCAAAAGTAGCTATTCCATGGATTGATGTTGTTGCTGATACTGGTAAGTATGTTGGTACTATTCTTAAGAGTCCAGATGCCTACGAAGGTAAGACGTTGTATGCTGCTCTGGGGCTCTACAGTCTAGAAGACATTGCTGAGATTATCAGCAAGGTTTCGAAGAAGAAGGTAGTATACACGCAGATTCCTGAGGATACATATAGCTCATTGTTGCCGCCGGCTATTGCAAAAGATATGGTTGAGATGTTCGAATGGTACAAGTTTGGATATTATGGTCCAGAGACAAAAAAGTTGCTTGCTCAAACTGCAAGTGAAGTTGATTTCAAGCCAACCCTCCCAGAAGAATACTTCAAAGCTAATCCAATTAGTTTCGATTAAATCATACAAATTGATTTCGTACTCGTATACTTGTCCACGTATATATTTTTCATTTAAATTAAACAGCACTCAAAGTAAATGTATATTTAGTGTCGGAATGTCATGTTCACATCTTAGTTATAAAAGTTAAAAGTGATGTAACCCATTTTTGAGCTAGTTGAGACTTTTTTGTAACACTGGATTTTGTAGTATCATTATTTTTTAGGGACTGTTTTCGCTTTGGATTAGCTCGTAAGTGGTCTGGGCTGATAGCCCGATAGTGCTTGGTTCAAAGAATGACGTATTGGCTGTTTACAACAATAGCATTGCCACAAGATCTTTCACAGTTGACTTATCAATGTGGATCGTTCCATCATTTGCTGGCTGTCAGTATTTTTATTATACTAGACATTGTCAACAGATTCTATTACAAACCTCAGATTGAAACACATGATGCTTCAAACGACAATCAGAAATAGTGCAGCAATGACGAAATTGTACATGAGGATATCAGACTTAAAAAAGCAGGAATCTAGAACAACAAGTTGACACCTTAAATTCAATATCATCACGTGCTACATATGAGGGCATATATCACGTGAACTTTTTTTTGCTTTGTTGCATTCTTATGTCGAAACCTATCATAAATTAGTATCAACACATTTTTTTTGCGTTCTCATAAAGATGGCAGAAGACAAACAGAATTTCATTAACTGGTGTCTAGGTTTTTATACCTGAATAGAAAGGTTCATTTTAAGATGAGGAACAAATCCCGTCCTGAAGATATTGGCTGAAAAAAAAAGTACGAAAACGAAAAAAAAATGATGGAGATGAAAATGAAAATATACCTTGATATTATTACAGTCTTGTATCTCTTTTCTTCTCTTTTCAGATTACTCTTGAATATTATTTCTATAATATACACTAAAAACTAAACGAAACTATCAAAAATGGGTGCCTACAAGTACTTGGAAGAATTACAAAGAAAGAAGCAATCTGATGTCTTAAGATTTTTGCACAGAGTCAGATGTTGGGAATACAGACAAAAGAACGTCATCCACAGAGCCAGCAGACCATCTAGACCAGACAAGGCTAGAAGATTAGGTTACAAGGCCAAGCAAGGTTTCGTTATCTACAGAATCAGAGTCAGAAGAGGTGGCAGAAAGAGACCAGTTAGAAAGGGTGCTACTTACGGTAAGCCAACCAACCAGGGTGTTAACCAATTGAAATACCAAAAGGCTTTGAGACAAACTGCTGAAGAAAGAGTTGGTAGAAAGGCTGCTAACTTGAGAGTCTTGAACTCTTACTGGGTTAACCAAGACTCCACCTACAAGTACTTTGAAGTCATCTTAGTTGATCCACAACACAAGGCCATCAGAAGAGATGCCAGATACAACTGGATCGTCAACCCAGTCCACAAACACAGAGAAGCCAGAGGTCTTACTGCTGTTGGTAAGAAATCTAGAGGTATTAACAAGGGTCACTTGTTCAACAACACCAAGTCTGGTCGTCGTCACATCTGGAAGAAGCACAACACTTTGTCCTTGTGGAGATACAGAAAATAAGCGCTTTGATTATGGATTTTTCTATTCTCTGCCTTGTATTCTGCACAGACAAAACTGTTTTTTTGGATTTTTAATTTTTTTTTTCTTTTGGTAATATTTTCATGTGTATAGATTATGAATTTATGTTTATATGTGACTGTGCTGATATTTATCATGCTTTTTTCCGTAGATCAGTCTTGCTTTAGCTTTTGTGAAAAGCCCTACTGCTTTAATGTATGTTTTAGACTTGCGAGCCTGCCAGTGGTGGTTGAAGATAAAAGATTCCCCAGGGCAGAAAGAGGCCTAAAACCTTCAGGTGCCCCTACGCGTCAAGCAGTCACTCATCCAATAAAGCAATTGTTAGTCAGTTGAATGAATGGACATGAGTAAGCAATCTGCACAAGAATTCTTTTTGTAATATTAAAAGAAGCAAGCTTACAATACCCAAAAATAATCAAGAATTAATTTCTCCAAGAACTTTGAGTAACTTCATAAGTGGCTGATCCTTCTATTCGAGGAATGGTTTCGGCGATACTTCTAGGAAGCCTGTATCTCGTGAATCACGTGTTATTAAGAAGCATCCATTATGAAGATCGCTCTAAATAAAAATTTTTTTGTTTCTTCGCAGCTATGAATGACTCTTCCGTCTGAAGAGTAACAAAAAAAGCAGTCAGGCAGTCAATATCAATATTTAACTTTTTTTTTGCTATATAGCCTGGTTCTTCTATGTCCACTGCGTGAGCGTTACTATACACTCTTCTTCTTCTTCTCTTCTCTTCTTTTCTTCTCTTCTCTTTGAATCATTGTTCCCCTATATTCCCTAGATCAGATCTTTTTGTTGGCTTACAGTCTTTGAGTTCTCCTATATCGCAGAAGTCTCTACTAAAGATTACCAATCTATAACCCCAAATCAACAATAATAATAACAACAAAATGTCTACTGCTCACAGAAAAACTGCTATTGTCTCTGTTTATAACAAAACAGGTTTATTGGATCTTGTCAAAGGTTTGACCAAAAATAATGTCAGAATCTTGGCTTCTGGCGGTACCGCCAGATTGATCAGAGAATCTGGTTTCCCTGTTGAAGATGTTTCCTCAATTACACATGCGCCTGAAATCTTGGGCGGCCGTGTTAAAACTTTGCATCCTGCTGTTCACGGCGGTATCTTGTCCAGAAACATTGAAAGCGACGAAGCTGATTTGAAGGCTCAAGGAATTGAGAAAATTGACTTTGTCGTTTGCAACTTGTATCCCTTCAAGGAAACCGTCAAGAAAGTTCTCGTCACTATTCCAGAGGCAGTTGAAGAGATTGACATCGGCGGTGTCACTTTGTTAAGAGCCGCTGCCAAGAACCATGCTAGAGTTACCATCTTGAGTGATCCTAATGATTATGCTGGCTTCTTGAAGGAATTGGATTCAGGTGAGATCTCTGCATCCAGCAGAAACACTTACGCTTTAAAGGCTTTTGAGCACACTGCTGATTATGATGCTGCTATCTCTGACTTCTTCAGAAAGAAGTACTCTGAAGGTGTCTCTCAATTGACCCTTAGATATGGTGCAAACCCGCATCAGAAACCTGCTCAAGCTTATGTCAAGGAAGGTAAGTTGCCATTCGAAGTCATTAATGGTTCTCCTGGTTACATTAACTTATTGGATGCTCTTAACTCTTGGCCATTAGTCAAAGAATTAAGTGCTTCTTTAAACTTACCAGCCGCGGCTTCTTTTAAACACGTCTCTCCAGCTGGTGCAGCCGTCGGTATCCCATTAACTGATGTTGAAAAGAAAATCTACTTTGTTGACGATATCGAAAACTTGTCCCCATTAGCAAATGCTTATGCCAGAGCCAGAGGTGCTGACAGAATGTCTTCTTTTGGTGATTTCATTGCGTTATCCAATATTGTTGATTACCCAACTGCCAAGATCATCTCTAGAGAAGTTAGTGATGGTGTTATTGCTCCAGGTTATGAACCAGAAGCTTTGGAATTATTAAAGAAAAAGAAGAACGGCAAATACTGTATCTTGAAGGTTGATCCAAATTATAAGCCGGAAACTCTTGAAAAGAGAGAAGTTTATGGTATCACTTTAGAACAAAAGAGAAACGATGCCATTATCAGTCCAGAAAGTTTCAAAGAAATAGTCTCCGAAAACAAAGACTTGAACCAGCAAGCCATTGTTGATTTGATTGTTGCTACTATTTCTTTAAAATACACTCAGTCCAATTCTGTTATATATGCTAAGAATGGTATGACAATTGGTTTGGGTGCTGGTCAACAATCCAGAATCCATTGCACCAGATTGGCTGGTGATAAGGCTGATAACTGGTGGTTCAGACAACACCCTAAAGTCTTAAGTTTCAAGTGGAAGAAGGGTACTAAGAGACCTGAAAAGTCCAATGCTATTGACTTATATGTTTCTAACCAAGTTCCAACCACTGAACCAGAAAAATCCGAATGGGAATCCAAATTCGAAGAAATTCCAACCCCATTAACTGAAAGTGAAAGAAAAGAATGGTTAAGCAAATTAGACAATGTTGCTTTATCTTCTGATGCTTTCTTCCCATTCCCAGATAATGTTCACAGAGCTGTCAGATCTGGTGTCAAGTATATCGCAGCACCAACTGGTTCCGTTATGGATCAAGTTGTATTCGATACTGCTGATTCTTACAATTTAGTCTACGTCGAAAACCCAATCCGTTTATTCCACCATTAGTTTTTTTTTTTTGGGAAAAAATTCAACGGGGAAATCCATAAACTCTTAATATATAGTACTTTTAACTAATATACATTCTACATAAATCTTATACTTTTATTTCATATAAGCATTTGACTGGTTTATAGTCAATTAAATCTTGACACATGGACTGTGGCTTGATATTTCTAAGTCCAGATCATGTATTATAGTAAAGGATACTTTTGCCATGAATTAATTAAAAAAGCCAAGGATGCGTATATCTTGGATATATGGTGATACTCACACTATAGTACTATATATATTATGATATTATGTATATACAAGACTCTCTGGGTGTATCGATATATAAAAATAGAAGAGGATGTTGAAAAAAAAAAAGAAAGAACCGCAAAACAGTGTATGGAAAAGGTATTTATTTCCTCTTGGTGCATGCATGCAAGTTGCGTGCCCCATATCCTAGTAGTAATAAATTCACGTCACATAATAATAGAAAAATTCAACATGAGGCATCAAAAGCAGAACCCCCATAAAATTGTCTCTATTTTTAACTTTGATAATTGAAAATTTGAAAAAAGTCCCCTTTTCTTGAATCTGCCATTTTTTGTTAGGTATATATATATGACTGACAGTTTCCACATTATAACGAGGACAGATAATTATTTAATTCTAATCTACCCAAGTTTTTTTTCAATAATTTTTTTGGCAAAAATCTATCAATAGAAAAAATAATAATTTGTTCGAACTGACCCTAATACTTTCTTTTAACACATACCTTGATATATTCGGCAATTATTTTCTTTTTATTTCTCTTATAGAATATATCAATATCAAGAATGAACTTAAATTTGCTCTTCCTCAGCACTTTGTTATTGAACATTGCCTCTGCTGCTCAAAATCAGCATAATCATGAAAAAAGAGATACTGTGACTGTGGTTCATACTGCAATTGATGTTGTCAATATCGACCAAGTGGTTACAGTTTTTGAAGATGGCGCCACTGCAGGTGTAGAAGATGTTACCCAATACACTTCAAAAAGTCAAGGTATCACAACAATTAATCCCGTTTCATCCTCGACTGCTTCCATTGATTCCTCCTCAGCAGCAGCACAAAATAAAGCAGCTGTACAAACAGCTACTGGTACCGCAGTTGCTAATACTGCCTCTGCCGCTGCTGGGACAGCCTCCGCTGCAAGTACCGGTGCTTCCTCTAGCGATGTGGCCTTAAGTTCTGGTTCTTCTGGTACTTTGGGCATCGCCTATACTCCATATGACAACAATGGACAGTGTAAAACTGCTGCCGATGTCAAAAGTGATATTTCCAAATTATCAGGCTACAATATTATCAGAATATACAATGTTGACTGCAATGGTGTTCAAAATGTTTTATCCGCCATGGGTAGTAACCAGAAATTATTTGCAGGTCTTTACACGCTTTCCACTATCAGTGATGAAGTTTCTAGTTTAAATCAGCAAATCAAGGCTGCTGGTAAAGATTGGAGTGTTATTGATACTGTTAGTGTTGGTAATGAATTAGTTAACTCAAACTCTGCTACAACATCTCAAATTCAGGCTGCTATCACTTCCGCCAAGCAAGCCTTAAACGCTCTTGGTTACACTGGCCCCGTTGTTAGTGTTGATACATTTACTGCGGTTATCGACCATCCAGAGTTATGCCAATATTCGGATTATGTTGCTGTCAACTGCCACGCGTATTTTGATGGTGGTGTTTTAGCTGAAAAATCGGGTGATTTTATTGTTGAGCAAATCACAAAACTTCAATCTATTTGTGGTAGCGGAAAAGAAGTTATCATTACTGAAACTGGTTGGCCACATGCTGGTAACACGAATGGAAAGGCTATTCCTAGTGTTGCTAATCAACAAGCTGCTTTGCAATCCATTAAATCCAAAGTTGGTAACAAGGTATTTTTGTTTTCAGTTTACAATGACAAATGGAAGTCCCCAGGTTACTACAATGTGGAACAAAACTGGGGTGTTTATGGTGATAGTCCAAACTAACTTTAATGCTCCTTTTCCTTATCAATATATTGCTTTCTTTATGCTTATTTTTCTTATCCTACTCAATTCTCATTTTTGTTTTAATCTTCATATAAACATCAGTTCAGTTCACTTCTTCTATAAATATAATTAAACTATCCATACATGAATCATTATTATCTTGTAGAAGTTGAGTTACTTTTTATAGTTTGAAGTCCGTATACGTTTGTAATATTTGAGCTATTTTTGAGAACCCCATTTTTCATTTCGGTTTGTCCATACACAGTTTTCTTCCGCGGATCGGATCAACAAATCTGGCAATTGTCTTATCAAAAAAGGAAATTCATTTTCGCATGTAACATCTCATATTTAACAGATCACTGAAAAAAAAATCACAAGAAAATTACATATATATGAGGAGAAAAAAGCATAGAATTGCTATCTTCTATTTTTTGTTGGTTACTTTTAATATAAATCGTTGAGAAGTTCCTCGAAAACAGAAGCTTGTTTTGCACATATTAAAGAGTACATATTAATACTTCGAAATTTCAAAACGCAATACAAAAGAAATGTCCTTGTCCCCATTTGAGAAAGCTATAACAGGATCTGTGGCATCAGTAATTGCTAACTCCGTTGTATATCCGTTGGACCTTTCAAAGACCTTAATACAATCTCAACCAAACATCAAAAATTATTCGAAGGAACAAATAAGAAATGATCCAGACCTCTATTTCAATACCGTTGATTGTTTGAAAAAAATATACAAGAAGCACGGTTTTGAAGGTTGGTACCTCGGTATTGCTTCTTCGTTGGCATCGACAGCTTCAAGTAACTTTGCTTATTTCTTTTGGTATGCAATGATTCGTAAAGTTTATGAGACTAAAATTTCTAAGAAGCAAAAAAGTACAGTTGTTGAACTATCCTTGGGTGCTATTGCTGGTGCCTTATCCCAAATTATTATCATGCCGATTTCCACTGTGTCTACCAAGCAGCAAACGGAGTCCAAAAAGCAGAGCTTCTATGAAATAGCACTTAAAATTATTAATTCGCCGGACGGTTTTCGCGGCCTTTGGAGTGGTTTGAAAGTCTCATTGGTACTCACTGCAAATCCGTCCATCACCTATGGTGCATTCGAAAGGTTAAGATCTTTATTTTTTTCAGGAAAACCAAGCTTATCTGCAATTGAATCCTTTTCCTTGGGTGTATTTAGTAAATTGATGGCAACTGTTGTAACAATGCCTTTAATTGTATCCAAAGTAATGATCCAAAGAAAGGACGTAACTATCAGTAGACAAGTACGCGATCCTAAAACAGGTGAGGTGAAGGTAATAAAAGAAGTCAAATCCTTTTCAACATTTCAAGAAGCTTTGGTTTATATCTACAAAAATGAAGGTGTGTTGGGACTATGGAGAGGCTTGATTCCACAAATATCAAAAGCAGTTGTTGTTCAAGGTTTCTTGTTTATGTTCAAAGAACAATTAGAAAAATTATTGATTCTTTTCTTTCAATTGTTAAAAATTAGAAAGAGAAAGGCTCTAAAATAATTATAATTCATATTTTATCACTTTTTAATATACAATCACACTAATATAAATATTCAATGCTACCTCTTATTCTACTTTACAAAAAAAAATTGGAAGTCGTAAGCTTCAAAGCAAAAAATATACTAAAATTATTGATTAGATTTTAGAAAATTTACCTAGTTCCTTTAATACGTTAAAAGAGTAAACAAAAAACGCGTCAATAAGTACAAATTACACATATTCAATTTGGATTTAAATACAATAAGCAATTAATCGGAATTACTGTTTAGGTAACTCGAGAATAAGATTGTTAAAAGTAAATCACTTGAAGGATCAGAAGTGATTGGAGTTTACTTTTGTGTGTAATAGAGAAAATATATTAAATATAAAACTCTGTAGAGAATAAATAACTGATACAATTTGTATATCAATAATTAATAAGTAGGATCCTTGATTAAAAGGAATTGAAATAAATAATAAAATGATAAAATGTATAAGTAGAGAGAGGATTTAGGTTCTTTATATAATGGTAGTTTCATTTCTCCTTGATTATTTAATCTAATGATTAAACGGCTTTGTATTAGTAGCATCACGGCACATTCTTACTAATCATAAGGCACATTCTTAGTAATCAATTGTAAAATGCCTCATAGTATTATCTATAATACGACACAATTATAGGAACTATTAATTATTTCAAAGTTTTTTTTAGAAAAGTTTTAGTTTTTAAAATGTCAGCAAAAAAAAAAAAAAAGTTGACATGGTTCACAGGTAGTAGCGAGTTGCATAAAAACTTAAAGTTATTGAAGAAAATTCAATTAAGGAGGGTTGGCCGAGCGGTCTAAGGCGACCGACTCAAGAATATCAAATTCTTCTGACCTGTAAAGGTTGGGTTATCGGTTATCGAAAGGTGCGCGAGTTCGAATCTCGCATCCTCCATAATTTTTTTTTTAAATTTTGTTTCCGGATTTAGTTATTCATGCTGTCAGAGCTGGTTGAATTTCTAAGTTTTTCAAATCCTCATCTCAATGTGATATAACTACATTTTTTCGCTCCCCCATCAAAGCAAGTAATCCAATTTCCAAATAAGAGAGTTGTACACAGATAGCGAAGAGATTAGGTTCCCAAGAGTATTCGGCAAATATATATATCTTGAAGAAACTCAGATATTTTTAGACTGAAAAAACAAAAAAACAAGCAACAACGATAACCAAAAACAGATATCTGGGTTATGCTCCTTACTTTAGCTTTCAAGGATATTATTAAAACAACAACAACTAAGACTACGCTAACAAGACCATTTTGCCAATCATTTAGTTTTTCCAAAAAAAGAAGTAAAATAAATACTAATAATAAAAGTACAACAACAAGAAGGAATCAACCAAGGGAATCAAAGTCGAACAGAGATACATTGGCGTCTATGTATGAAATTAAAACAATATCGCATCCAACATTAGATACCAGTCATCCGTTGCTTTGTATCACCTCAAACACGGGTATTAAATACTTTATAGGGAATGTATCTGCAGGATCTCAGAGAGTCATAGTATGCAATTCTGTAAAATTAGGTAAATTGAAAAATATTTTTTTGACTGGACAGCTCAATTGGGATAAACTTTGCGGATTACCAGGATTTATTTTGACTGCCAGCGATCAGGGCTTAAAAAAATTGAATATTAGTTACAGTAATGAGATTCTTCAATACTTAATATCCAGTTGGAGATACTTTGTGTTTCGTAAAGGAATGGATATTGAATGTTCAAAGGTTGAATTTGAAGGTGAGAATGTTTTCCAAGATGAGTTAATAAATGTGAGAAGTTTCAAAATCCAATCAGTTGGAATTAATAATAACATGGGAACTTCCGTTGAAAAAGTTGATGAAATCATAGATAAAACTAGATTCTCAAATATCAAATTTTTGAACGAAATAATTTTAAGAATGTTTCCATTAGATGAAAGAGCAAATGCTATAAATGAAAAATCAGAAATCACCGATAAAGAGTTGATTGAAATGTCTGAATCAGACCCTAATTTAGATGACGACTATGTAAATACTGAACTCCCAAGATGTGATTTTGATAAGCAAATCACTAATTTTTCTACGAATTATTTGATTGAATTTATGCCAGCAAGAGGAAGATTTGATATAAAAAAAGCCAAAGAATTGAATATCAAGCCAGGAAAAGTATATGCGGAATTAACTAGCGGAAAGACAGTGACTTTAGATGATGGAAGAATTATTACACCTAATCAGGTAGTTGGACCATCTAGATATTTCAACAAAGTTTTAGTGTTAGATATTCCTACTCAGGACACATTAATGAATTTGAATCAATTTATTAGATATGACAAAGAGAAGTCAATACTGAGGGAACAGTGGGAAAATTTGAATTTAGTTTATTATTTTGTTCATGATAGTATTAATGTTGAAGGTGAAGAATTTCAAAATTTGATTTCATTTTTCAAAGATCAGTTAAATGTTAAAAATCATGTTATATCACACAAGCATTACATTAATAATAAAATCAATTTTAAAAGAACGACTGAATTGACAATGCAGTTGAAATCCTTACAACCTAACAATTATCAGTTGCCTATATTTCTGCTAAAGACCAGAAAGGAAGATTTAGAAAATGGTGTTAAAATTTATCCATTAACAGGAAATCAAAGATTTGAGATTAATGCGGGTTATGAAATTACTTATGATAATGAAGCCAATGAATTAGCAGAAAAGGGTACAGAGCTCGAGTACTTAAATGAAATTTATGATAAAAAAGTAAGAAAATTTTTAACAGATGAAGAATTTGGGGAAAGTGACAATATTAACAATTCAAATGAAATTTCTGAGATTTTCAAACAAAGAACTGATAATATTACAAATATATCTAACAATTACATAACTGAGCAATTAGAAACTTCAGCATTACTGAAAATTTTGAAAGATAGCGTTCAAACTATAACTTTAGGAACAGGATCAGCTATACCTTCTCTTTTGAGAAATGTATCATCTACTATTGTTAGATTACCATTTTTCAATGAGAAAACCAAAGAGATCAATGTATCATCTATTATCTTAGACGCCGGGGAAAATACGTTGGGAACTATCCAAAGACTTTTTAGTAAGGATGAAATATCTAGATTTTTTGGAAAAGAATTAAATTTGATTTATTTATCACACCTTCATGCAGACCATCATCTCGGAATTATTTCATTAATTCAAAAATGGAATTTTTATAGTAATAATATTGATAGAAAATTGTTTATTGTTGCCCCTTGGCAATTTGAAAAATTTCTAAATGATGTTTCTCATGTTGACCCAGGTTTAGATCTTAAAAGCGTTGTATTTATAGATTGTGAGAAATTTCTCATTAAAAGTATGAAGCTTAATAATAATATGGATTTGTATATTGACGAAAGATCCTCGATTTCTCAGTTATACAAATTTTTGAATTTGTCCTCTATTAAAATGACAAGGGCATTTCACTGCCAATGGTCATATTGTGTTACATTCAATTTTAAATTATCTGATAGAATACCGTTTAAGTTAAGTTATTCTGGGGATACCAGACCAGTTAAAAGATTTGCGAAAATTGGACAAAATTCAGATTTGTTAATTCATGAAGCTACCTTAGAAGATAGTTTACAAGTTGCAGCTATTGAGAAGAAGCACTGTACGATTTCTGAAGCTTTAAAAGTTGGCGAATGGATGAGGTGTAAAAAATTGATCTTGACGCATTTCAGCCAGAGATATCCTAAAATTCCAGAATTTGATACCATTAATTGCAAAAGAGTTCAAGAGAACGATAATGAATCATTAATGTATACTGATAATGATAATTATGAAGAAAATGGTTATAGTTATAACATGCCCACAGAATTTGCATTTGATGGACTTTTTATCAAATTTAAGGATATTGGAATTTTACAAAGACAATCATTGGAAAAATTGAATGAGTTTTTTAAAATCGAAGCAGAAATTGAAGAGAGAGAGAAACAAGAAGTACAAAAAAAATTAAACAATAAAAAGAAGGATAAAAATAAGCGTCAAAAAATTAAAAATTAGAAATAATATTCATGATGTATGTATGAACTGCAAGTAACTAATAGAAAACTATATTTTACAGAAATAATATATATAATAGAAATATATATAGTAACAATAATGTAAGACAATTGATTATATTATGAAATGGGACATTATGGGAATAAAAGAAAATAATAAAAGTATCGTAAACTATAAACATGAGTAATAATAAGTAGGAAGAAATGAAAAAATCAATCTAAATAATTTTTTTTCGCTTTTTAGTGTTTTTTTGTAACTTATTTCAAAGCCCGAATATTTCTAAAATTGGCAACCGAAATATCTGAAACATCAACGGTATCTAAGGAATTCAAAATAGGAGCAACATAAGGAAATTTCACAGCCGTAATTTCAGTCAACAATTTAATTTGGGTAATGTTTTTAGAATACATTGAATAAACTTTAACAAGTTTAGCATATAAAAGCGCGCGATCTGTAAATTTCGAAGCAATTGTAGCATCCCTAAGTGCCGCCCAATCTGCCTTATGAATAAATGTTGAACCTTGATAATCTGAAAAAACCAATAATTCATTCCACTTATTAATAATATCTTGATCGGTGGTTGTTACAGATCCCAAAGCTTTAAGAGCAACTCTATATGCTACTTGAGTCTTTGTAACATTGTACAATTGGTAATAATTAATAATTTCGTTGATAATTTGATAATCTTGCCAAACCACACATTTAGTCATAACAATATTTAAGAACGGTTCATCCAAAGGCTTAATATTTGCATAAATAGAGATAATTTTCTTCAAATTTTCAAATCCAAGAACTTTATCATTCTCGAAATTTTTAAAGAATATGGTTAAAAATAAATCATTTAAAGCGGATGAAACACCTTTGGTAACTGAAGTACCATAATTTTTCCAACATTTAACCCAAATGTTCAACACTTGTTCAAAATCTTTAGTTTGATTCCATGTGTTTATCATAAAAGATTTAACATATGGGACTTGTAAATCAACATGATATGGCATTTCATCATTCAAAGCCTTTTCGAAAAATGTATTGGCCACAGATAAATCGGAGCATTCTCCAATGAATGTCAAATGGATCTCTGTTAAATAACCAAAATTCTTAACGTTTGATACACTGCACAATTCCTCAAATAACTGTAAGGCAAAATTGATCTCACCTGCCAAAAGACATGTCTTGATCATACCTGCGCCCAAATTTGGATGACATAACGAAGATTTCAGTTGAGTACTTCTTGATTTTTCGAAAAGATCTTTGACTTGTAAGAAATCTTGATACTTGGCGTATAACAAAGGCAAGATGACTCCCACAACTCTAGGATCTAACCAAATTTTAGTTATGGTATCTTCTGATGATTCTAATTGATTTATATTCATAGTTGCATTTTCCCAGATAGAAATGGCTTCATCATAAAGCTGCAATTCCTTAAAAGAAGTGATCAAATGCATAGCACCGTATTGGTTAACTACCACCTTGTTTGAAATAATATCAGAAGCGATTTTTCTCAACGAAACACAAATGTAATCCATCATATCTTTGTGGAAGTTCGTGGCATCGAAATCTGGTTTTTTATCTAATTTCAAAGTCAATTTTCTGTTCTGTCTAAGACCTGTGTGAAGCAAATAAATCATGGAAGCTACTCTTTCAGGAATGAAATCTGGGGTGCCTGCAAGTTGCGAATATAGTTCAACAGAACGAGTAAGAGAGTCCCAGAAATCGTTGTTTTGCTGGTGTGGAGAATTTGAAAAATATGTGTTAGAGACAGCCTCATCAAAAGCCACAAGCTGGTGGAACCAAGGATTATCCTTGCCTTGTGGGATATCCGGTGTGTAGTTCTTCTTGTTGTTGTTATTGTAGTTGCGGCGATTATTGTTGTTGTTGGAGGATGTGCGCTTGGTCTTGCGTCTTTCATTAACGATTGGGGAACTATTGATGCTAGGATTGCTATTGCTGTTGATTCCTTGCGGCTTCAACAAAAGATCCTGTTCGAAATTTTGGATGGTGGAGGAGTTGAAACGACGAGAAGACAAGTTGAAGTTGGAGATTGTTGGAGGTCTAGTGGCAACATGGGACACTTGGGAGCCTACCTTGGTTTTGACGGCTGAGATACCTTGAGAAGAGATAATTCTAAGCATGGCGGACGGAGAAAACTATAGAGCAACAGTGCGGAAGGGGCGAAACAATGGGCGGCAACAGACGTAAAAGAATACACTAATATTGTAATTTTATGTAGAGTTAGGAAATAGCAAGTAAAAATACACTGGTGAGTTGAGTTGGTCTTATATTACTGGAAACAGCTTTCAATATTGTGATGATGATTGTATATATTGCTAATGCTATATGCTATTAATGAGGCTCTAAATGAATATCGGATGGTCATTAATGACGCTATTGGATAATTTATACCTTCTTCATTTATTCCCTTTATTTTATTTTGTGTTGTCTTTCTACGGAAGGCAATTCTTCTTCATCTCTATTTTTTTTGTCGCATTTCTCACTTATTTCTCCAGAGATTTACCGCATAGAAACCATTCTTCTAAGAGAAAGAAAAATTTTTTCTATAAAGGCGATTCTCTTTTTCTCTTTTCTCCTCATTAAAAAAAAATAAAAAAAGTAAAAGAAAAATAAAGAAAAAAGTACTAAATGCCCCGTCCAAGATAGAATCTTAGCCACGTGAAAGTCGCGTGACTCTATGTTTCTTTTGCTATGTTGAACCCTTATTTTGTTATATACACACACATATCGTATCCTTTCCTGATTGATAGCGAATCAAGTTTTACTTGCGTTTTTTGATTCTCTACCTTCTATAAGATCTGCTTTGAATGGAATGCTACCAGACCTTCCAGCTTTCCTTTCTTCTTTTTTTTTTTAGCTCTGATAGGCATAGAACTTTATGTGTGCATCCTTAGCAGCCAGTTACTCCCATCGGCAAGCATGTGTTGCCGATAAAAGTATTGCAGTCAAATAAATGTTCGAGGATTAAGATGCTGTTACGATAATTATCACTACTCTATCAAAAATTGTGTATATATTATGACAATTGGCTATTATATATTTAGGCACCCAACTATCTGTAGCCTCCGGAGCCATGTCTTGCCCTCTTTCGCGCGTTTCCGGAGTTGCTTGCGTTGTGGCTAGCATTGCCGCCGAGCCCGAGGAGCACAGTGTTGTTAATGCCCAACTGGCTTGCTGCAACAGCTGCGGAAGCTGCGGCCGCATTGACGCCTGTGGAACCCAAGTTCTGCAGGTCATAATGTCTTTTATTATGCGTGGTGTTTCCGTCTCGTGTGATTTTTCTTGGAGGATACACTATTTGCGAATCTTCGAAAATGTTCATCGAAACCTCTGGATCTTCAAGAAACCAGTCGTGGGTTAGGCTGTCCATGGCAGAGATCCGCTTAGCTGGATCGTAATGGAGTAGGCTCTGTAACAACGAAAAACACAGGTCCGTAGGGCTATTTCTTCTTTTTGTTGAGCGATCTGGATAAATTATATGTGGCAAGCAATTGTACCAGGTAGGCAAGTTGTTCGGGTAATGGTCCATGTCTGCTAGTACGCTGTATTCCGGGTATTGTGGCAACGTCTGCCACTCCTCTACGGAAGGAGTGCCCAACACCTGCATGATCCGCAACATCTGATTTCTTTGAAATGGAATGGTCTTCTTGTTGTCCATCTTAGCCTCTTCTCCTTTAAAGAAGGGCTTTAATGCTAAGAGCTCCCCCAAGATGCACCCAATTGACCAAGTGTCTATGCTTGCTGTATAGTGTCTTGCACCAAGAATCAATTCCGGGGCCCTGTACCAGATGGTTACCACCACTTTGTCGCCCGAGTAAAGCGTCTGCAACGCATCATTGAATCTTCTAGCTAAACCTAAGTCTCCGACTTTGACGACCCCGTCGCTAGTTACCATGATGTTGGCCGGTTTCAAATCTCTGTGCATGACCCAGTTCTGGTGGAGGTAAGACACCCCATTGAGGATCTGCCAAAGCATGGACTTCAAGCTTTGCTCGGAGATCGGCTTACTATTGTGCTGCGAGTGATGATGGATGATTTGTAAAAGATCATACTCAGCATATTCGCTGATCATGTAAATACTTTTTTTCTCAAGAATAATTTCCACCAAGCTGTTCAAATTTTGGCAATGGTTCAATTCTTTGCAAAGAGACATTTCGCGACATGCCGACTGGGAGATTCCTGTATACTGGGACTGATCATTTCTGGACTCCCCTTTAAACTTCTTGATAGCATAAAGACAACCTGCTTTGCGGAACGTATCGTTATTATTATTATTATTATTATTATTACCCTTATTGAGGTTGCCGAAGTTGCTGCTGCCTGGCTTGTTGTTGGAAAGCTTGTTGCCAACCGCATTACCACTAGACGTCCGGGCCTTCGCCTTGTAGACCCTACCGTAGGTTCCGGAGGCAATGTAGCCGACGATCTCGTACTTAGAGAGTACGGATATCCGCTGCGAGTCTTTTCTGGTCTTGTAGGTTCCCAACGAAAGAGTCGTGCTATCGGCCATGAGAGAAGAGGAACCCGAAGCAGCAGGTGGCTGAATTGAGGACTGTTGCGAGTTGTGTCTGTACATGGTTCAGCAGAAGTATCTAAGGATGATAAGTCAAACTCATAAAAGACTATATTGAAGAATGAATAATTGAGTTCTGTCAATCATTGTGGCTTGACTGATTGATGACTGTTCACAGTAACACAACGCAGCATAACCTTGATGCAATTTGGGTCCCGCTTTTGTATGGCATCTATTTTTACACATTTTTCCATCCCGGCCTCTATGATATAAATTTATTTTCAGGTTTTTTTCTTTTTTTTTTCTCCTTTGTGTTTTCGAGTATTGCAAATGCATACTTTTTAGTGTGGATAGTTCAAGTAGATCAGGATAATAAGGGATAGTGACTATTTTACTACTATTTTGTAATGTCGTTAATATCATACAATACAGCGGAATATAAACAAATATAAATCAGTAAATACAGGTATATTATATTATCATTCATTGTCTTTGTCAAGAACACTGGCAGTCATCAACCATAAGATATATTCACCCTTCTTAACCGTTTTTTAGATCGACTCAAACCAAATCAAACATCAAGTCCTCAATAGTCTTATCAACCCATACATAGATACATGTTGCATCTATCCTTTTCATTAACAACCGCTCTCTTTTCATCCAGTAAAAACTATGTCATATAGACCGTACACGGCCCATAAACATATGCAGCAGCCCCAGGCGCCACTTCGACTGCAGCCTGCACAGCAGCTACAACAATCCCCCCAGATACAGCAGCTTCACAAGCTCCCCCATCCCTCTTTTCCAAAGACAAACATGTTGCCCGTGAACGCGTCTCCACAGATCCAGGAGGTGTTGCAAAACTACAATATTCTATGCCAGATAGGTGAAGGTACTTTTGGCTTGGTCCTCAAAGCATCCACAAAAAAGAAACACAAAAACCTCCCCAGACTCGTAGCTATTAAGAAGTTGGTCAATCATGATCCTTCCCAGGGGTTCCACATCACCACACTTCGTGAGATCAAGGCTTTTAAATCGCTCAAACATAAAAATTTGCTACCGCTTATAGAAGTCTTGCAGTCATCGTCAAAAAATGCATTTCCCGATACGTCTAACAACAACAAAATCAATCTTTGTGATGTATACCTTGTCCTCCCCTACTTGTCCAGTGATCTCGCGGGATTGATATCCAATGCTAACATCTCGTTTTTGGAATCAGAGATCAAATGTTTCACTATTCAACTTCTTGAAGGTATCAATTTTCTTCATAATAAAGGGTTCGTGCATAGAGATATCAAAACTGCAAACATATTGGTATCTTCCAATAATATTCTAAAAATCGCAGATTTTGGACTCACCAGAAAATACTGTTCTTCTTCCCACCTAGTATCTTCTTTACCGAATAAGAAGGGTTGTGTTCATGGTGGTGGTACCCAGTTCATGACAACTCTAGTAGTGGCCCGTTGGTATAGGGCACCTGAGCTTCTTTTTAATGAAAAGCAATATACTACAGCTATAGATATGTGGTCAATTGGCTGTATATTCGCTGAATTTTTCGTTAGAAAACCATTATTGACTGGCAATACTAATTCTTCTCAACTTAATGAAATTTTCAAGTTGGTGGGGTCTCCTGTTCCAAAAGGAAAATTCCCACTTTTTGATAAATTGAATCACGATAGATTATTATTTCTCGATACATCACAAAATTCCTCAACTTCAAAAAATAATAATAATGATAGCAATCATGATAAAGCTCTTCCGCCTGCTGTGATGACTTCTTCTACGGTGATGTCTACCACTGCTGCGGCAGCTGAAGTTATTCCGACAACAAAAGCTACGACTATTAGTACGACTACCACGACTGCCACAACTGCCAACATTGTGAATAATAGCTCTTCCAATACAAATCCAGATGTTGTAGATTTCCAACAGTTAAAGATGAAATACCCAGGGACATTCAATCAAGTATTTTCCAAATTGCTACATCCTGCAGCTCTTAATTTACTAAGTAGGCTCTTAACTTTAGATCCCAATAAAAGATTCAATGCATTGGATTGTTTGGATCATGAATGGTTTAAATTATCCCCGATGCCTTGTCTGCCCGAAGAAATCCAATCTTTTGAATCTAGACATGAAATAGATATCAGATTAGAGAGATCTCATAGACACCAACAGCACTTTATTCAACAGCAGAAAGTGCAACACAATTCAAAAAAAGATATCTTAAATTTCTTAGATGATGATTCTTTCCTTCCTACGAAACGTCAACAACAACAATTTAATAATAATATTAATAATAATTTTAGTGGAATTGTTGGAATTCTGGGGCCCGCTGCGGGTTCTGGTTCGGCGTTAGTGAACAACAACGGTAACGGCAAAGTGAATACAACTGCAACAAGGAATAGAAATAGAAGTAATTCGAATAATTCAGCACGCCTGATGGGTTCATTGATTCAAACACAAGATATAACAACAGCAGCAGCAAATAATAACAATAATCCTTCGCTATTCTTGTCTCCAATTTCGAAAAATTTAAAAAATTATAATGCGATGCTGCAACAGCAATATGCGATTCCATCTCCTTTAAATACTGTCAACATTCATCATGCAGAATCACCTACTATGCCAACTTCAAGAAGCCCTTTTGACTTATTTCAAAGTATTGGTGGTGGAATCAATTATCAAGGTACAACCCCTGCAAGTAAACTGAATCATAATAGTAATGGAAATTTATCATTAGCATATTTTGCAAAACTGCCAGATCTGAGACTGTCCTTATCCCAAATGATACGTTCTGAATCACAAAATATTAATGAAAATTATAATTATAATGAAGGAAATGGAAATAGTAATACTTCTTCCTGGAGACGTTCTTTGATTTCTAATGCTGGTAGTTTTCATCAAAGACAACATAGTGATGCATCTTCGTCATTCAATAATGAATTAATTGGTTCTTCTGCTAATGTCACTTCGAACAATACTAATAATAATAAGCAGGCTACCCCTAGTGTAAAGCTTGTGAACTTGAAACTTGTGAAGAGTAATAGTAATCTAAAATCTTTTGATTTGAAAAATGAAGGTTTATTTGATAGGAATTCGAATTCTCCCTTGAATAAAAGAACTAGTTTGACTTCGAGTGTCGAAGAAGAAAATGAAAATGAACAAGAAGATGGGAAATCTTTTTATTCTGCGATTTCGCATTCTCAGCATAACAGTATTTCTTCTATTAGTGGTAATGGTAACCATAATGAAGACAGCGATGGTGGTGATGATGATATTGGTGGTGATAGCACATTTTTGATAAACAATAGTGAGGCAGATTTCAAGCCTCCGTTTGTGCAACAAAATATGAAAGAATCTTCAAGCTCGTCAAGTTTGGTGTTACTGGATATCACTGAAGTATTGAGTAATTCTACAAAACGAACCGATAATAATAATAATAATGGATTATCCAGTCCTGTAATTGATCCTATGAATAAAAACAACAACAAAAATAATGATTTCAATTACATGCTGAATTCATTTTACAGCGAAGAAGAAACTTCATTGGCTGAGAGTATAAAACTGGATTTTCAAAAACCCGAAAAAAATAAAGCCAGTTTGAATTCTTCATCTTCACTAAAGAAAAGTAGGTCATTTGGAAACTTGGCAAATATTTTGAAATCTACTTCAAGTAATAATGATGAGCTTAATTATATGGATTCTAATGGTAAAAAAAATAAAAAAGCAACAACAAATTTGTCAAATAGTGTATCTACTTCTAATATTAATGAACCTAATAAATCTCATCATAAGCATTCCATTTTAAAGCCAAGTTTCTTCAAAAAGAAAAAAAATCCAAAAGAATCGCAATCTTCTTCCAAACAGCAAAAGCAAAATAAAAGCCATCACTTGCCTACTAATTCTTATAGAAAATTTGCGAAAACTAATGAGGAATATGAAGAAGAACAAAAAATAATTGCAGCTACAAAAATAAAACAACAGGCACATTCATTAAATAGTAATAGTAGCAACAACAATAATTCACGAAGCGGAAAGCTGTCTATAAGTCATACTTCTTCACTGTATAAAGTATTGCCGAAATCCATCCTGGATAGACATATTAGTAAATCAGTTACTAATTCATCCAATTTTTCTGGAATTTCAAGATCTTCTACAGCATCAAGCACAGCATCGAATAACTTGATTGGAAATGGGGGTCATCCTTCTGTGTTGCCTTCTTCTTCTTCTGAATTGTCGAAATCTCCACTGCAGCAGCTGATTCACCCATATAAAAAATTTAGTAAATTGCTCATATAGAATTCCTTTTGCAATTATGGTTCGGTAATCTCATGATTTTTTTAACGGAAAGTATATCTCACATCATAGCTACATAAAATGTAAATAATGATAATTTTATTTATTTATCAGTTTCCTCTATTTATTCATCTATCGTAAAGTGCTTATCTATAATACAAAAATAATAATTAGCAGCAGAATATATATAATATTCATTTTTTTTTATTTAAAACTTTTTGGCATTGAAGCTTTTCCACTAATTGCGATTTTTTCTAATTTGTGCAAAGTCTTTAAACTTGAAATAAACAAAACAAGAGAAATCACGGTGATTCCGCCAACTACCACAATAAATCCATAATTTTCTTTTTCTATGAAATTTTCCAAATTCATACCATAAACAGATGCAATATAAATGGAACATCCAAGAAACATTATACCAAGTGAGAATCTCAATCCTAATAACATTAATTGATTTCTATTAGAATCTAAAATAATATTTATAATTTCTTGGGTAGTCTTTATATTATTAATGATTTTTTCTACAATTTGAACAGATTCATCAAAATGTTTGTAATATGTCTCCAATAAAATTTCAACTTCTGCGTGGTCTTCAATTGACAGTCTAGGTTCGGTTAAATACATCCCTGATAAAACCTCATCTTGATCTAAGATATCGTCGATAGTATCTCTTAATAATGTAGCCTTTCTGCAAAGCATGGTGATTTTCTTGTTTTGATTCAATAATAACTGTAAATTCTCTGTATGAATATGATTCTCCAAATCACTTAGTACACTTTTTATCACGTTTTCTTGTACCTTTATCTCTTGCGTCAACGAATGAGTAACAATTATTAAAATCGCCTCTAATGCTCTTAACTCGTATGGTAGATCTGAATCTTGTAATCTTAATTTCATCAGCAATTCATTAAAGATCCTTGACTTTTCATAATCGATTAAATTTCCCAGTAATGATGTAGAATCAAATAAAATCACACAATCACTCTTAATCAATGCACGAATCCGCAAAAAATTAACAAGAATAAAATCATCTCGAACTGAAATATATGGAACTAAACTATGGTTTCCCTTTGGATGATAATTGATCTTTCTTATATCTCTGGGAAGTAATTTATATTTACTTATCAAATCACGTCTTTTAATATCAGTAGATAACTGCTTAATATGACCTTCTTTATCAAAAATTGAGCATCTGAGAAAACTCTCGTTATAAGAATTATTCAATTTGTTAGTCAAAGATTTCTGTAGAAGTTCTTCATCATTGATTTCACTAGGCATAGAATAAATATATCTCTTGAACGAAATATTTGTAGATAAGCTGTATTTTGTTGCATTATTACGTTTTACTTTCGATTTAATCAATGTCATTAAAATTGATGAATTTTGTCGCTTTGGAAATATCCGAGATAGATTTGGACAAAGAGTTATTAAAAACATCTGCATATCTTGTTTTTAAGGATATCAATATTTAGCCGAACAAAACTATATAATAAAGAATCAAAGTTAACCCTGTATACATGATAAAGCTTCAAATTCTATATTATTTATAGACCACAAATTGGTAAAATTCATTTCCTATTTCTCTGTTTTAGCAGACTTTTTTTTTTTTAATCTCACTTACATTTTTTTTTCACGTGCAATACTTTTAATGCGTGATACTATCTAATGAGCATACAATAATTTCAACAAAAATGTATATTATTTGACAGAGGAATATAAAGTAAGAATAAATAAGGCAAACGATAGTGAATGTAAATATTTTTTAATTCAATAATCGTAATTGAAATAAAACAAAAATGGTAATAAAAGGGGAAAGAAAAGTGGCAACTTATAGATAAATCTTAAACAGTTCAGTCTCTTCATTAGACAAACCATATTTGATCCATTCAGGTAAACAGTTCTCCCTATCAGTCAAATCCCAAGGTGAGAATTTACCAGGAGTACAGCCTTTACACTTCTTACTATTTGGACAATTCGTGAATGGCATATGTTCATACCCGATATCTCTAAACCAATGGATTTTGTTTTTATCAGCAAACAAGCCTAACCCAATAGAATGAACTGGAGCATCACCCCATCTTTCATAATAATAGCCACCCTTAGAATCCAAGTATTTGAAGTACTCAGAGTAAGCTTCACTTCTGAAAAAATCCATGTCTGCGATCTCGAAATTCGACCAGAAATGACATGTAGAATACCCCGCTTCAGAAGTTCTATCAGGATGTTGCATATCCGTTAATAGCCAATCAAAAGTACCATTAGGATGAATATATTCAGTATGGGATTCAAGAAATTTCAAAGTTTCGTTCCATAAGGTTGGAATACTTTGAGGAGAATCATACAAATTGACATTAAACCCATAAATTTTTTCATTATCTTCCATGAATTTGAAAACATCATAATCTATGTCGCAAAAATATTTTGTACTTGGCTCAACTCTCCAGTAGTATTTGAATTTTCTCAATATATCCAAATCATAAAATTTTCCAGAATAGAAACGACACATATTATGATACGATTCCATATCGGCATAAGAGATATCATTTTCGATCATTTTCTTAATACCTTCGGCTTGAAGTTTAGGATCAATATGCGATGGTTTATTCCACATGTCTGAGGGAATTCTCACAAAATGAACTTCTGAACTGATAATTTGAGATATCGTCGTTTTGAATTCATCAGTGAATTCAATATCATTAATGAAAACCCAAGGATAGCCAAATTTTTTATTAAATGTGTCTTCTACTTGGTTAACTGGAACTATTAAATCTTTTAAATCCGAACTTCTAGCAAGACAGATAAACGTAGCATTTGCCAATTCATACTGCTCCTTAGATCTACGTAATTTCCCATGAGGCTCGCCTATTTCTTCTCTCATGTAATGCTGGAAGAGGTCTGTGTTTGCAATGTAATGTTTTGTTTTGCTATTTTCCGTATGATATCTGAAAGTTTTGAAAAAAGTAGTGTTCAAAGTCCCATCTTCATTAAGATAATCTAAATGTTTTGAACTGGTATCCTTGCTTTGGTCGTCAGCAACGAATTCGAGATCATCGTTGCCATTTTCTGCTTTGAAATCATTATATGCTTTGAAATCTGATTCTGAATCCACCGTGCTCGGAAATAATTTCAGCAGATATGTACTTATTATTTTATTAGCTGAACTTTTAATTTCTTTCAAATCATAATTTTTAGAGTGGAAAAAATACAAGGGGCCCAAGGAGAACAAAACCCCTGCAATAATCAAGATACGTTTGAAGAGCACTGATCTTCTACCTAATAGCATTTATGCTAGATTATGGTCCAAATTTATGAGGTTAAATAATAGATATTAATAGTAATTCAGCCAACAAATCAGCGGTGCTCAAAAACTTCTTTTTTAATTTTATTGGCTTATCTTCTATGCTTGCAAAATAGATGAAGTCTGGTGGATCAGTTTGGCTCCGAAGGAGGAAAGAGGCGGGCGAAGAAATATTGACAGATTTAAAACAATATATGCTTAAATTTAGTTTTGACAACAAAATAGAATCAATAGAATCAATAGAATATACAAAAGAAAGTTTAAAAAAACACGAAATGTTTTTCAGGTACCTTTTTTTTTTCTGCTTTTTCTTATATATAAATATACGCAAAATTAAGTTTCTCGGTATCTCAGCCTACATTTTATTTCCATTTCATTCAGGAGCGGATTTGGCTGCAACGATTTTGCGGAAGTAAACCAAAAAAAAAAAAAAAAAAAAAAAAACTATAAACTATAAAAAGAAGAATTTGAAACGCAATAAACCTGCCATCAAAGCCGAAAGACGTAGAGGCTCATATGTCTTCTGACTGGCATTCCGACAACAATCAAAGTCTTCAGTGCACGAACTATTTTACGTAGGACAATGAAGACAATGAGTGATCTAAACAGTTTGCATTTGATGCTTAAGTACGTGTATTTGCCTAAAGCCACTTCAAAAATAATATAACCTTATAAGCGCTGAGAAATTGTTAGTCGTGTTTACCAATATATACTCTCTTTTTATTACAGTGAGAGACTAGCTTTTTGAATCTGATGTATTTATCATACAGGTCAAAGTTCATTTATTTTTCATGACTCTTCTCGGTGATTACAATTACTTTATTATATTTCTTTAATGATACTCATTTATTGATGGATTTTTTTTCTTTGAAAGGAAAAAAAAAGAGCCCCTATTTGTATAAATGGATCATATACAATTTTTGAATCTAGTAACGTACCGATCAACTCATTCATTCATTTCCTCATCTTCATCMTCKTCATCTTCTGCATATGCCTTGGCTTCCTTTACTAAATCCTCTGGAACAAATTCATGTCTACCATTGGTGAATTCCTTACTTACCCAACTGATCTCCAACTCAAAATCTTTATCTTTGAAATCTTCATGAGCAACATAAATTATTCTGGCAGCTTCTTTGATTGCATCTTTCACCTTGATATTTGCTAAATCCAATTTTTCAAGTTCTGATTTGGCAGCTTGTCTTCCTTTTCCGACAGCGATACCCGAGTATCCCCAGTAGACGCCTGATGGCTCAATCATATATAAACTGTATCCATCTTTATCATCAAATCCCCCGACAATAGTAGAAATACCAAATGGTCTCACAGAGTTGGCTGTAGTATATACCTGAACATACGATCCCATTCTATCAACTATTTTCTTGGTTGGTGGTTGCTGCTTATATGTGCTCTTATAATGTGATGCTTCTTGTCTCCCACGATTCACCAAATGTCTAGCATCTGGAACTAATCCTGAGCTAACAGAACCCACGTGTCTATCAATAGTCTGAATTCTCTTGTTTGCATCGGTAACCAAAAGCTTAGAGCTTACAATCTTTTCAGTCGCCAAAACAATTCCGTCTACACATTTGATACCAACTGATGTACCTGCATTCTCGACTGCTTTCAAAGCATATTCAACTTGAAAGTTTCTACCATCTGGTGAAAAAATACCATTGGATAAATCATAACCAGTACCAATTGATGTCTAATGAAGTTTTAATTCATGGTTAGTATTATCAACTTTACTGCAACAACACTGTAAACACAAAAATATAAAACCTTCTGAGTCTCAAGATAAATAAATTTAATTGTATAACTGATCATAAAATTTATTTATTTTATTACCATAAACATATTTTCTCATCTCCGTGCTCCATTAAATCTTTGGAATACAAAATAGTGCAAATTATCAGAGACTATACAAAATAAAAGAAAAAAAAAACATACCATTGTTCAATATTTGCGATTACCTTCACTATATCTATGTAATTATCTTATTCAATTATAATTCCTGATGGTTGCAGGCATACCTGCTGAATACCGTTAAAGAATACTCTTTGAAAGAGTCCTTTTCTTTCTTTCAGTTTTTTTTGGTCTCCCACTTGATTTTTGCCATCCAAAATTGAAAGAGAGGAAAATATCAAGCTGGCAATACGTAAAAGAAAAGAAAAATTCTTACGGGGCTACATTGCACTAATATCCATTTTGATTCAAATAATTCAACATTGATGGTCCTTTTGATGACTATTATGTAGAGTTGAGTATTAAATCATCCAAGTATTAAATCATCCAACGTGTTAAGTGAATTTGTAGCAAGAAAACACAAAAGAAGTTTGCTTTTAAAAGGAAGATAACGAAGATATATTATTCTATAGTATAATGTATGACAAAAAAACAATACGAGTCGTAGTGTGTGGTGATGAAGATGTGGGGAAATCCAGTTTGATTACATCGCTAGTGAAAGATACGTTTGTCGAAAACATAGAAAATGTAATCCCTCCAGTTATAATACCTAGAGATTTTTCGAGTTCTCCATATTCAGCGAACTCGACCTATTTAATAGATACAAGTTCTGATGATTTAGAGACTTTACAAAATGAAATAAGAAACGCAGATGTCATTTGGTTGGTTTACTCTGATCATTACACATATGAACGTATCTCACTTTATTGGATGGTGATGCTTAGAAGCATGGGCGTGAATTTGCCAATTGTACTATGTGCCAATAAATGTGACGAAGATGAGACTAGTGACACAAACATTATAAGAGATGATTTTATACCTTTATTGCAGCAGTACAAAGAAATCGAATCTGCTATCAGGTGTTCAGCAGCCAAAAACCATAATGTTGTTCAATGTTTTTATTTATGTCAAAGAGCGGTCATACATCCACTATCTCCGTTATACGATTCGCAAAATAATGAGTTAAAGTTTGATTTAGTAGAAGTTTTAACTCGAATTTTTTTCCTTTGTGACAGAGATCAAGATGGATCTTTAAATGATCAGGAACTTTTTTATTTACAGCAGAGATGCTTCAATAAAAATTTGGATTCTATTGAATTACAAAAAATTAAACAGTCAGTTAACGCGACAGATTCAGGTTTATCACTAGAGAATTTCATTGATTTAAATAAGAATTTCATTGAAAGTGGAAGGCATGAAACAACTTGGTCAATTTTGAGATCATTCCATTACACTGATTCTTTATCTTTAGATCCAGATTTCTTGTTTCCAAAATTTGATGTTCCTGAAAATTCTACTGTTGAATTGAGTCAATTGGGTTATAGATTCTTGGTGGATTTATTCATTTTATTCGATAAAGACAATGATGGCGAGTTAAACGAATTAGAATTAGGAAACTTATTTAAACCAACCCCAGGGATTCCGAAGCAATGGAAGGAGTGCAACTTTCCTCAGAGTACAGTGATGAATGAACAAGGCTTTATAACACTTCAAGGCTGGTTAGCTCAATGGAGTATGTCAACTTATTTAGATTATAAAACTACATTACAATATTTTGCATATTTGGGTTTTGAAAATTCATCTGATCATATCAAAAATAATGAAAAGATTACCAGTTTGACATATAACACAAATAGAGCAATTTATAATTTTACCTCCTCATCCAATTCCATATCTAGTACTACTTCTGCTTTGAAAATCACAAAACCTAGAAAATTCAGAAGAATTAACGGCAAAACATATAGAACTCCGATAAGCAATAATAGGACAGTTTTCAATTGTCTAGTACTTGGTTCTCCCGGCTGTGGCAAATCTTCATTATTGGATACGTTCTTACAAAGGCCGTATAATGAAAATTACATACCCACAATGAAGCTGAGAACAGTTGTGAACTCCGTTGAAGTGAAAGGTGGTAAACAACATTATCTAATCATGGAAGAATTGGGAAGTAGATTAGAATCTGAAATTTTGAATAAAAATGAAAACAAATTGAAAAAGTGTGATGTGGTTTGTCTAGTGTATGATTCCTCTAATCCTGAATCATTTCAGTATTTGGTTGAATTTAGGGAAGATAACCCATATTTGGATGAATTGCCTTTGATTTTTGTGGCTTTGAAAGCTGATTTGGATAGGCAGCAACAAAGAACTGTGATTCAACCAGAAACTTACACAAAAGAATTACAATTAAATCCTCCTTTGCATGTATCTTGTAATTGGCCAAGTTCCGTAACTGAACTTTTCCTTCAATTGGTTGACGCTGCCCAGTATCCGAATTTATTCACGCCAAATATAAGAGAAGAACTACAAGAAGATGAATTAGATAATTTTAAGAATTTTGTCACTATGGCTTCTACCATTGGTGTAGTATCAATCGCCTCTGCTTATCTTTGGAAGATGGTTTCAAGAAACAAATAATAATTTTACATGCATCCATATTTAGACGATAATAAATCAAATTAATGATATTTACTCTGATCGATAATATATGATAATAAACAAACATGATAAAATTGATAAAGAACAATATCATGGTATAAAAATAACCGCTGAAATAAGTGAAGAAGGTGTGAAAAAAATGATAATGAAATAAAACTATGTAACGATGAAAAATAGTTTTCTTATTTCTTTTCAAATTAAATAAAAGTAAGACCCAAAATAAAAGCAAGATAAAAAATGAGAAACAAAACAAAACAAAACAAAACAAAACAGAGCATAACAGAGCATAACAAAAAAAAAAGATCACAACTGGATTATAACAACAAATTATCATGAGAAAATGTTTGATTATGGCAAACTAATAATACAATGGATACTAAAGGAGAGCAAACAAAATAATATATAATTATTCTTTGACTGATTTTTTCACTTTTTTCTCATCAACAACACTTTTGACAGCTCTTTTCACAACACTGCAGATATCAACGCCAAAAAAATCGTTATAGCTAGTGGATATATTTCCCATAATATTAGATTCCAAAGATCTATATGGTGAATTTATTCTTTTTTTGGAACTGTTGAATGGTGAACCACTAGTATCAGGGGTGTGCTGCCCATTTTTATTGATTTCTAATCTATTCTTAATATTAGAAGGTGATGTGTAGAAATCATCTAAATAAGAAGGGGTATTCCAAATTTTTCTTCTATTTGTTGAATTGGGAGTTCTCACTATTCTGTTTGGCGTGTTGTTTGCTGTTGAGTGCGCTGTGATACTATTTGAATAATTTATGTAAATATTAGTAGCTGAGGTTACGGAGGCGCTCGAGGTATTTGTATTATTAGGATTCTGTTTCAAAATCAGCAGCATAGATCCAGCACTAGCTGTGCCAGGTGTGCTATTGATGTGATTGATATTAGTGTTGCTATTGGTGCCAGTAGTATTTTTTGAATTTCCATTATTACTCTTAGTTTCCAATGAGTCGAACATATTATTATTTAATGTCAAATTTTTCACAGGTGATAGTTCAAAGTTTGAGTTAAAAGATGATGCAAGAGGATGATGGATTACTAATTCACCAGAATCTTCAAAGATGTTGGAATCTTTAATATTAATAATAGGCAAATTACTTGGTTCATTGCCTATATTTTTTTTGTTCCAATAAGAATATTCTTCATTATAGAGACTGCTTATATTAGAATCATTATTGTTTTCATCTATCATGATATTATTCTTGAATGAGAATCCTGGAGTTGAAGGTTTCTGTCTTTTATTGTAAATGCCAGTTGGTTTATTAAGGAATTTATCGACAACAACGTCACCTACTTCGACATTATCATCAAAATCAGAGTCAATATCACTATCATCAAAAGCGCGCTTCTTTCCTTCGGGAAACTCTTGACGATTTGGTTTAATTCTGAAAATTTGCTTCTTTGGAGTTTTTTGAATTGAGTTCTCATTTATCTTTGACAACAAATCAGTGTTAGCGAATGATTTTAATTCTGAATCATCATCTTGAATCATACTTGAATGTGGGGTTAACTCTTGGTACACATTTGGTAAAGCGCTATCATTTTTTTCACTGTTGCTTTGTTTATTATTGTTATTCTTGAGCTTCAATGATTGGATTTTATTGGTTTTAAATATGTTTTTCTTTACTGAAATGTTAGTATTATTAGTATCGTTTGCAGATGAACTTGTATTTGATTTTCTGGATTTCTTTTTCAAGAAAGCACTTTCCATTCCAGGTTCAATTTGCCAATAATGACCTTTCTTCCCTTCTGATTTATCGGTCTTGGAAAAAGCTTTATTCAAACTTAGATTGTGTCTGATGGAGTTATGCCAGCCGACATCAGATCTTTGGTAATATATGAAATTATCAGATATCCAGTCATAGATCTCTGATAAAGTTAATCTTTTTTCCTCGCTACTTAAAATTGCAAGACCAATCATTGCAGCGTATGAGTAGGGTGGTTTATCAGGCTCACCAATACCTACAATTTTAACGCCGTATCTCAATTCAAATGCGGATTTAGGAGATTCAGGCTGCTGTTTTTGGTTTGGATCCTTCTTTGAATCTTCACTGAAGGTTTTCATTTTGGTGGATTTATTACCGCTGCACATTGTAATGATATTATTTTTGTTAGCGCCCATATAATAGTTTGAATTTAATGAATCTGAAAAATCATTTGAATCATCAGATGTTGTTGAAGCACAAGATGTGGCAATACTGTTGCGATGGCCACTATTGACACAACTCATTTGATGATTGAAACCTTCATCTTCTTCTTCATCATTGAATTCTTCTGTGTTACTGTTACTACTTTGTGATTTTTCAGATGTAGCACTTTTGATGTTACTTGAAAACAACTTCAGAGCGGAAGATCTAATAGGGGTAGTTGGCGACGGTGTTAACATTGTAAGCGACGCTTCGTCATCTTTAATTGGGGTTTTAAGAAATCCTAATGTATTGTGAATTATACTGGGATCTTGCTTTAAAGCAGAAGACTTTGTTTTCTCCATTGGCCTGTTTAAAATATATGTTTAAAAATCACACGGTTTTGAGTAATATAATCCTTTTATTTATTATCGATTCTGTTGTCTTCTTTTTATTAATCTATAGCGTTTTGTAAGTTGGATCCAGTGGATTCAATTCAACTTGCTTTTCTTTGATTCTTTGTTCTTTAGGGTAACGGATCTGAGAAACGATCTTCTTGTTTGTTTGAACGATATTAATGATGAAAGGAAATAATTTGACTATTGTATATTACTACTGAATTAAAAATAGTAGAATAATTAAAAAAGTAAAAAGATCTGAAATTGATTATAGTTATCTTATTTGCATATATAGGTAATGCAAAGAAAAATACCCTTTTTCTTAATGAAAAATGGCGTTTTTTTTTTCCTCTTTTTTTTTCCTATTTTGGGCGAATATAAAAAAAAGTACAGCAGCCAAAAAAAAAAGTGAGAAAAAATTACGCGTCGCGTATGTATTTGACACGAAGCAAGACGCGACGCGTTCACCTTCATCTTTTTAAGTTATTTCCTAATGTAGAAAGCAGATATATATGCGCACTACCGATATGTTCTCGTAAAGAAAGAAATTTCTTTCAAACTTGTCATGTACAAAGATAATCTGAGCTATGACATAATTCTTGGGTCTAATGACCACGGAAAAAGATAATAAAAAAAGTTCTTGTGAAGAATTGTTTGTGAATTCATTATTATCAAAAGTATATTAAAATAGAAATATATAGTCGTAGTCTTTGAATGACGTGTTTAAAGGCTATTTTCTGATATCACAAAGTTGAAATCCGAATGGCACCAGCATTTCAACTTTCTGCAGAACGTCATTTCATATAACCTTTTATACAGCGAACGGGTCTGTTTCAAGCTAATTCGCTTTATTTTTTAGAAGCGCCAGCTTCAGCTTCGTTGTTTTCATTCATGTACATCATTAAAGGAATACCATTTGATGTGAAGATTTTAACAACTGGAAAAGAGGAAAGCATACCATTGATAGCCGCTAAAGCTGGATATGTTGCGAGATGAGCAACATATGCAGAACTCTCCGGGATTTCAGTAACCCCTTCTATTCTTTTAGCTTTTGGCTTTTTATCTGTTTGTTTCATGTTTTCTTCTTCTTCTTCTAAGAGTTCTTCTTCTGCTTCCTCAATAATTTCGGAGACGCTATCTTCTGGTTCAACTTCTGAGAGAGCACTAGTTTGAACTGGTAAAGCACTATAATTATGAGTTACAGTTAGTATATAACATCTATGAACTTATTTTCTATTTTTTTTTTTTCAAAAAAAGAATATTATTTCATAAACATATAGAAACATACCGTCTGATCAAAGCTCTGAAAGTCATATCTGTTACAATAAGGTTAAGTATTGCTTGAATTGAGCAGTTAAGGCTTTATTTTATAAATATGAAATACTTAATATTTTTTTTCTTCTTATTTAGCTGATACAAAAAACAGAAGACGAGATTCATAAGAGAACAAATTAATTTTTATAAGAAAATAAGTGAATCAAACCAATCGAATAGATTAGAGAATCTTTATTCAAAATTTTCGGTTTTATTTTAGCTTAAGAAAATTCTAATTTTATTGCTATTATTTTACATCTTTCAGTAATTTGGAAGTTTTTAAATTGTTTAATTAGTTACATTTGATTAAACAACAACTTTATATATAGAAATAATCTATGAAACAAAAGTCGCCATACTTTTTGCACCGGCGCTTAAAACTATAGTAAGGTCACGTGATTTTTGATTTTATAACATTTTAAAGGTCTAAAAACTTCTATTTAACCTAATTCACCTGATCCCCAATTATAGCATTATAGTGCTCATATGATCAATCTAAACATTCAAATAGCGGTGGAGCGAGGAAACCGAAACACAAATAGTTGGGTTTTATTATGTTAGGATATCAGATTACTCACAGATGATGTCCGCACGCAAAGCCATAGTAGTTGCGAGTAAAGAATAAATAAGTATAGAAAAAAAAATCGATTTAAAAAAGAACTTTTGTTCACTTTGATAGCTGAAACTGTCACTTGATGGATATACACCAAAATAGCCATATTGGAAAAGAGTAATTATAATCAGATTGAAACTGTCATATATTATAGAGTTGAGTGAAGGATTTATTATCAATCACTATCCAAAGCCTTAAAACTTTCTTATTCTCTTTTCAATTTTCTTTGTTTGAATTATATTGCACCACATATCAGAATAATCCGTTAATATGTCTAATGCTCAAGATTTGATTGCTCAAGTAAGTATTCACCATCATTATCGATATGTATCAAATAACTGTTGAAAAGCTGTTATGATACTTAATTAATTATTTATCTTTAAGCAGAACGCTTGGACATTTTTATTATTATCAAAAGGCAAATTTACTGACAGCAATTACCATACAGGCTGATAGAAAAATGGCCCCAGTAACTGGGTTTACCAGTTGGTTCACAGGGGGAAGCTCCAGTTATAGATTTGAAGAGGCTAGTGATCTTTATATTCAAGCAGCCAATTTGCAGAGAATCAATAAGAAATACACTTCAGCCGGTGAAATTTTTGAGAAAGCTGCTGCTGCCCAACGTAAAGCGGATTCCATAGATGAAGCAGGTAACACTTTAATTGAAGCTTACAAGAGTTACAAGGATGATGCACCAATGGATGCTGCTCGTGTCTTGAAAGAATCTATTACAATTTTCTCAACTAAAGGTCAATTTAGAAGAGCTGCTAATTTCAAGATGGATTTAGCTTCCGTCTATGAAGAACAAGGTGAACTCAATAACAATAAAGATTATTTGAACGAAGCTGTATCTCACTACGAACAAGCTGGTGAATGGTACGCATCTGATCAAGCCCAAGCATTAGCTAATAAAGCTTTTTTAAAAGCTGCTGATTTAGGCGCTGTTTTGGGAAATTATATTGATGCTGCTAAATTATATGAAAATGTTGCTAAGAAATCCATAAATAATCAATTATCAAAATGGAGTTTGAAAGATTATTTTTTCAAAGCTTGTTTATGCTATTTAGCTGCTGATGATATGGTTGCCAGCAAGAAGGCTGTTGATACTTTCTTAGATTGGGATCCTTCATTCCAACAAACTAAAGAATTCGTTTTGTTAAATGATTTATTCGAAGCCATTGATAACAGAGACGCCCAAATTTTTTCTGATAAATTGTATGATTATGACCAATTCAATAAGCTAGATAAATGGAAGGTTACAATCCTCTCTAAGATTAAGAATTCCATTGTTGAAGCTGACGATGATATTTTATAGTTCATTTTATTTTTAATCTAATAATATATTTCTTTAGTATAGTCTTATTGCCAGTATTTTAGAATTATATCGAGAGTGAAATCTTTGTATATATTATAATAGTAACATTTTTACAAATATGCGTATATGCTGACGCCATAAAAAATTGCTATAATATTACTAAATACAAGAGTTCATTCAATTACATAACAAAATGTCTATATATCTATAACATAGTCTAATATTAATACTTTTCCTTTAACTGCTGGTTTTCACTTTCTCTGAAACTTTCTTTGCGTGGAATATTCATACCAATCATTCATGAATTCAATTGATTGATTAATGTACAGTTCAAAAAACATCGATTGGTCACCGAACCTCAACTTAATATTAATAAATAGCCTTTCGAATTCTTTCGCAAACATCAAAATATTCTTATAATGTTCAGTTTCTCTTTTGACAATCAATATTTCATTTTTATATTTTGAATCTAATATCTCTGAAAACTTTTCCAACGGTACCAACAGATTAATAATAGGAACTGTTTCATGCGATTTGTTATCATTATCAAAACTATTATGAGAATACACGTTGATTTCCACATTACATCTCTTCAATATCTCTGATCGCTCAAGTTTCATAAAGTGTTTGAATTGAGTGCTGATCTTTGAAATCAATCCCGCAGTTAATTTATACTCATGATTATTTAATATTTTCCCTAATACATTATTAAACCCATCATAATTTTTTAAAAATTTATAGTTGTTTAATAGACCGAGATAGCATTTATCAATCTCTGATCTATTGATCATAATATTCATATTTCTTAAAATTGGATCTTTGCCATTAGCTTCATGATTGGAGTGATCAGTAATTATAGAATCACAGGTAATTAATAACTTATTTGAATAATCATTTAATTTCAAACCGGATGCAATATAACCTAGTTCAATAAAGGAATTAAATGTCAAATGTTCGAAATTGTTCTTAATAAAATTTTGAATCATTTTCTTCATTATATATTCACAATCTTCTTTAGTTTTATCATTGAAATACTTAATAGAAGAATTCTGGAAAACAATATTGTAATTACTCTTTGAAATAATCAGATTTGTTTGATGATCAATTTCAAATAATTGCAATTTTTCCAATGTTGCACACTTTAACAAGTATTGATGTAACTGATATTTTAATTCAAAAATCTTAAATGCTGGGGATAAATTCAAATTGCAATCTTTATAAAGTGCCATAGTCTTCTCCGCTGCTAATAAATTGTTTGTCAATAATGCCTTTCTATAAGAATGAAAAAATTTTCTTCTACTAGGATTCAAACCTTTTGATATGAAATCCGATACCGTATCATTAGTATTATGATTATTCGAAGATTCTAATTCTTCTGATTTATTTAATACTGATAATACCCAGTCAAAAAATTCTTTATTCTTTAAAACCACAGAGCCTAGCGATGGCCTTGTTATGCATTCTATGTACTGATGAATTAATTCAGGGTAGGTTTTTTTGAAAGATAGAATGAGATGCCTGATTGTTGATTTTGAGATATTTTTGAATTCATCTTTATTGTTGGTAGTAGTAGTAGTGATATATTTCAATAGACCGGGAAATTGTTCAGTTATTGTAAAATAAAAACTTATAGAGTCATTAACTTTAATTTTATTTTGATTTAATAGATTCTCAAGTTTGAGAATCTTCATAATTTTAATCATATCACGGTAATATGACTTATGAGCCAACAAACTCAATAATTTAGTTAAAAATAATGATTTGGTTTTATTGATACTTTCCATATCTGATTCGCTATTTTTAGTGTTTAGATTTATTAGGATCTCTTGAATTGATTTGTATAACAGAATTGTATTTTCATTTAATATCTGATTAACTTTTAATGGATTATTTTCCTTATGAATTAATAAATTTGTCTGATTCTCAAATTTCGCATGTATTAGAGAGTAAACATAGTAAATACGTTTATCCAATTCTGTTAATTTCTCATAGTAAATCTTGTAAAAGCTGGTCTGGGTCACATCTTTTGTAATCTTGGCATAATATTCCAATAATAAAATAATTAAGTTATTAGAAATAGGGAACTTATTATTTTTGGTGAAAGCTGAGAACACATCTTCAATTACTTTTGTTTGAAAGTGGTTTTTTATTAATAGCTGAATGACTTTTGTGGGTATCATAGAGTAAACTATTACTTTATTGTCATTTATCAATTTCTTGATAAAACCAGGAATTTGTCCAATATTTTTCTGATTTGAAATTATGGCAACTAAAATCTTGTTGAGTGTAACTGCATTCATTGTTTCATTATTATCTGATAATGATTTTAGGTATCTTGGAAGAATTTCATCTTCAATCTTGATGAAGTTTTTCAACTCGTAATTCAAGTACAACTCATATTTAGCCAAATGCGATTCATTTATGTTTCTTTCAAAATCACTATAGAATCTTTCCGCCCAGCTCGGTTCTTGAAATATTAAAGCTCTGAAGAGAAACTTCATATTGTGCAGAGCAAGTTTATTTGATTCTATATGGTTCTTGATATACTGGAGGAACTCATTGTATGTAAATCCACCAAAATTTTCCAAAATTTTTGAAGCCTCCTCCATAGCATTTTTATCCTGAACATTATGACTTTCATTAGACTCAAGTATTAGCGAGAGATTACTAGCAGTACTACTTATGGTAAAGTTACGAATAATGGTTTTACCCAGAACTGAGACAGAGTATTCCTTATCGTTTAACGGTGATAGTCTTCCTATTTTTCTGCTGACAAGCACATATTTCGTGTCGGTACACCTTATTCTGCCACACGAACCCTGGAATAGCCTTATCATTAGAACCTGCTATTTGATATTTATTTGCTATGTTGGTTGTTATCAGGATAGTATGTTTGGAGAGATACTATCGTTTCAATAGACTTGATATTTACTGATCCATTTTGATTATTTGATTCTTAAATTCCCAACCGTATTTCTCAGTTCAAGCTCTTCGGTCGGCCTGATAAGTTTTTACAATGTGAAAATTTCATTCATACAAATTAATTATATATGTCCATATGCATATAGACAGTTTGAACAGAAAAATGAGTAGTTACATCAAGTCATGTGATGATCATGTGATTTTGTTCACACTTTACTTTTTTCAGCTCGATTTTAAAAATCTTAGCTTTTCGAATAAGCAGATCAATAGAAACTGAAGGGTTCTCCATCATTATTCTAACCCATTTAAGTGTAAGACCAAAAAGCCTTTCTAAAGTCACTTCTACTAGCAAAATTTCAGAGATTTGCAATAGTATCTCTTTCCCATTATACCTCAAAGGATATTTACCACTGAACAAGCTTACTTGATACGAAAAGTTTTCTTGCAATGAATTTATTAAGCGATTAGAATCAAATGAGTTGATTCTACAACCATGATATCTGATTTCTTTTTCAATTGAAAAAATACACTCTATATTAAGAGAGTTTACAAAGAAAACCTGCCTTTTGTACATCTTTCTAGTTGAAAATACCAATGCAATAGTTATCTCGACATAACTGAATCATTATTTCCTTGTTTAATATCACTACTCTTGAAATTTTATGAGCTTCACTTCTTTCTGATTTAAATGAAGTAACATCTGAAATCAACGGTGATACTTAAATGGAACTTTCAACTTCGTCAAATTATCTTTTTTTGCCATTTGTGGTTGCCGTTGACGTCTGAAGTGGCGCCTACACCAGAATTCAACATGAAAGTTCATTTTTCCAAACATTAGCCGATGTCTCTTAGCCATAAAACCGGCGAAAATGGTACATGTTTAATGTATAACTACAAAAGAAAGATGTCCTACATATAAGCTTAGATCACTACAAATCAGCCTATGTTTATATACACAACCAAGTCAACGGTTATTCAGTCCGGTTATTCAGTCCGCTCCAATACCTCTTTTAATGATCTCCATTCATAAGTAAATAGTATTACTAATATGTAAGGTCTTCGATAATTTACCTATCTAAGCATTCTGCCTAATCTGTGCTCGATGCTGGATCGGTTTTTTAGAATTCGCGTGCCGCTGACAAAAGCAGAAAGCTCATTGGCAGATAGTAATTTGTGGAGAAGCAGAAATGGAACACCGGAACCCTGGAAAGTCTAGTCATCGTAGCAAGTTTCAAGCGCGAGCCGCTCTTAAATCCGACTTGTCAATTCGCTAAACAACAGGTGATTATTTCCGCGGCGATAGGAACTTTTCACCTTCACTTTCAAGAAAAAAAAGTAAAAGCAAATATACTTATATATCCAGTCATATAAGAATATAGATATAAATAGTTATTATAATCCTGACTTCAAGAGTGAATATAATATATAAGGCTTTTTCAACGTCACTAATTTCTACTAAATATTAACCAATAGTCATTTAAGCGACATTTAAATACTTATCTAAATAGTTATCAATACATTAGAGAAAGTAATATGTCTGAATCAACTGCTACACTTTTCCCACAACATCCTAAAAACCCCATCATTATTGTTGGTGGAGGGTTGGCTGGTTTGTCTGCTGCTCACCAGGCTTACATCAATGGTGCAAATATGGTTTTATTGGATAAACAAGCTTTTTTTGGTGGTAACTCGACAAAGGCCACCTCCGGGATCAATGGTGCTTTGACCAGAACTCAAGTCGACTTGCATATTCCTGATTCGGTGCAGCAATTTTACAATGATACAATAAAATCCGGTAAGAATGAAGCAGATCCAACATTGGTCCACGTTTTGACCTACGAATCAGCGAGCGCTGTTGAATGGTTGCAAGATGAATTCGACTTAGATTTGAGCTTGGTATCCAGATTGGGTGGCCATTCCCAGCCAAGAACTCATCGTGGCAAAGACGCCAAATTTCCAGGGATGGCAATTACTTACCAGTTAATGTCCAAGATTGAAGACATTGCTGAAAAAAATCCAGAAAGAATATTAATCTCTAAAAAATCTAAAGTTATTGATTTAATTAAGGAAGGAAATGTCTGCAAAGGTTTGATTTTTACTAAAGGCAAAGAAACTTTCAAGATTTATGGTCCCGTAATTTTGGCTACTGGTGGTTATGCTGCTGATTTTAACTCCAAGGACTCTTTGTTGAGGAAATACAAGCCGGAAATTATGAATCTTTCCACCACTAACGGAAACCACGCTACTGGTGATGGCCAGAAAATGGTCATTAGAAACGGTGGTATTGGTATCGATTTAGATAAGATTCAAATCCATCCAACTGGTTTAATTGCACCAAATGATCCACACTCTAAATTCAAGTTCTTGGCCGGTGAAGCATTAAGAGGTGAAGGTGCCATTATGTTGGATGCCGAAGGTAAGAGATTCTGCAATGAATTGGGTACAAGAGACTATGTCTCTGGTGAAATGACCAAAGTTAAGAATCCGATCAGATTGGTATTGAACTCCAAGAGCGCAAAGAAGTTACCTTTCCACGTGTCTCATTATGAATCTAGAGGATTAATGAAATCTATGAGCGGCAAGGAGTTAGCTAAAGAGCTAAAAATTACTCCGGAGGCTTTGCAAACAGAGTTTGCTAAATATGATAAATATGCCAAATACGCTGCAGAAAACAAAGGCAAAACTATTGATCCATATGGAAAATTATATTTTAACGGTACTCCATTGGATATCAATGACACTTATCACGTTTCTTTGGTTGACAGGGTCGTTCATTTCACCATGGGTGGTGTCAAGATAGATAAGAATTCTCGAGTGTTAACTTATGATTCCAAGCACCAATTCACACCAATTTACGGTCTTTATGCTGCAGGTGAATTAGCTGGCAATATTCATGGATTTAACAGATTAGGTGGTTCTTCGTTATTGGCCTGTGTTTGTTTTGGTAGAGTCAGCGCAAAAGCTGCTACCAACTATTTGTTGCACAACTTATCCCAAGAAACTGTTGATTCTGAAGGTAATAATGCAGTGAATAGATTGAATCAAATCAGATTACATTTGGATCCAAAAGGTTCAATTACTATTGACTTTGGTAAGGAAACTGTCAATGGTGCTACATCATCACCTGCAGGTGATGCTAGGGTTGCTCCTCAACCAGCTGAGAAACAAGAACCAAAGGAAGAAAAGAAACCAAACGTTAAAATGTTTAAAACTAAGAAGGGTTTTTTGATTCCAGAACATTACATTAGTATGGCTGAGCTTAAAAAACATAACACTGAAAAATCATGTTGGATCGCTGTGAAGAATGTCGTTCTTGATGTTTCTAATTTCTTTGATGACCATCCAGGTGGAAAGCAATCATTGTTGAATTTTGCAGGGAAGGATGCTTCAAAAGCTTTCGAAATGCTACACGATGATGATGTTATTCCTAAGTATGCTAAAGATACCGTCATTGGTATTCTTGAAGGTAAGAGACCTGAGCTTGATATCTAAGCCAAGAATTTTTATTGCAAAATATTTTTCAATAAATTTTTTTTAAAAAAATACGGCAAGTTTATGTACAACTGTTTTCTATTTTGGAAAAAAAAATTTATCTACTATACTTCTTAATAATATATTTCTGCAACTTTGTATATAAAAAAAATTAACAAATTCTACAGTAAATTATGGTATAATCATTCTATCCATTACCTCAATCGTTAATTTGGCAAATTCATCACTGTGATTCATCACGAAACTGTGTGGAAATCTTTTAGATTCATCAGATTCGCCACAGACTTGCATAATATTTTTGTCGGTTGCATAATTATCGAAGATCAAATCTCTTGTATCATTACTTACCCAATGGTCTTCATGAGCAAAATAACACCAAACTCTACCATCATATTTTTTGAAGAAAGATTTGTTGAATTTGTCATCATGATTAATTGTATCCATTTCATCTATTGACAAATTTAAGGCTTGGGTAACATATTCTTTGTTGCAAACTAGCTTCAAGATACAATTCATTATCATAGTTTTATAAGGCGTGTTTTTAATGTTCATCACAAAAGCAAGTAAAGGCAGCAACACAAATGAAGGAATCCATGCCAACAATGAAGATAACCAGCCAATGTACATGAAAAGCTTTGGTGCTTTCTTTATAAGCCTAGTAAGTTGAGATCCCTTCTCAGATTTAGCAATATCAATTATGGTAGGGAATAATAGGCCGATGAACTTCACATTGCAGAGACTATCTATCTTTGGAACGATCCTTTGGGTCATGTAAGCACCAACAGAATGTCCTAAAATATAAACATCCCGCAACTCATCTTTGGACTTTGTGTTAACGTCACCATTTTCATATCTAACGAAATTTGAGATTACTTCAATTTTCGACTCGATTTGTTTTTTGAGTGTGTACATTTGCTTTGTGATATCATCGAATTCATTGACATGAGAAATGATTAAAGTTTCAAGCTCTGTACCGTCATCATGTGTTTTCTGATAATGTTCATAGATTTTATCAACATAATGAATATAAAATTCAACAAGGCCAGGATTCCCTGGAATCATTACCAATAACGGATTTGGCTTTTTTCTCAATTCTGGTTTTGTAGTTGCTGGAATATGGTAAATTGAGCATCCTCCACCAACTGTTGCATATTTATAAGGACCTAAAAACGATTCGTTTATCATACTCCTTGCTCTTATTTGTATCTTTCTGATTGGAATATATTGAAATTGATTTTTGTAATATATATAGGATTTAAAGAGTTCTTGTTGAAACAATTTCATTATATATATGATAGCATATCATGGCTTGGGAATAAAAAATCTTGAGGCTTCCCTCACTTTGCAGAGTAACCCTTTTTTTTTTCAACTTAAAAGAAAGAAATGGCGCTAAATTATAGCCAACGAGACGAATTAGGAAATGCAATTGATCTGTTTTTTTTTTCTTTTTTTTTTTGCGCGATAATAATTAAGGTCCAACCTGAGTAATCAGAAAATTGCTGAAATTTGAAATAATCCTTACACACGGTCATAGTATACACGATCGATTGTATAATCTAATTATTTTAACAAGAGTATATTATCTGTGATGACAAAAGCGTAAAGGATAAGCATAATATATATGAGAAAGAGAAAATTAGGAGAAAAAAAGTAAGAGCGGAGATAGAAAAAAGAATGAATATTAATTACTATGTATGATCATTAACAATCATGAAACTCAACTTGAAATTAAAATATAGTTTGTAATTCTATCGAATCGTTCACTTAACAAATTAGCTTCGATGATCAATAGCTCATTGGAAATTTCTTTCAATTTCAAATCATTTTGAGTGGCCTTTTTGAATTGTAAAGAGTTCAATTTGAGAATCTTAGTGGTTCTAAGTGCAAGTATATCCAACTTTTTACGGTGTCCTCCAATAGGTCCCTTGTGAACGCCCAAAGAAGCATAGCCTGTTTTTGGAACCAAAGTTTCACTAATTCTACATTGATTATGATAATCATAGCTCAATTGAACTAACCCACTTTCAACAATAAAGAATAATCCATGCTCCTTTTCCTTAGGGCGGTGACTGCCGACAATAGGCGATGTCACAGGAGTGCTCAAGAACAGACTAGTATTAGTGTTGCTATTAGTTGGAATGTATAATTGGTCTTTTTGAATCTCCACTCTTTGCAAAAAAGGAACTAATGGTTTCCAGAAACTGTCTTGCTGTTTGGAAATTCCATAGAAAGTCTTGACTATCAACAGTATGATTTCTTGTTCTTCAATACTAATTTGATTACCGTTAGTATAATTGTTGGATTTACTAGTGATAGGAGATGAACTGTTTGCTGTGGCACCGCTTGAATTAGCAGCAACAGCTGCATTCGTACTTGTACTTCTTGCAGTCGAAGACGCAAGTGTTTTAGAATCGCTTTGTGCGGTAGTAACAGTATTGACGCTGTTCCTCTTGAAATCAAGAGCACCAATAGCTGACCACTTACTGACATTTGCAGCATGATCATCTTGTTGATGATGTGTAGGTAAGGAATCGGTTACTGGGAACGAAATACTATCATCACGAATAGATCTTGTAGCTGCGTCCATAATTGTACGCTTTCTTGGGGAAGCACCGCCAACTGTATTAATATGAGTGACACCATGCAAGTTGTTATTGTGTGATGGATTACTGTTGTTTATGACAAAGGACATTGGATTAAGATATGATTCAGTTAAATTGAACTTGAAATCATCTGCTGGTTTTTTAATTGAATTTTTACCACCTGCCATAAGGGTAGAAATAGGTTGAGGACCAGAAGGTGCAGTTTTATATGCATGATTATTATTGGTTATATATGGCTTTTTATTACTTAATGGGTTGTCACCATTAATTGAGCCATAGTCTTTATTACTGCTATTGCTTATGCTTGCAAGTTTCTGTGCCTTAGACAAATGTTTCAACTGGTATAACATGATCAAATATTCATTTTCGCACCATTCCAAAGCCGAATTCAAATCATGGAAAAGTTGTGTACTTTCAGAGTTACTGCTAGCCCGTGCATTGTTATTATTATCAGAAGATGATGCAGAAATCATAGATGATGCAGATGAGACAGCGACGGTCCCATTATTCAATACACCGACATTCAATAAAGAATTGTAGATAGAATCATTGTTGATCGAGGATAAAATCAAGTATGCATTACTCTTATCAGTGAAACTTTTGATGTTTTGGAAACCCTCAGCTGCAGTGTAATCAACAGATAAAACAGAACCAAAATCTAGAATTAAATAACGGAAGGAATGGTTACCATTTTTTATTTCTTCTGAATAGTATCTTTTAATTTCTTTTTCAATTTTCCCAATGGATCCAAAGAATATATTACCTTGCAATTTGAAGATCAAAGTTTGATAACCAATATTTTTTAAGAATTTGTTCGTCAAGGAATTTCTCTGCACTGTAGATCTAGCCACTTCACCAGTGAAGATATTCTTAATTGGATTTTGGTTAGCATTTTCCACAATGAACGAAATGAAAGCAATTAAAATACCCAATAGTACACCATATACAAAATCAACTAGACCCATGGTGATAATGATGACAATAATAGTACAATAATCAAACTTGGACAATTTTGAGTAGGAATCGTATAACCCTTCTTTCATTAATTCGTAACCTAGTAAGAAAATCAAAGAACCAACAACACACACAGGGATAAATTTAATAAGAACGGGTCCAATAAACATGACAATAGCAGTGAAGAAAGCTAAGAGGATACCAGCCAAAGCAGTTTCAGAGACCCCTGATCTGTAAAACAATAAGGAATTCGAATAAACCAAATAATTTTGAATGGAGCCCGCCATGGCAGATAAGAAGTTGGAATAACCATGTCCAATCAATTCTTGATCTAAATCAATATCATCTCTATTCAAAGACATAGCCAATGCAGGAACATTGATAGGGACATGTAATATACCAAAAAAGGTTAATGCTAACATTGAGGGGATCTGCTTTACAATTAAATCCCATCTGACAGCTCTGAATTTGAATAATGTGTAGAAACGATACCATGCTTCATTTTTAGTAGAGGAATGAGAATTGGGAGGAGCCGCCACATCAAAGATGAATCCATTTTTACGAGCTAAGTCTAAATTCCAACGAGGGTTTGCCCAAATAGTGAAATGAATCAACACGAAAATGAACATGAAATAAGCAGGTAATAATAAGGAGAAGGAAGCCAATCTTTTATTAAAATTTTGAATCAAGATCAAAACGGTAGCTATAGCAACGGCTGAAAACCACTTAATGAAATTCATATAGTCTTCAAATAAAAATGAGAAAGTGTCCCAATTATAAGCAAAACTCCACGACATTCTTGAAGAGACCTCCATACCTGTGACAATCAAGAAATAACCTACACCACCAATGCAACCAAGTAAGATATGTCTTGGAAAAAACCCAACGAGACGACCCAATTTGAATTTTCCTAAAAGAAAGAAAGCAAACCCTGTGAAAAAAGTGGAACATACATAACAAACTATGGTGGTTGCCACTATGCTATCTTTATTTGCCGGGTTTGATTCTCCGATTGTTACCATTATACTATCAGCCATTGCATGGAAAAATGGAGTGACTTCAATCATTTCAGAACCGATAGCAGCTTTGAAGTTGGATCCACCCAATGAAAAAGTCAATTGAGAAATTATGCTGGATACGTAAAACATGGATAACCCCGAAGGACCCAAATCTGAGAACACAGGCTGATTAATTGGAAAGATAATCATGCCATAAGATAAGGCATCCAACACGTTTAACAATAGCCCGAGGAATACGCTGGGCAACAAGCTGAAGCAATTCTGGAAGAATGATAGGATATTATTTAATGAGAAAAGAGTAAGAAGAGAGGATGTAGTTGTGGCAGTATAATCTTGAAGAGAAAAACCTATGTTTGCATTGTTCGGATTAGTGCTACTTCCATAAAAATTGTAGTAATCGTCATCGAAACTGGCATTTGCATTATTGTTAGTGTTTGGCGTCGTCAAGTTTAAGAATTTATTGGACACTGTTCTATTAATATTTCTTGTGAAGTTGATAATGGAAGACGCTCTTGAAGTACTTAGCTCATTGTTGTTATTGCTGTTGCTGTAATTGTTTTCATTTCCTAATAGAGTGCTGAAAGATTCTAGATTCTGAGGAGGGTTTTCAAGATCCATGTCGATTAGGTTGTTATTAATGTCGATAACCTGTGAGCTTACCGAATGATTGTGAAGATCGTCGGAGAAGTCCTCGTTAGCGTACTCCTCATTGTAAAAACTATTCCCTTGATGCGGATGCTGGCTGTGATGATGCTGTGGATGATGGCTGTTGTGTAGTATGGTTGGAGAAGTTGTTGACGAGGAAGAATTTGACGAAGAAGCCGACTTCTTGCTAAAAGTATTATTGTTGTTATTGGTACTAGTGTTGTTGGCGTTGGAATTTTTGGCTGACTCATCCGAGTCAAAATCGAAAGAAGCCAATTCTGCTGTTGTTTGGTGAATCAGAAGCTGTGCGTTAATGAGAGGCGTGCCTATTAACGGGGAATTCTCTGAAGGGTTTGTATCCTGTGGCTTAGGCAATAATCTGCTGCTTCTTCTCAATTGAGAATCCGAAACATTCGCGTGGTTATAGAATGACGAAGACATGTTATATACTTTTATTATATACTGGCATGCAACGAGTGGATGTTATTACTATAGGTAACCAATTATATATTAAAATAAAAGTGAGTCAATAACTGAGGTTGATGATTTTCAACCATCATCATCATTTTTTTTTTTTTTTTTTGATGTTTTTCTGCTTTATTTCTTACTGTGTAAATTTTTTCTTTTTCTCCCTTTATTTCATTTATCAGTTCTGCTTTTTTTGGCAGACGCACAAAGATTAAGAATAAACTGTGTAAAAAAGTGAGTTGAATAAAATCCCTATCTCAGTTTATCGTCAGCCGGTTATCTCAGAAGCGTCAGCCAGTCAGCGTTTACGTTACAATAATCATAAAAAAACTACTAAAGCGGTACTAAATGTGTAGCAAATATTTATTAATTCAGTATATAATCGATAAAATATAATTTTAGTAAATGATTAATGATTACATGAGTGAGCTAGGCTCAAATGTATTTCTTTTTTTCCCATCTATGTTTTTATGCTACAAGTTAGCCTAACTTTCCTGTATATGTAGTAGAAGCTTGAATATTTCAGCCGGCGGCATTGAAAATTTTTTTTTTTATATATATTTATCAAGGATGTTCTTCACTCATTCATTCATTCAGCATCTGCTACCATGACATTTGGAAGATCAAACAGCTCATCAACAAGATCAAGCTTTTGCTTATTTTTGTAACCTTTCTCGATTTCATTCAATTCACCGCGGCAACTGTCCTCGCAGTTGTGGTCGTGTAAAGTTTTTTCAATGTATCTACAGTGAACACGAACATTGCCATTTTCAGCGACCCTTTTAACCAAAATAACTGTCTGTGTTCTGGTTCCGTAGTAGTCGCCCACAAATGCGTTCTTCTCAAATCTTGAGTCGTGGAAATATTTCGTCTTTAACCTAGGTATAAATATAGATTTTTGCAACTCCTGCTGAACCATTAGGCCGTCTTTAGGCAATCCGTTGTTGAAATTCAAAATTTCAAATAGCGCCTCAATTAGTTCCTGTTCATCACTTGGAGTCCTCTTTTCAATCAAGTCGTTCAACTTAGACTGACCAATCTCAACTTTTTCCCACGGCGAGGACCCAAGAAATGACGAATTCGAAATACCAAACGTGATTCCGCTGCCTTCGTCGACATTATTATTCAACAATCTGCATTGTTTAATAATATCTCTGTTCGACACCACTCTCAAGTCTTTGCCCAAAAGATCACCATACAAGAAATTGAATCCCTGAAGATTTTCGTCATTTATAATATGGTCAACGGTCACGTTTTCACCAGGACGTTCATCAAGGTAATCCATAACAAGCTTGCCTCTGCTGTGCTGAAAGTCGTTGCTCGCGGGCTTCTGCTTGTATTCGTAGTAATTCAACACCACTGCAAACTTGCAAAGTTTGGCGTTGACGCCTATCCAGGTTCCTCTGGTTGGTTTTGCACAGTCTTCTGGGGCTAGGATGGTGCTAGACTCTGAGTCCCTCCAATGTGCTTGCTTTGTGGCTCGTTTGAAGTATTCATCTCTGTTCGAGAGTATAATTATTGGATAGTCGGGATGTTTTGTGGTGGCTAGTAAGATGCACATGTTTACTGGTATTAATATGTTATACTATAAAATAGAGTATGCATTAACAGATGCTAGCTGCGATACATAATACATAAGTAGAAAGATGAAAGGTATAGAATGACGGATAACAGCAGCAGATTCTCATCTATTTGCAAATATTTTACTCTCTATTGGTATATTCACAAAAATATAATTGAAGGGTTGTTTTTGTTACATTCACTTGTGTTTATAACGGTTAAAGATGACTTCAACAGTTGCTGAATTTACAAATTACGGTTGAGATGTGTCAAAAAGATCGCTGATTGATTGGTCGTTTACATTCGTACAGAAGACTCGGCATACATATGCGTATTCTCCAGGCGGCGCCAGGGTGGCACATCCCAAAGTCAGGCCCCTCCACCAGTCAGCCAACAAACTTGCCAGGCAGCGCCCCGGTGGGGATTCGGGAATACAGGTGGGGGTTGGTTGCTAGGCTCAGGCATCGCGGGGAAGAAATTAAAGTGTCAGGGCTGGAACACACATTATTTGGAAATTTTTCAGTTTGCATAACAATATTGATTATAAGTCGCGTGGATTTAGCCTCTTTGACTAGTTCTTCTAGACAGATGCAAATATTACCGTAGTGATAACAATAAAAATCATAATAACAAAACAAGCCATAACAATTATAATAAATAAAAGTAACTACAACAACAAAAACAACAACAATAATAATAATAGTAATAAAATATCATTATATTTACATAAACTCTCTTTTTGTTGCCAGGTAAAGAAAATCAGCTTTGGGTGTTCTTTTTCTAAATCATCAAAGTTAGCTACATCTACAATCCGAAAAGTTTATCTGTATTAGAAGCAATGAATATGCATTGACACATATAATCACCAAATCTTTTTAATGGCTTGTTTATTCATTTACTATAAATTACGCAGTTTCTGTTTTCAATGTTCTTATGTAAAAGACCGATCTTCGACAGAAGCTGTTGGCGACACACTCATCCTCAGTAAGCGCTTCTTTCTGGGGAACTGTACGAGTCAAGAGCCAGCCAACTATTTAGGGTGAGTCATGTCCTCAGGAACAACCCATTTTTCAAACTGGTCTTCAGTTAAAGCACCCAACAGCAATGCGGACTCCTTTAAGGTGATTCCTTTCTTATGGGCATTCTTGGCAATTTTACTGGCCATATCATAACCAATGTATGGGTTCAAAGCAGTGACCAACATCAAAGACTCGTGCAACAATTTCGAGATTCTATCTTCGTTAGCGGTGATTCCAACAACACAATGTTCACGGAAGGACTTGCATCCTTGAGCTAATAACTCAATGCTTTGCAACAAATTGTAAATCATGACAGGCTTGAAAACATTCAATTCGAATTGACCAGATGCACCAGCAAATGTAATGGTGGCATGGTTACCAAATACTTGGGTACATACCATGGTAAGTGCCTCATTTTGGGTAGGGTTGACTTTACCAGGCATGATCGAGGAGCCCGGCTCATTTTCAGGTAAGTTCAACTCGCCATATCCACAACGAGGACCGGAGGCAAGATATCTAATGTCATTAGCTATTTTGAAAAGAGAAACAGCGACGGTGTTAAGAGCCCCCAGCGCTTCAACAATAGCGTCGTGAGCAGCCAATGCTTCAAACTTGTTTGGTGCGGTCTTGAAATCTGGGATTCCTGTGATTTTGCAAATCTCAGAGGCGATAGCAACGTCGAAACCCGGCTTTGTGTTAAGCCCGGTACCCACTGCAGTACCACCTTGAGCCAAGAACTTCAACGATGGCAAGGTAGATTCAATTCTAGTGATAGCATTGGTGAGCTGCTGGACATAACCAGAGAATTCCTGGCCGAGAGTCAAAGGGGTAGCGTCCTGCAAATGGGTTCTGCCAATCTTGACGATTTTAGCAAACTGTTCCGACTTGGCGTGAAGAGCGTCTCTAAGAGCAATGAGCTCAGGGAGAAGCAAACCAGTGATTTCGGTGACCGCAGCGATATGCATCACTGTAGGGAACGAGTCGTTAGAGGATTGGGACTTGTTGACGTCATCGTTTGGATGGACAGGCTTTTTGGAACCGAGTTTACCACCAAGCATTTCAATGGCTCTGTTGCTGATGACTTCGTTGGCATTCATGTTGGATTGCGTGCCTGAGCCGGTCTGAAAGACGACCAAAGGAAAGTGGTCGATCAACTTTCCAGAGATGACCTCGTCGGCGGCCTTCTGGATAGCGTCGGAGACTTCTGGGGAAAGGGTACCGTTGGCGGCATTGACCACGGCAGCGGCTTTCTTCAAGACACCAAAAGCCTTGATCAAGGAAGGTGGGAGACGTGCGTAAGGCTGGCCGATCTTGAAGTTCTGCAAGGAACGCTGGGTCTGCGCGCCCCAGTATTTGGAGTTGTCGACTTGGATCTCTCCAAATGCGTCGGTTTCGATACGGTACTAAACGAGGGCTGTTAGTGTGCTGAGACGAGACATCGCCACTTCCGTGGCTGTTTCACTGCAATAGTGTTGCTGTTTGCTTATGTTGACTTACCTCGGTGGTGGACATTGTTGTATGCTTAGCAATGGTTGTGGTTGTTCGATGCAAAAATTCAGGCAGTACAAACGTCGTTGGCGGGAGAGCAGAGGGTATTTATAGGTTGGGCAATTTGCATATGACACACCTGAAATGAATATTTCAGCTCATAAATGAATCATTTACCCTACCGATATTGCAGCTTATGCATGTGCACGGTGAACGCCGGGTAGGGCGGGCGATTCTGGCTGTTGAGCATAAAAAACGGTGGAGATTGGAGGCACAGGGTTGAGCAACCGCCGTTATTCTCCATGCTGGGCACCATTAACGTCACTGGGGTCCCCGGGACGGGATGTGTTGACAAACATGTGCACTAACAAGAGCGTCTGAATATGATACATACTCAATCATAACTGGATTTGTGAGGCAGCCCTCCTGAGAGTAGATTTAGTTCTCTGTATTAGATTGGATGACTGGCAGCCAATGGCAGGTGTCCTTGTGCCCTTGTGCCTGCGCATCTGAGTGCCTGAGTCCTGAGTCCTGTCTCCCAGCCGGTGTCTCTGGAGGCCTACAGCGCTTTCCCAATGATACTTAGTCCCCCGACATTTGGTTTTCACGGTACTTGGATCTACGAGATTCAGCATGCGAACGCACCACATGTAAGATATATATGTATTAAGTATGTGCTTCTCGGATGGGTTGTACGTAGTATGTAATTTATCAGCGGCGGCGCGGTCTATCTACACAAGGTCCTACTTGAACCACTTGCTGGCCAGCAAGCCGCCGCTGGCGGCGCCAGCGTCGCGGATGCTGTTGCTGCTGGTGTCCCAGACGACGCGGCCGTTGCTCTCTCTCTCTCGGAGATACGCTTGGCGCTCTCTCTCCTTCTGCGCGGCCACCTTGCTGCCGCCCCAGCCAAAGTAGAAGCCGACCTCGTGGGCAGCGATCTCGCCAAACCCAAGCATCATGCCATTGATGAAGGGGATGAAAAGGTTGATGCACACGGAGCAAACCAGCGGCCAGATGCCCGCGGCCGCGGCCCTGCTGTCCTCCGCGTCTTTTGTGATCAACGACCACGACGACGTGGAGCTCGACGTGTTGTCGCTGTTGCTGCTGGTGTTCGCTGATGATGGCGTGTTCTGCGACGTCTCGTCGATGAGCTGGATGTACAGCTGGATGTTCTGCGCGATGTTGGCGCTGTTGGCGCTGTTGCTTTCTGTGGCTGCCATTGTGTGCTGGTGTGTTCTCTTCTCTTCTGCACTGCTTCTGTTTGGTCTAGCGTGACTGCTCTGGTGTGATCTGATATGGTCCGGCTGATCTGCGTTGCTGTGGTCGGTATGGCGTAGCTGCTTCTGTTCACGTCAGCCTGGTGTGGTTGAAGGACTCGCTGGCTGCCATGCAGTACCACCTACTCTTGGTTCTTGTATGTAGGATACTCCATATTTTGCGTATTTTGCGTATTTTGTTCTGGTTGCTGCGCGCACTATAGAGCACGTGATGGTTACGTGCACTCGTACAATATCTAGGCGTGTCTTCCTGTTGTGTGTAACTGTGCTTTTCTTTTCTTCTTACTGTTCTGCTACCGTTCTTCCTGTTCATCATATATAGTACACGCGATAAATTAAATGGTGCTGCCGAAAAACTGCTGCAATGCAGTTTGAGCCCCGACGCAGGTCAAGCGTTCCCAGAACCACACACGCACGCATCTCAGAACCGCATCGCGGAGCCAATGTCCGTTTGTGTCTTGCGTTGTCGGTGTCTGCGTGGAGACCACAGCAACTATTTTCTTTTACAAGAAAGAATGAAAGAAAACAGAAGAAAAAAAACACAGATACAACAGACCACAACACAGAGCCAAGCAGGTTACGAGCTCTGTTTCAAGAGATGGTTATGCACACTGATTACGTACGCTAAACTGAAGGGCACGTGCACAGCACGTGCTATTCTTCTTGCCTTACTGCTCCAATCTTTTTTTTCTTTTTGTCCGCCCTTCTTTCTTTGCTGGTTCCTCTTTCGCAGGGACAAATTTGATGATTTCAGCTCTTTTCATTCTAGGCTGCCCGGAGAGACGGCTTTTCTTGGTGAACAGACTCGTGCGTGAGTCAGCGACGTTTTCCACACAATTTCCCACACAAAGTTGTCTCTTAGTTTTTTCTTTTCTTTTCTTTTTTTTTTTTTATTTTTTTTTCTTTCTTCTCAGGGAGAACGGGCAATTCGAGAGTCAGCCATTTTAATATACATACAGTAATCAATAACGAGCTATCCTGCAGAGTAGCCCAAGCACATATATTGGTCACACAAAATCAGCTGGTGAATATTCGTCATAACATTGCAGTTGGTGAATCCTCGTCATACAATTGGAGAATACTCGGCATACAACTAGACAATACCCATCAGGCAGCTAGTGAATACACCGTGCACGACATCATACACACAGCCAGTGAACGTCCATCAGACAGCATCCATCAGATAGCTAGCGAACGCAGTACCAGCTAGCGAACCGAACACTCCACAACTTAGTGTATATCCATTGCACCGTCCAACCCACCAGCTCACCGCTCGGGCTCGATTTCAGCAACACCAGCAACACCAGGCCCAGCATCAATGGACAGCAGCAACTCCGCCCACTCTCACGCTCTTCTCTCCGACTCGGAGGACGATGACTCGCTCTGCTTCACCATCCCCTCCAAGCAGCACCAGCATGTCCAGGACCCCCACAAGGCGTCTCCAACGCTCCAGAGCATCCAGCAGAGATCCCCAAGCCTCAACCCGGCCGCCGGCGTCGGTGCCTCCGGCAGCAGCAACGCACACAGCGTGATCCTGCCCCCTGCCGTCCCAGCACCCAACACCAGATCCAACTCCAACACCTCGTCCATGTCCAACGTCCACGCCACGACAGCGCTGAACACCACTAAGCAGGAAGCAGATATCGTCGCGCATTCCCTCGTCGGTGTCGTGGACATAGGCTCTAACGGCATTCGGTTCTCCATATCGTCTACTGCGCTGCACCACGCAAGATCGCTCCCATGTGTGTTCAAGGACCGTCTCAATGTCTCGCTTTTTGATTCGCAATTCATGAGCAGCACTTCCTCTGAAAAGCTCCCAATCCCTAACGAAGTAATCTACGAGGTGTGCCGTGCCATGAAAAGATTTCAGATCATCTGCCATGACTTTGGTGTGAATAACAACGTGAGGGTTGTCGCTACTGAAGCCACCCGCGAGGCTTACAACTCCAAGTATTTCAGAGATTGCATCTTCCAGACCACCGGCTGGCAAGTTCAACTATTATCAAAGCAGGAGGAGGCCAGAATTGGTTCTCTTGGGGTGGTGTCAAGTTTTAATAACGTCTCAGGGCTTTTCATGGATATGGGTGGTGGTTCAATTCAGCTTAACTGGATTCACACTACCAGCGATGGATCCATTCAATACTCCCCAAATCCAATAAGTTTGCCGTATGGTGCGGCAGTCCTTACTCGTCGTTTAAAAAACGAACCCCTTAAGGATGTATTTCTTGAAATTAAACAGTCTTTTACAGATTCTTTGCAGAAATTGGATATTCCTCAGTTTCTCCTTGAAAAATCTGCTGACGAGGGTGGCTTTCAGGTTTTTTGCTCGGGTGGTGGACTTCGTGGTATTGGATATCTTATGTTGGCCATGATTGATAATTATCCGATTCCTAACATTATTAATGGATTTGCTTGTAACTTCGTCGATGTCTCTAACTTAGCTAATTACTTGTTCCTTAAATCAAAATTGCCTACTAAATATTCACCTAGTACTTTCAATTCAGATTTTAATTATCCAGGATATAATAATAATAATAGCAGTACCAATACTAATACCAATAATAATTCCAACTCTCCAGAAATCTTTCGACTCAGCGAACGTCGTAAAAAACAGCTTCCTGCCATTGGGCTTCTTTTAAGTGCTGCATTTGAATCTCTTCCAAAAATAAGATCCTTAAATTTTTCACAAGGTGGTGTACGTGAAGGTATTCTCTTCGATACATTGCCTTCTAACGTCCGCACTCAAGATCCGCTTATTGTTGCAACTCAGCCATATGCACCATTTCTCAAGGATAAATATCTCCAAATTCTATTATCGTCAATTCCTTTGGGTCATGTTCCACTGGTTGTTCCTTCGAGAATTGCTCCTGCATTATGTAATTTGGCGTTTGTTCATTCGATGTATCAAAAAGAATTACAGCCTACAGCTGCACTTCAAGTCGCAATCACTGGTATTATTGCAGGTTCTCATGGACTCTCGCATAGAATGAGGTCACTTATTGGTATTGCATTACTGGAAAGATGGGGTGGCGAATTGCCGTTTAATCAACAGTGTGTAAAGAATGAACTTGTAAAATCAGTGCTAAAAGAAGAAGGAAGTAATATTAAAAATAAAAATAATAATTATTTGAACGAGCTAATATTTTGGACTATATATGTCGGAAAAATTATGTATTTCATTTGTGGTATTCATCCAGGTGGTAACATTTCCGACTATGATAAACCATTTCAGTTTAAAGTCAAGCATAAAAAGAAAAAGAATAATGCATCTTCATCTATCAACAATAATAGTAATAATAGTATCAACAACAATAACGATCCACAGGAAAGTTTTGAGGTGATTTTGACAATTGATACAGGAAATTTAAAAATTGGTTCAGGGGCAGGTAATAGAATTAAGTCAATTTCTAAAAAAATTAAGAAGTTGGCTAAGTTGTATAATATTAAATTGAAGTTTGAAGTCGAAAGGATAGACAGCACTACAGTCCAGCAATCTTCTGCTTTAAAAACAGAAGCAACAACGTAGTAACAGCTGTTAAGAATGAAGGTAGCAACACGAATACTGTCAAGATTATTCTTTGAGGGCGTCAACCCATGAATTATATAGTTACGTATATAGTCTTATTTCAATATTAATTCAAAATACAATAAATAATGTAGTCAAGGATACATCATGTATAAGAAGATAAAACATTTAGTTCTTCCATCATAGATAGCTCCATAAACTGTGTGACCAACTAATCAATAAGGGAAAATCACACCCAATGTATGTTCATCAATCGAAACTGATCCATAAACATTATATCTATTTACCTGTACTTCCTGTAGTTTTGTTCAACATTTAGTCCTATTCTTCTAAATATATATAAGCATATATAAGCAGCAAACTCTTATAATATCAATTATTATAAATAACATCTCCCAGCATAATAGTTTCCCTTTCTGGAGATTTTGTTGGGCGCGACGCGTCATGTTAGAAAAAATGTGAAAAGTAAAGAAAAAAAAAAGAAAAAAAAGAAAAGAATCCCCAAAACAGAGAATGATAAGCTTATCAATTTCACTTATAATGGCATAACTGTCATCTTAATTTTGTAATTGAATAGTCCTGATGAACACTTCCAGATATACAAAAATTATATTTTGGTATTTTATAAGTTAATTAAAGTACAATGAACGTAGATCAGCTATTTGATGAATTCAATACTAAGAAAAGAAAAAACATTGATAATGTTAACAATAACAACAATTATCAGCGAATAGAAAGAGGAGATACAAAAAGACATGTATCTTCTTCAAATAACAACAATTTCCTTAATAAGCAACCAGAGACTGAACTTAATAATGATTTAAAAAGTGAAACTAAGATTGAATCACAAATTTCCAATGATAATGATGTGATTCAAACCTTTGAATCAATATTTGCAGGCTCAGATTTCAAAGTCACTGATGAATTGAAATCTGAAGCTATTCAATTATGTAAAGTTGAAGCCTCCAAAAATGGTGATAACCTGCTAGATCCTCAAGCATATAATAGCTGGTGTAATAAATTAACTTTGCATTTATGGTGTACTTATCTAACCAATATCAGAATTCATGCAACTTTAAAAACTATGAAAGCAGATTACACAACCTCTAATTTGAAAGATGATTTAAAAAAGAGAAAAGATAAATTCTTGATCCAAGAATTACTTCCTAACGAGGAGCTCTTGTATGATTTAATAATGAGAGTTGATAATATTAAAAATTTTGAGACAATTGAGCCTGCCAGTCAAAAGAATCTGCATCAATCAGATTTATTTCTGTTCTATAATAATTTATTGAATCTGAAAATGAATTCATCTTTAGCATTCAGATTAAGGCATGGCTTATTTGATTTATTAATGGCCATTTTTGAAGAACATGGAAATACCGATATTAAATACTTAATTCTACAAAAATTTCATCTTATGATTAGTGATTTCCATAATCTGGAGGGAGAGCAGTTGAAAAGTTGGCAAGTTCTAATCTTTGATAAATTCTTTAAGATGAAAGCTCCTCAAAGAATAAATAAGGTTTATGGGGAGTTAAAAATAAGTCTTTCCGATGACAAAATATCCGAAAACAAGAACGAAGTCGTTGATTTTAAGATATTAATTGGTGAATTTTATACTTCATTATTGAATTTTTCAAATAATGAAGAGAATTTTGAGGGCGTAATTATTGGAAATCTTAATGATAAGACTGAGCAGATTAATGCCATGAATGAATGGTTTTTGAAATTGCAAGTCTTTAATTTTGAACATGTAGACGAAGCAAATGATAATGATGATACGGATGTGTGGTATGAATATTTTGATTCTATGTTTAATAAGATAGTTACAATTAATGATGAGTTAATAATGATGAATGTAATTAATCATTTAAACGAAAAAGTTGATCAATTTGAGAGTTTTTTAGAGTTTTTAATTGTGAAATTTTCAACTTTTAAAAACCCAAAAAGGTTGCAAGGAGTATTAAGCAATGAGAATTCCAATATTCTTGAAAGCTTACAAAGTCTTACTAGTTTGATATTTACTCTTTTGGATAATTATCCTTTTTTAAAATTTGAATTTGTTGATAGATTACAGGGGTTGCAGTTAATAATGATTTACCTCAAGAAGTATTACAATAAGGATAACTTCAAACATATAGTTGACCAGAAGCCCAAAGACGCTGAACCTTTAGAAGAGTTTGATTCAACAGAATGGCAAGATTGTTTGAAGTTTATCTTGCCAATTCTTTTTCAATTGTTATGTATCGTATTATCACGAGATAAAGTTAATGGAAATCAGAAGCCTGACACTACCATCAAAAAGGACTTTGAAAAATTAGGTGAAGAAAACTTAAGAATCTTGCTGTATTGCACGGAACTGATCCAGTGCGGAATATTGAAATACCTATTTAAACCATTGAATGACATAATTATTGTGACTGCAAATGACGAAGATTTGGATAATGATGTTAATAATGATATAATTAAGGAAATGTTATGTGTTGTCTTATTTCCTCTAGATTTTGTGTTTCTCAAATCTTTAGAATCGACTAAAAGATTTGATGTTCTTCAATTTTACGAATATTGGATCTCAATAATTGTGAGTTTATTAAACAACTTGCAATTTGATAGTGAAGAGAGAATAAGATTAAAAAAAAAATTATTTGAAAAAGATCAAAAATCAAAAGCCGCTTCTTCTTTTACATATTACGAAAAACTATCAATGATTAAAAATTTCATAAATGACAAAATGGAAAAAAAATATAGAACTAGACATTCAAAGAGCCTAGATGAAGAAATCAAATCGTTTACAGAGATGCAAGATTATGTTATTTCAGATTCTTATCTTTTCAAAATCGATTATGGATATGACATAGTAAAGTTAATAACTTTGATTCAATCGTGGTACTTGGTTGATTGTGAAATTGAAAATGAGAATGATGCAGACAAACATTCAAGATTATTGGATTTGCAGCAATTTAAAGCTGAGTTAATAGTGAGTTCGAGTGGAACGCAATATTTAGATGTCATTAATGAATTCTTAGCCTAGTTGGTATGTGTAGTTATTGCATACCTGCACTCTACGAACGCTTAGTTTTCGAATATCTGCGTAACGCGATGTGATGCCGTTTTTTTATGCATAGGAAGAAACATAATTTCATTTTTGAACAATAATAAATATAATTCATAATCATTCTTTAACTCTTCTCTCTTTTATAATTAATTTACTTGTATTTTTTTACTATTTGTCTAATTTAAGTATTGTCACAAATTTATATTTTCTCTCCGCATGTTGAGATTCTTCTACGTGAAGACTTTTTGATATAACATAAACAATAAAAAAAAATGAGTCAACCGATCGAAGAGCTAAAAGAAAAAAAATTTTTTTTTTTTTTTTTGCCTTAGCTCTAATGCACATCGATATTTGAAGGCCGTTAAATAGTATATCCTGAAATTCCATAGCCTTTCTTTCTCAACAATTTTTCTCGTTTTCCCTAATATTGTATTTTCTCTTTTCATTTATTTTTTGAATTTCCTAATTAATTCTTCAACAGATTAATTCAAGTACATTTCACCTAAAAAACTTGGTGGTTCACCTTTCCCCCGTTTATCCTCGATTTTACTATTGATTTTGCTCATACATTATATACAAAAGAGAAATGTGTGGTGTAATAGGAATCCTTTTAGCTGACAAAGATCAAACAGTCTCTGGCGAACTATTTGAATCATGTATGTATTTGCAACATAGAGGTCAAGATGCTGCCGGTATCGTCACAAACGGTAAAGGTGGTCGTTTCTATCAATGCAAAGGTAATGGTATGGCTAGAGACGTTTTTACCCAAAGAAGAATGGAAAATCTTGTTGGGAACATGGGTATCGCCCATCTCAGATATCCAACAGCTGGATCTTCCGCTGGTAGTGAAGCTCAACCTTTTTATGTGAATTCTCCTTACGGTATTGTTTTATCTCATAATGGTAACTTAGTGAATGGTTCCTATTTAAGACAAATATTAGATAAAGAAGTGCATCGTCACATTAATACTGATTCCGATAGTGAATTGTTATTAAACATTTTTGCTGCAAAGTTGAATGTTTACAACAAGGCAAGAGTAAACAATGAAGATATTTTTGATGCGTTGAAAGGTGTATATGAAGAATGCCGTGGTGCGTATGCATGTACTGGTATGATTGCTGGTTACTGTATGTTTGGTTTCAGAGATCCTCATGGCATAAGACCGTTGTTATTTGGTGAACGTATCAACCCCGATGGATCAAAAGATTACATGCTTGGATCCGAATCCATTGCTTTAGAAGCTGCCGGTTTCATCAATCTACGCGATTTCAAGCCTGGTGAAGCTGTTATTATTCCAAGAGATACCATGGTTCCTGAATTCAGACAGGTCGTCCCAGCTAAAACCTTTACTCCTGACATTTTCGAATACGTTTATTTTGCAAGAACAGATTCCGTACTTGATGGTGTCTCCGTTTACAGATCTCGTATTAAGATGGGTGAGAAATTAGCCCATAACATCGACAAGAAATTAGGTAACAAAGCTAAAGAGTTGATTGATGTAGTTATTCCTGTGCCTGACACGTCTAGACACTCGGCATTGGCTTGTGCTGTGGAATTAGGTATTGATTACAGAGAAGGTTTTGTGAAGAACAGATACATTGGAAGAACATTTATCATGCCAGATCAAAAAGAGAGGGTGTCGTCTGTTCGTAAGAAGTTAAATCCTATGGTATCTGAATTCCAGGGTAGAAATGTATTACTTGTTGATGATTCAATTGTCCGTGGTACCACCAGTAAAGAAATTGTCACCATGGCCAGAGAAGCAGGTGCCAAGAAAGTGTATTTTGCGTCATGTGCTCCGGCTATCAGATTCAATCATATTTATGGTATTGATTTGGCTGATACTAGAGCGTTGGTTGCATATAATAGAACCGATGAACAAATCAGTGAAGCTATCCATGCTGACCAAGTGTTTTACCAAGACTTGGAAGATTTGAAGGACTGTTGTAGATCCGACACTATTAAAGATTTTGAAGTTGGTGTGTTTACAGGTGATTATATTACTGGTTCGGAAGATAATTATTTGCAGGAATTGGAAAAGATTAGAGCACAAAACCAAAGAATTAAAGAATTGGCAGTGAAAAAACAAAAAGGATTGTTAGAACCTAGTGATTTAACTGCTATGGATGGAGGTAACATTGACGAACCTTCCAAATCCGCAGATACTGATATCGGATTATATAATTCAGGCGATTATTAGATAGTTTATTGGCCTGCAATGTAATCGGTTAATCTAATACGTGACCAAACAATAATAAAACTTTTTCTTGTTTTTAGTTTTTAGAACTACATATATATATATATATATATATTTAGTATTATTCACAAATATAAATTTTCGTTTAACTTGTTATGATTATAATTGTAAGTTCCAAAGACCATCACCGAGGTAATGGACAACTTCAATACCTATACCCTTATTTAAACTTTTAATATCATCAGTGCTCATTACCAACTTACCCACGGCTAAACAGTTTTCTTTACCTTCTGCATAGACAGTAACAATATCACCTTTATTCAATGATTTTTCAGGTAATTTTGCGCCTTTGGAAGTAAGACCCGGACACATTATATTAGCACCACTAAGCACGAATTTAATTGCACCACGATCTACTTGTACGCTTGGAAACACATCTGGGTATTTATGAACGAACTTCAAGAATGGATAGAGCTCATCATCCATCTTTTGGAAAAAGATGATATTACCATCGATGGAGTACAATGAGATTCTTTCTTCACATTTATGTTGAACCATTTGCAGCTTTTTCGGTATGGCTTCATCCAAAATTGAGGAGTCTCCTGTGGAAATAAGAGGGTATTGTTCTGCAAACTTCAGCTTCAAATTTCTTTGAACTGAGGATTTAATATTGGAACTTTGGCGAACATCTTCTGAGGAAAATCTAAAGAAAACAAAAAGAATTAGTAATTAGCTTTGTTGATATGGCATCAATGTATGGTGTAGTGAACTTACTTCTTAAACATTTTGAACTATCAATATTAAATGTAATAATTATCTGGTATGTAGGAAGCACCAATCAGTATGTTTAAGATCAATTTTAAATTGATCGATTCTTCAGATTTCAGCAATAAACTTGAAGAAAAAATATCGAAAAAGCATGAATCTTGGAGATGACGCTACAGTAAGAAAAAAGATACAAAATATAACAGTGTAAATTGTAGTGCTCATAACCATGATACATATAAACTGTACTCAGCTCTATATTAATTTAGTTCTTAATTAGGATACAGTAAGAAAATATGACTTTGGCCTTATTACAACTAACTTTGGCACTATAAATAATTTCAGTTTATACCAACACTAGACTAAAAAGAAAATTGCCAGAGCTCCTACAACAGTGATAGACAGAAAAACACGAAATAATAGGTACAGATTGTAAAACTATTGTAAGATAACTTTTCTAGAAATCAACGAATCTCAAGTTTAACATATATCCCAGAATATATATGTGTTGCCCATGACTTGCTTATAATAAAACTATGCTGACTTATGTATACAAAGGATACAGCCACTCATAGTCAATTAATCTATCAACTGAATTAAATTTACTCGAATGAAGTCTCTCCTATTCTCCTGAAAAAAGTTTTGTTGATCCTCAAGATAACCAGAACTGAATCAGTTCAAGCAACTTATAGTGAAGACGCAACGACACGAAAAACTAGTCAGAGCTCATCAGATCAAATTAAATCAATTGACGAAATGGTATTCCAAAAATTCCCGCTACACGTCTAAGAAACTACTAATAAGCAGAGACCAAACAACATGTATTGGAGGGGTCACGGTTAAAGTTTTCAACCAGCAAAAACACAATCTCGGACGAATCCTCACTGATATGCGTAATGCCCGTGCATAAGGATGGAGAAGAGAAAGAAAAGAAGAAAAAAAACAAAAAAATAAAGATTAATATAAAGTAAAGAGAATATTGTATATTGGAGAACAACAAGGATTTCCACGACTATTTATACTCAGCGGCAGAATACGAAAAGTAAATGAGAAAAAAAAATTTGTAGTGAGAAGAGAAATAGAAAAAAAAAAAAAAAATAAAGAAGGTTGGTGCCTGCACGGCTATACGGTTGTACTAGATCATAAGGTAAAATAGATTCTGAATAATTACAACAAATAGAGGGAACCTTTAGAAAAGGATTTTACTATATATACATATATATATTAATTGGGTGCCATATGAGTGCCAAAAGATAATAAAATAAAAGGTAATAATAATAAGCAAAAAAAAGCCACTAAATGAAATAATGCAAATAAAGAAATAGGATCATGAAAAGGAAAAATATTAATGTTTTAGAGATACGGTAAATTAGTGCTACTAATGACGAAATATTGTTGGCAGCAAGTCAAATATGCAAAAGGAAAGGAAGATAATTTAATAGAGAAGCAAATATTCACAAATATTGATGGGAAGTTTTTGTGCTGATATGTAAAGAAACAACATTTGTTATATCATCATGGTCATTATGGTCTTTGACTACTCATCCTAAAATGGAGGTAACGTAACTTTAGCGGGTTTAATTAATCTAGAAGATGCTTCGTTGCTATGGTCGTCTCCATGTTCGTCACTCTCAAAATCGCCTTCAAGGACAATAATTGGGCTGCCAGGCATCTGAGTATCCAACAAGACTTTCTGCTCGAACACTTCTTTGGTGTTCAAATTCAACAACTTTTTCTCGTCGACTCTTTGATACAATAACTCCTTCAATTCTTCTGGAGAGTAAATGGCCCTATTATCTGGCTGTTCCTCCGGTCTACTGATCCATCCAGGCGGCGGCGATGGTGGTGGCGATATTATATATGTGGTACCATGGGAGGGCAAATGAAGAAAGTCTCTGGTATCAAATTTGTATCCGTCCTTGGTCAAGATGAAGTCGTCGTAGTTGTTGGTAGAGCTGAATCCAACCTTGAAGCCACTTGTTTTCATGATTGTATACAAGCTCTGGGAAGACTCAATGCTTTCGAAAACGATGATTATTCTTTTGAAAGATTTCAAGATTGAAAACTTTATGGTCTCTGTACTTGGAGTATTTGCAATGATTTGGTTCTGCAATTGCTGGATCATTTCTTCGTCGTTGATTTCGTCCGAAGTAAATCCTCTAATGATCAATGTGTTGGTGCTTTCTATTGGCAGCATCTTTAATATTTCGTAGTGAATCTATATTTAGGGGTCCACAAGATGTAAGAGGGAAACAAATAAGATTTCTGAATAAGCAAGTTAGTTAGTTCTACTATGTGTGCACAAAAGTATATCAGTGTGCCTTTTCTCAGATGCAAATTTATGTTATTTCAGCAATTATAACAAAGCTGCAAATTTTTGCATTCAAAAAACCAAGATGAAAGTAAAATAAAGGAACAAAATGTATGTATTTTTTCAAAAGAAAATGAAATAGGGTAAACAGTTTTGCAAATTTTCCAGGATATCTGAAACTTATATGTTACAATTTTTGCCTGTCTTTTGATTGAATACTTAAAAAAAGCATATTTTCTGCTAAGACGTAAATAAAAAAAATACGTCACATAAAATGCGCTGCAACTCCTTTTTCAAGGCTGTGTTAAAAAGATGAAAGCATAGCCATGAATAATTGGTAAAAAGAAAAAATGCATTGCATACGGTTTGGCCGGATTATTGTCATTTTTCTTAAAAATTGCAAGAGTTGTTAAATGTATATATAAACTAACAATTTTGAAAAATAAATGGCATTGATTACATGCCATACCTTTAACATGCGCAATTTCCCGTTTCGGGAAAAGGTACTATTGCCATATTGATTACCACTCATTGATTTTTAAGCAAATAATCATTTCTACTAAGTACTTTTTTCATCCTAAGAAGGTTGAGGTTTTCTATTGGTTCTATTATATATGTATAAGTGGTTATGGGGAAAAATGTATAAAAAAAATAAAAAAAAATAAAAACAAAAAAACAGGTCTATCAAAATGTAGGTTTAAAAGTTGGAAGCTAAGCAAAGCATTCATCCTGGTCATTCTTATTTTTGTATATCTATAACTGGAAGATTGGCCAGACTATTGATGAAAACCTTGAGAAACTAAAAAAATTCTTAAAAAGAAAAATTGAACCACCAGAGTTCAAATAAAACTGAATAGTTAAACAGGGTTTCTTCATTTCATGGCAATGGAGAATGCTAAAGACCATGTCAACGATTGGCCATCGTCCAATTGAGAAAGACTAAAGCCAGCTTCAGAAAAATGCTCATACGATTCCTCACCGTTGAACAAGGCCTGATTCAATTTCAAGATGTGACTCCATGGGTCATTGTCAGCAGAAGCAGTATCCATACTGAAGTTGTCCCATTCGGTCTCCACAAATGTCTTATCCTTGATCAAAATAGAAGCAGGGGTAATAGGTAACATTTGAATACCGTGAATGTATTTAACATCAGTGCCGAAGAAGGTGACATATGTCAATTTGTTTTCAAACAAGATGCCCGGAACCATGTGAGGCGTGTAGCATTCAGGAATATTCTCACTTGAAGAGTCAAAAAAGTAGTAAGTGTTTAGAGATCTCTTCATAATTAACAACATTAAATTGGCATCTGCTAATAAGGATTCATCTTCAATGACATCAGCCCATAATTTCATACCGTAAACGAAATTCACATCTTCACTGCTACTCTCTTGGTTTCTACCATCGCCACTGGAAAACAAGCCCAGTGCAAAAGAGTGACCGTGGTACCAATCGAACATTCTGTATTGAGGGAAGTACAAGTCGTCTGCGTTTGGATTAGCGACGTCCATGATTAATAAGTTCACCCAGTTCTTAACTGAATTATCCAACCAATCACTGTTGATTTCTTTACTGACCTTACCCATAATGGCAGCAGCATTAATGAAGTAACCATAATGGAAATGGTGATCGTTGTAATATGTAGCACCGTAATTCAAATCTGAATCGCCGACAACGGAGACACCACCAATATCTTCGATATAATAGAATGGGTATTTTTGATTGTTGTTCACATAAACACTCATAGCTTCTACCAATGGGTCAAAGATACTTTTAGTGAGCTCATCATCACCAATGACTTCATGAGCAATAAGCAACATTTGTGCATACTTTGCTAAAACTTTACCAGCTGTATAAGTATCAGTGTTTGCTGTCAAAACAGTGAAATTAGAACCTACAAATGTCATCTCTTCACCAATAATGGTTTGCAATAATTGGGCATCACTTGATGTATAAGAAGCGGTAGTGGAATTATCTTTAAAAGGCATGAAAGTTGGAACATCGCCATCACCTGAGAATTGTTCAACAAAACTGACTTTGTTGGTGTTAAATCCGGTAAGTTGGCCATTTACTGGAGAATCAATTTTAACACCAGTATTATATTCAGAGGTGGTAGAGTCAATACTGGCAACATGATGTGGCATTAAGTAGACCAAAATATCTGATTTATTGTTGTTAGTTTGGTAGTCAAAAGCGTATTGGAAACTGGTACCTGTGCTAGTAACACCATCTAATGAAACATCAGTGACATAATTACCAGCGTGTTTATCATAAACAGAAGATAAATTATCAGACATAATAGCAGTTTGAACAATTAAGCCATCAACTGCCATGTTTGCAGTGACAAATCTTAAATCTTTGCTAAGAGTCAACGTATAATTAGAACTAGCATTGCCATCTGGGAATGTGATATAAACAACCCATTGAGCAGTACCAGAGACTTCAAAGATATACTTTATAGATCCAGAAATAGAACTATCTTGTTGCTGAACATTACTGAAGTAACTAGTGGTAGAAAATAAGGCAGTTAAAGAACCATGGTAAATGCTAGTGACCATACCTTGACCCTCAAAAAGTGGGAATTCAATGTTGTCTGAAGCACCATCTTGTAGGGCAAGCGTAGCAGTAGTGGACATTATTTTTTGATTGTCAACAGCTAAAGTACCAGTCAAAGAATGTGATCTGAATTCGGAAGCAGATAAAATCATGCCAGCGACCATCGTAGGGTTAGAATAGGTGATTGGGGCAGAATCAACATTGGTCTGATAGTCACCATTGTTAGTTTTTACAGAATTATCGGAGGACGTAAAGATACGAGAATTGACATCGTCTATGGAGATTCCTAAACCCTGAGCAAAGATTTGATTGTTTGGATCATCGATTGCAGATGTAGAGTAGAAGATGTTGTATGGATATGTAAAAATAGTATTATTTTGACCATCAAGAAGCATATTTGTGTAAAACTTGTGGGTCTGGATAAGTTTCTTTGGGTGAGTGTTTTCTGTAGTATCTCTTTTAGCATTTTGAGCAACAGTAGAAGTAGTTGTATCATTCAAAGCTTCGGCAGTACTGTTAGAATATGCAGCTGTAGGTGCAGCAACAATAACAGATGAAGATGACGACAAGAGAGTAGAAGCCTCTTTAATGACAACATTACCAACAGAAGATGTGCTAACAAAAGAGGAACTACTGCTAGCAGAATTAACACCAGTGCCAACTTCTGACTGATCAGTGATCGGAGTGGCAATTATAATTGGAGTAGAAATAGACAACCCATCAGTGATAACACTTGCAGTAGATTTGTTAGCTTCTAAAGCAGTATTTGCAATATCTCCTGTAATAATCATGGAAGAAAGAGTGGACGATACAGCAATAGCACTGCTGACACTATTTGTAGTAGCATTTCCCACAAGAACGTCAGATCCGACAAGAGATAATGTTGGAATGGCGGACCCTGTTCCTGTAGCAAAGGAGGCGGTGTTTGTGCTGTTTTGATAGATAAAACTGCTGGAGGAACTGGAAGTAGAGCCTTGAGTTTTCACAGTGGTGAAATGATATCCTGTAATAGTGGTTACCATAGAGTTGTAAAACGTGGTGACTGGTTCTGCGGCAGTAGCTGCACCAGTTCCAGGATTGGCAGATGCTGATAAATAAACTACTGGGTTAGCAGACGCTGACTGCACCAAAGAGGAAGCAGCGATAACTGGTGCTGATACACCAACAGTGATAATATTAGAAGTGGCAGCGTTAGATATGGCAGCGGACACAGCAGATTCAGACTTGACAGAAGCTTGGGATGCAGCAGAGGAAGATGCAGAAGCAATTGCGGAGGTGGCAATGGCAGAGTTGCTAACTGTAAGTTGAGGTTCATTGTTAGAAGTGATTGCTTCAAATGAAGATGTTGGAGACTGATATGTGCTTGATCCACCTACGACACCATCAGAGCTAACAATTCCTGGAGCAAACACGACTTGAAGTACAGAGTATGGAAGGTCGACCGAATATGAGATAGGTTCAAACAACTGTGCGGAGTAAGTGGAGATTTGTTCTTTGGAAACAATGGTAGCAGAACCACCCGTAGCTGTATATGTTCCGTTGGATATGCCAGTTGCTGCTTTATTCTGCAAAAGACTTGAAGAGTTGGAGGTTATCGCAAAGGATGGAGTTGTGGAATTGGCAATACTACTCAAGGCGTGCGCTTGAAGCACCAGGAGGAGGACTACTAGTATTTGCAACATATTCTCTAGTGGCTGGGATCAAAGAGAGTGAACGGAGAATAGTTGAACCTATGATTAAAAGTTATTGAGTTATCAAAGAAATTAAAGAGATAAAAGAAAAGAAAAAAAACGAAAGAAAAGAAAAAGCAATAAAACACAAAAAAGCAGAAGACGAGAGGCAAAAGTGTGGGAAAGGTTAACTATTATATACGATCCGGAAACCAAGCAATAATGTATGAAAGTGCTATTAAAAAGGGACAAGTAATAGTAGAGGAATTAAAGTCCCCATTGCTGGGTGAATGAAATACCCAAACCGTGAATATGGCGGCGATAGCAGAACAGTATTAAGCAGTTGCAGCGACCGCCCAATGCGGTAATCAATGTTTCGTAATTTATGATGGATCGGAAACAAAGACGCACCAGGCCGCAGGAGGTTTCATTGAGACATTTCTGCGAGCGCTCAGGGCTGCATGCTTTTTTTTTCCGTCCTGCTGACAGCGAAACGGCCAGGAACACGGTACGCTCAACGTTAGGGCCAGGATGAAACAGAAACTCCGATAACATGGCAGGCTGGCGCATCGCGGGTGGTTTGACACGGTTATGGAATACAATAGTTCATCAAGTGCATTGGCAGGGAGACCCAGTGCTGGCTGTCTGCTGCCTCTAGTGAGATACGCAGATCTGGGATGCATGCGTAAGGGCGCGAGAAAGCGATATGTCTATCGGGCGATAGCAAAGAAACATATATCTAGCGTGTCGTGTGCAAGCTAGCGAAGCGCTGAAGTGGCAACTAGCCAGGCTGTATTTCCTCTGTTGGAATGGAGTGTTGTTGTGAAACGTGCAAGTCGTGCACAGATACCATTCGCAGACACCATTCGCAGACACTGCAAAAAGGAGAAGCTCCAACGCAGCGCTGGTGGATTGTCAATCCGCCCGCCAACTCGCTTGGTCGACACGTCGCGTCGTAGCGCTGCTGTGTGGCCCCCATCCCATTCAAAACATCGTATATATTCTAAAAACAAAAGACGAGAACAAAAGAAACAAGTCCTCGCTGTTTGACAAGGTCGTGCAAGTGGCAGAGAAATACATATATCTAGATGTGTTTAGCAGGTGGGTATCTGTAAATATGTAATATAATATAATATACATATTATATTTATCTGTGCGTCTCTCTATATATATACATTTCGTGCATATTTATGGCCAGGTGCCTGGGCTCTTGTGCGTTATACGGTTTTTCCGGGTAGGTCCCTCTTTAGATTCTGCATAGCAGCACAGGCGCACCGGTGCTACTGTGCCGTGGTCCCTTCCCAGGCGAACTCCCGGCTGTACAGCTGGCATATTCGCCTGCTGGTCACATATTCCGTTACATCGCATTCTAGAAGCAATGCCAGTGTGTCCTGAATACTGGTCATTTCTTTTTTCTCTTTTTTTTTTGCTAAAGGAATATTCCATTCCAAAGGCTGTTAAGATCATCACTGTCTTGTACTCTTAGATGCTGCCAGACATATAAATACCACGGCCTATCCATCATTTCCATTCGCAATATTCGTTCGGCAACTAGCTACTGCTCTGACACACAGACACCGCACACTCACAATACCTAGCATCCATGACCAACACAGCCAACATACACGACCTCACAGAGCACCAGAAGGACTTGGACAACATGAACGACATCGACTCCATAGTGTCCGCAGATGCAGTTTTGCCACCGGAGGCCATTGCCACTGCCTCCTCCACGCTCGCTCCCGCCGCTGCCGGGGGCTTGGATGCCCAGATGTCGCGTACGTCCTTTGAAATAGAAGACTTCTCAGGAAACGCTCCCGACAGCGCAAACTCCGCAAACACCTTCGACAATGACAGACAGAGCATCAGCAGCAGATTGTCAAGGGCCTTGACGAAAGAAAGCAGCAAAACAGGACTCCAGAAAGAAGAACGCCAAGAGACTTCCCCGGCCATTGCCTCCGCAAATATCAAAAGCAGCAGCCAAATTAGCAGCGCTGACAAAAAACCAAAGGCCTTACAGGCGCTTATTCAGAGATTTAAAGCACTCTTTGTCTGACAGCAGACGCTTCCGCATAGCTTCCTTGTTGTACAAATATATTCCTCTGTCTTCAATAATACTTCCCCGGCACTCCTCCAACCAAAATGTTTTTAATACGTAATACAACACACTCTTAATAAATCATATGTATAATATATACAATATCATGGCATTGAATTGCTTCATGTAAGCGTCATAGCAGCTGGAATTAATGTGCTGCTTGGCTTCCTTCTTTTGGAACCGGCGATACTTGCTCATGTTCAGGAAATCGGTATTTCAAATACCGATATTCATTTCGGTGCATCGCATGCATTAATTTTTTGTCTGCAGAGTATATATGCCAACTTGTTGTTGACTGGATTAACTTGTTCCTTCACAAAGCGACCCAAAAAACGATATCACTGCAATGAATATTCCTTTATCTTGTCTAAGTTCTCAAAATTGCTGTCGATTGAATAAGGAACAAGGCTATCTTATTTGGACAATCGTGGTTTGGCTTTGCATACACATATCCTCTTCCTTGCGAGGCGGTAAATTTCCACAACATACATACATGCCTGAACAAGAAATCACTGGTACAAATGAAACAAGTTGTCAACTTGCAAAAAAAAAGTTTTATGACACGATAATAAAAAATCTATTAAAAAAACAATAATATATCACTCTATCTAAACAAATGAAAATATGCAAACTATAACAATCTATCAATGCAAGTCTATTTAAAATACTTCTGTAACCCGTTTGCAGTTTGCAAGAACATTATACTGGCAGCTGCCTGGGCAATCAAATCTCTTTGTGGAGCATTTTTTGGATCACCGCCGCAGAACTTGCTGTTTACTATATCCGACTTTTTTGTAGTTCCGGTGAATGCCACCCATTTCTTATAAATATTCTCATCACTGGTAAGAGGATTAAGTGAACCGAAGTACAAATTGTCTGTACCTTGCCCAAAATTATGTAAATATGTGGCCTCTCTAACAACTTCCTGAATGACCGCTGCACTCGCGTTGATACCGTTTACATAATCGACTAACCCATATGCCAACAATTGCGTCCAGGCAGTACTATCATACCAGTATCTGAATTGTTCATCATACGAACGATCATAAATTTTCAAATTTCTATTGATACCCGCAGCCGCCAATAAATCAGCATACCCTTTCCATTTTTTGTCTTTGGTTTGTTGATACAATTTCACAGATAAACTCAATGCAGTGCCGACATGATATGTCAATTCGATATTCTTGGCAGTATCAGTAAGGTTATTAGTACCATCATACAACAAATTAGTGGAGTTGTCCCACATATATTCGCGAATCCAATCCATACAATCTTCAGCGAATTTAACATATTTCAGGTTTTTCTTATGCAGGTTTAATCTTATAGCTGCTAATGCAGCTTCAGTAGTTGAAATGGTAGCAATGTACGGTTGGCCAACTTCCCAAGTAACCCCACCATATTTAGTGTTCCATTGTTTCATCATCGCTTCTACTATGGTTTGTGCTCTGCTCAAATATTGACTCACTTTGGTAACTTCATAGGCTTCAACTAACGCAGAGGCTATTTGAGCATTATCATCAACATATGGAACTGTATTAGATCCAAATGATCCATACATGTTGAAATCTGGGTTCCAATATCCAGAAAGAGCAGTATAAATACTGGAGATATTGGATTTGTAATTAACATCATTAAATTTTTGTCCATCAACAAAAGATTGTAACGCAACAGCGAGTGACCACACGGAGGTTTTCGTGCCTTTCTGCGAAGAATTACATACAGTTTTATCAATAAATGTACCATCTTGCCAAAGTGCATTCCAATATTTACCAAGTAAATCCTGACCAGCAGTCTTTAGAGTATTGTAGTCATCCTTGGTAGGTGCTGCAATTTCTGTAGATGTTTTGTTGTTAGTTTTCTTAGCATCTATTTTCGTTGTATTAAGATTTATCTTAGTATTCATCTGTGTTAAGTTTTTTGGTGGTTTAGGTAATGATCCATTAAAAAATGGGTCAGTTGCAGTAATATTTGTGGTAATATTAAGATATTGCTTATTATATGTAACGCTGGTAACATTTGTTTTGGTTCCATTAGCTTGTGTTACTTCCTTAGTGACATTGTGTTCAACTACACGAATCACTGGACGTGATTCGGTTATACTAACAAGCAAAAGTGTGCTTATTATCAATTGAAGAAAGTTCATTCTTTCTTTTGTCGTTTTTGTTTCCTCAATTGGTAGTTCCGTAGACGTTGGTAAATGTTCAAAATCTTCTTTTTCATTCTACAAGATGTTAGAAGTGATGCTCTGCCGGATTCGCCTTAATTTAAATACCAATTAGTTTTTTGGCCCAAAGGCAAGGGTTCTTCATCTTAAGTTGATTCTTTCCATATCAAGTTTCGTACACACATGTATTTATGCACAGATTCTATTTTTAATACATTAGTGGGTCAAACCCTATATCCACATATTCATATGGGACTGAAATAATGTAAATTTAAGACAAGTGTGTAGTCCTAGTTTCTGGAATTCAACAAATAAAAGTTTAAATTTACAACTTACATTGGTCCTTATACTTAGAATACGTATCATTGCAATATTACCAGTTAATCGTTTCGTTGTGTTACATGTTGAATTTTTGTATTGTTTTCTTCGTTTCGTTTTTTTTTTATGCGTCTGAAAATATCTGTGCATGTTATATTCTCATGCACGCATGCTCATGCTTCTCATACATTCTCAAAAATTAATTAGCCTATCGAATTATTATTTATTCATTCAACATTATATTAAATTACCAAAAAAAGTAGAGTGTCTAAATACAAAAATGAAACTAAATGCTATACTGAATGTAAAAAAAAAAAAAAAGTTAGTTTCCTTAAGTAATAACTGGAATGTACAATTTATGATTCGAATTGTCAGTGTTAATCCGATAAAAATAGCATGTCATACGATGAACAATAGCCATAAGCATTATTTCGCAATTGTGCTTTCCGTACAACTATAGTTGTCGCAGTCTCTTTCTAAATCACTTCTTTTGTTATTGAAATAATAGAATACTACAATTTTTTGAAGGCAGTTGAACTGTGTTTTTTGAAGAAAGAAAGAGGTGATAAAGAAAATAAAAGATGAAATGTAAATAAAGTAAAAAAAATTTATAAATAATGAAAACTAAGAATGTTAAAATGATGAAAATGCTAAAGATGACTAAAAAAAATAATGATGATGCAAAAAATATGGATAATGATCTGAAATTAACCTTTGGCTATTTCCTTTTCATATTCTATCGGCTACGATAGGTCTGTGTGTATCTCAAAAGTATTCACTAAGACTGTACGCTACCTGAGCAAAGATTATACCAGCGGAACCTTGGGAAATCAAGTGTCTGATAGGAGTCAGGGCAGTGTTGCTGTTACAATAATAAGATTTGTCGATCAGTTCGTTAGTAGAAATACCAGTACTGGCTTTCCATCTTTGAAAAATGTTATCGCTATTAGTGTATGGATCCACAGAGAAGAAATACATTCCATCATCGCCTCTAGCAAAGTCATACACCATTCTAGCTTCTCTGATGACTTCTTCAATGATATCAGCATTAGAATCAACATATTGAATATATTCAATTAATCCATTCACCAATAACTGAGTAAAATCTAATTCATTAGTCCAGAATCTATACTGCGTGTCAACAGAAGTATCGTAGAATTTTAAAGATCTGTTGGTACCAGCAGCAGCCAATTCATGTGACATTTCTAAGTATGTGTTATTGTTAGTGATTTTCCATAACTTAACACAGGCTGCCAAAACAGTTCCAACTTGATAAGTATACTCATCCTGGTTCACGGAGGTACCTGTAACACCGTCGTAGATTAAATTGGAATTGCTATCCCATAAAGTGCTCTTAATCCAAGCAATACATTTCTCAGCGAAATCGACATATCTCGAATCTTTTTTATAAACATATAATCTCAATGCGGCCAAGGCAGATTCTGAAGTTGAAATAGAAGCAATATATGATGCACCCATGTGCCATGTGACCCCACCGTATTGACTATTCCATCCATCCATTAAGAACTCAACAGTCTTAGCTGCAGTATCCAAATATTCAGTGACCCCAGTAACTTCATAGGCACCAATCAAAGCAGTAACCACTTGAGCGTTATCATCGTAGTAAATATCTTCGTCGGCATTAGTTGTGACAGAGAAGGCATTGTGCTCAGTGTTGAAATGTTTCATTATTGCAAGGTAGACTTCATTGATTTGACTCTTGAAGTCTCTGTCGGCGAGTTTCTGTGCATCAACTAAAGATTGCAATGCAATGGATGTTTGCCAAATGTAAGCTTTGATGACGGTATCAGAACTACCACAACTATTTCTGTCATTAAAGTCGGAACCATCCCAAAGAGTGGCCCAGTACTTGTCAATGACATCATAACATGCTTGTTTAACCTCAACACCAGCTATTCCTGAATAGGAGTAGCCTAAGATATTCTCAGGTAATGGGCCCGAGGTAAATCTCTTGGATAATTGTTGTTCATCTTCTTCAGAAGTTTGTGGGGCGAGGGTTTCGTAACTACGTCTGACAATAGTGGTAGTTATTTTGCTTTCTGGATTAATAACTCTGATACCTCTTGATGCTGCCACTGATTGGGTGAGCAATAACACCATTATCAAAGAAACAAAAGATTGAAACATTTTCCTTTAATGAATTAAATAACAATCACCTTTAGAAATATATATATATATATATATATATATATGAAAAAAGAATGAATAAAATAGTTGGTATCTATTAGGGATAATAATGGATTATGGCTTAAGCAAAAGAAAATGGAAAAAAAAAATTATTTTTGTGAATTCAGTTCAAGATTACATCGAGTCTTTAGGATCACTTATTGTATTTATAATACATTGTCTGGTGAGCATAAATTATAAAAATAGATATATGCATAAGCAAATAGATCCTCGTTTATTTAATTCATAAATCTTGGTTCCAAGATTCTATTTTTGTCTTTATTTGTACTATCTTTGCATGCCTTGGAAGTTTTATGCAAATTTGATAATTCTGTTAGTTACCAATGATGTCAAAGAAGAATGTATAAGATGACTATTCGCTGGGAACTTGCAATTTACTCCTCTTATCTGGATTTTTTTCAATCTCTCATGTTGAAAATTCGTTTTTCATGTGCATCCAATTTATCTGCACAAGAAATTACATGCAAACCGTATTGTTTTATTATGCGCACTCTAGGTGCGTACTATTGGAAATTAAGTTAGCATCGCCAACAATTAGCAAAAAAACAGCACGGTATTGATCCGCCTCTCATAAAGCTTCGCGTTATTTTGACAACATGGCTTAAACTTCAAATACCTAGCTACGGGAAAATCTTGTCTGTCAGTAAAGATTGAAGATGTAGGCTTAGTAGTAGTGGGCTAAGAAAGAGACAAGAAATATATCTTAAAAAACATTCTGTGGATCATGGAATAAAAATAGCAAATTTCATGAATATTACGCGTTGTGAATCAATACTTGCTTTCTGATGACGAGTTGTTGTGCTGAACACGGTTGTTTAGAAATTTCGTTTGCAAGAGGAAATATTGAAAATGAAGTAAGGTGGTTTTGGGATATGTTTCCTTTTTTTTGAATTAATAATTGATGAGGTTAGCGCTGATATAATAAGCAATAATCATTTTTTTTTATTATAATTCTTTGCTCATTTTACAAAGATATATTCCTTTACAAAATCTTTTTTAGACTTCATCTCTTTTCTTTCATTTTTTTTTTAATATTCAGAAAATCGTAAATTTTCATCAAAATAAGTAAAATAGTAAAATGTTTTCTGCTAATTCGCCACTAGAATCCCCAAGGACTCCAAAGAATGTAACATGTAGTAGCAACGATAGTGAGTTTTCGTTAAATATTTCTGGAAGCTATGGTCAACTCAGTCACTCATTAACTACATATTTGTACTTAGTACACGACTATATCAATGATAGTTCAACGCCTTTAACCAACAATAGCGAGGGCGCTTATTTGCAAACACCCACCAAGAGTAACTTTAAGAATATTTTTGCTGCAACAAACTCGGTTTCCTCATTTACATACTCGCCTACTCTAAAGGAACAGTTGCGAAAAATTGACAATAGTAAAGTATCTTCTTCAAACAGATTTCTAAAGCCAAGGTGCTTATTGAATGAGTTAATGGCTGAGCATAATAAGGCTGCTGCATCAATAACACAGCATATTCCAAAAATCCGCACTAGTCTCCAAAAGAACCGTGATTTCAAAATTTTTGATCAAGCACTAATTTTCAAATCTGACGAAACATGTGAAAGAATAAGATGTAATAAACAGAAAAGGATTGCCAATGAAAGAGCTGTTTCTACAAAATTTTACAATTCTTCAAACCGTACAAAGAAGAATTTCACTGTTTTTAAAGATGACAATGATAGAATATATGATTTTTGATTAAGGGATTATTTTAGGTTTTTATTTTCATTTTTCCTTGTATTCTTCCATTTTCTATATTTTTTAAAGGAAAACATATTTATACACACACAATCATATATATATATATATATTACAATGGTAATTGCTTCAAAATTTTTTACTAATAGAGAAGATATTATGTAAATACGTGACAAAAAATTAATATGAAAGATGAGTGTCCCAATTGAGTATACTTGTAAAATCCTGAATTTAAGGTCAGTGCTGTTGCCTCGGTGTTTACCCTAAGTATTCCCGCTTTGTACACGCGCAAAAAATGATGGTTTCACAGTTTATTTTTTCTGTTCCTGCTTACCCATATTTTCCATAAACCTCGCTTTTTGGGGAACAGATGCGCATCTCTTCTATTTTTAGTGAGATCTGAAACTAAGTGTTGACACTCAAGAAAAAAAAACTCTGAGTGTGGTTAATTCTAGTTGGGTGGGAGATGCTTGCTTATAAGGATGTGAGAAGACTAGTATCAATATATATAATCAAAAGATGATCCTGATCGGCCAAATAGCACTGTAAGAGTATACAAAAACTTCAGTACGGCTTAATAAAACATAATATTATTATTTTGCAGACAGAATTGGGAGAATCTCCAGTAGTTTTATCATTGTAGCTCTTCCTCAGCAAATAATATAGAAATAGAGCAGATTATACTAAATTGGTAAGGAGATGTCAGAATCACAGGTCAAATCAGGAATAAGAACAGTTAATAATCTCAAATTCCACAACCTGAAGAAAATCATAGTTGTAGGAGATGGTGCGGTTGGAAAGACTTGTTTACTAGTCGTTTTCCAAAAAAAAGAGTTCCCACACTACTACGTTCCAACTGTGTTTGAGCATGCGTTCAAGGATATTGAAGTTAACAATAAGAAAGTGAAATTAGAATTGTGTGACACGGCTGGCCAGGAAGAATATGCTAGACTCAGGCCGCTAGTTTATCCAAATACCGATATAGTTTTGCTTTGCTGTTCAGTTGATTTTCCTAATAGCTTGAATAATTGTGAATCGACTTGGTTGCCCGAAATCTTACATTATTGTTCACCACTGGTAAAGATAATTTTGGTTGTTAATAAAGTTGATTTAAGACATGATGAGCAGTGTATTAGTAATTTGAGTTTTACTGATGAATCCCCATTGAGCAAAGATCAATGTGTAAGTGCAGCTAAAAGAATGAATGTGTCCGGATTCATAGAAAACTCGGCCAAATTAAATCTTAATGTTCATGAGACATTTTTGATGGCTACTAAGTTTGCAATAGATGATGACTCTGATGTTATTCTAAGTGAGAACTCGACAGATCCAAAGAGTAAAAAATGTATTATTTTATAAGATAAATATGTTCATTTTAATCCTCGCACACTCTTTTTTTCAGAAATTATTTATATAATATATTCTTCGAAAGGCCAATTATTTTTTTTTCATTTCATTTTTCTTTATTAGAGTGATTGATTATATGCATTTTGGTTTAACTTACAGTATACTGAGTATGAAATAGAAAATAGACAAAAAAAAATGTAGTAGAAGGAAAGACCAACGATAAGTGCAAATATAAATTCAATTAAGAAAACATCTATCAAACGATCTTCCCATAAACACGATCCAGGAACAGAATTAAATCGATGTATCAAATAGATTAATTCACCATTCCCAGCTTGATCTTCTCCGGTAGTAGAATCCAGTTATCCATAGTATATATATATAGGATAGTGGAGCAGAAATAGGAGAAATGAGAAGCCAACTAATGTTAAAAAAATCAACTGATTAGAAACTACTTAAAGAATTAGAAGATGTATCTTTTTATAATTTCATATCCTTAAAAAACATAAAAATATACCAACATTCTAATTAATAGTTAGGTTTTTCAAAACAGTTTGACCACTTTATTTATCAATTTGGTCTCACGAAAATTTTTATATATTTGAAATACTAAACTTATGTTGGCTCACAAATGATTTTGTAAAATGTAAAATTTTTTATATAAAAAAAAAGAAAGATGCTGAAGACATTTTTGAATTTTTATTTTTATATCTTTTTTTTTTTTAAATTTTTTTCCTTTTTTTGTTTAAGCATAAAGTAAATTATGTTGGAAAAAAAAATATGATTTTTATGCATGGGTTACCCTATTCAATGAAATAAAATTTTTGTGGTTCAATAAATCTTAATCACGCGAGTTGCACATGATTAGAAAATTGTAAAGTACTTTTAAATACATACATCTTCAACAGAACTCTTGAAAATTATTTATATTAAAAACCAATAGAAAGCTATATAGTAAGTTTAGTAACATCATTCTAGCTGTTTAAAAAAATTGCTATTTTCATAATATCTCTCAAAAATGCTGTATTCCTTTTGCCTTTGTTGTATCATGGAGGAAGTCAAACATGCTATTCTTCTTTATCAAACGAACATAAAATTTCCTATTATATTCAATCATATAGATCAACGTAGGATGTAGTTACTCAAATAACTATAGTAAAACACAGCATTTGCTCTGTTGCCTATCAAAATCCCTTGTATCATCTGTAGAAGAGTTAAATGTGGCTCTAACAGCTTCTTCAAACAATTCAACAACATTATCCATATACTTCGCACTACATTCCATGTACTTATAAGCTCCAATTCTTCTTGATACATCATATCCTTCTTCAGGAGTAATAATACCGTCATTTTTTTCACCTAATCTTCTCAATGTGGCAACATCTTTTCTCAAGTCCTTTTTGCATGCAACTAGCAATATCGGAACATTATTTGTGTAATGCTGTACTTCAGGAAGCCATTGATGCTCAACGTTGGATAAACTTGAACGTTTATCCACCGTGAAACAGATTAGAACAACATTGGCATCTGGATATGTCAATGGTCTCAATCTTTCATATTCTTCTTGACCAGCAGTATCCCAAAGGTAAAAATTGATATTCTTACCATCGACTTGAAATTTGGTAGAATGATCGTCAAAGACTGTAGGAACATAAATTTCTGGAAATTTTCGATCTTTAAACGCCATTAACAAACTGGTCTTTCCACAGTAACCATCACCCACTATAACCAATTTACGATTAAGTTCGGGACTCTCTGTGCTTACCATGCTTCTTTATGGTTATCTTTATTTTTTAATAATCTATGTGATTCATATATCTTTAAAAGAAGGGTCCAATTTATATAAAATACACAAACAATTGAAAATGAATGTTGATGAATGTTGAAATATTGCTGGATTATAGATTTCTTTTATACATATGTTTTATGATTAGTTATTAAATCTACAGGTTGACGAATTTTGTTTCTATTATAAACGTCATGTTCTACTAATTTCTTATGTGGTGCTGCTAAATGCATGCCTTTTTTATGTGTGTTGTTTATTTGCTTTTCAGTTTTTTTTTATATTTACGCGTTCATACGTAGCCCGAATCTTTGGTTCCTGACTGAAGATAAATAAGTTTATTTCAGCTACACATTTAATCTAATGTCTTTGTTTTGGTGTTATATATAGTACAATACAGATTTCCTGATGATCATCTCTGACTAGCGTGGCATAATAATTTATTTAACGATTCACTAACTATTCTTCAAGAGTTCTGAAATCTTGCCATACTTCCAAACTTTTCTTAGAGTATTCCAACATACATCTGACAAAATTGAGTAAAATCTTTTTGAATTGAACATTTCTGAAATTTTTTTCATATTTCTCAATTTGCTTTGACACTTCATTTTCTATGATTTTGAAATCATGATTTGTCAACACTTTCATTTTCTCCAATCGTTGTATATCATACTTTAATTTCCTTACTTTTTCATCGTATGTTTTCATCGGATCACTATCATAAATTTTTTCTTTAAAAACCAGTGTTAGCTTGTTAACACCAGGAATCTTGAAATATGAGCTTTCTTTCTTTTTGTAAAAAGCATCATCTTCGCCATTATTGTTGCTATTATTAAGATTCAACTTAGATAGAGTATTATCCAATTTTGCAAGACTTGAACTCATATTATCGTTTTCCATATTAGTATCCACCGTGCTTTCGCCAGTTAAGTTTTTTAATTTTGTCTGTTTCTTAATTAATTCATCAACTATCAATTTCATTTGTAAATATTTCTTGTATTTGAACTTAACTAATTTCTTTGCAATATCACTTAATTGCAATAATTCAATTAAAGGCTCACTGTAAGTCAAGAACAAATTCTGATGTAACTGCCTCAACGTTAAATAATCTTGATCGTAAATCATGGAGATCTTCTCTAAATGATTAGCCTCAGAAGTATCATTTCCTTTTGCCAAAGAGTAGGAATTATACAAAATCCCAAACTCAGATGCCATATTCAGTAATTCTCCAAGATATTTATTGCACTTTTTATCTATTCTTACCAATCTTCCAATAAGATCTTTCTCACTCGACTGTTCCTTTAAATCGTCATCTTCATCTTCATCAGGTGATGATGCAGATGATCTCCTTCTTCCTCCTCCATTGATTCCAGAAAAAGTTTCATCATTTGTGTCTGTGTCATCTTGTATGAAATACGAATGTTCTAAGCCACCTTCCAAATTCACCAATAAATGTTTTGCATTGAGATTCATAACGGCTGATTTCGCACTCGTTACAGGAATCGGCAAGTCATAATGCAACTCTGTGGATTTCTCAGGATGTAGCGGATCACATTGTAACGGATTTTTTGGTATTAGCAGCAAAGGTGGAGAGTTAGTCACTTCATATTGCCAATTATTGAATTTCGGATTGAGGAATTTCATAAAGATATCGCAGTCTCGAAGTTCGGGAATATCCATACATTTATTGAGAAAATTGTTTAGCATTCTTCTACGGTGATCAATGATTGAATCTGAAGATGTCAATAAATGAGTAGTAGCAGTACTATTATCACTATTGGTATTATTGGAATTATCACCATCTTCCGTATTAGTGGCACTATTTTTTCTTGATATTGACTGGTCACTGGAAGAAGATTCTGACAGATCATTAATGTGATGGTCTCTGTTTGAATTATTGGTAGATGCACCTGGAACTGAAGCACCATTCATATAAAGTGTGCCCGAAGTCAGTTTCACGGATGACAAGAAATCACCAAATGTCTGCTTTTTAGGAATTGGTGGAATCATGATTAATGGGAATAACGACACGAACGCGTTTCGCAAGCACTCAAATTCCCTATATCTTCTTTTAATCAATATCCCATTATAGCGAATAGTGTATTGAATGTAACTAGAAGGGCCTGTAGCACCACCAGCAGACGAGGATAACGCGCTATCACTAGTCTTGTTAGCATCTATTATAGATATCTTATCTCTTCTATTATGACTGCTTCGCCTGCGACTGGCTTGCACTGGTACTTCATCATCATTGGCCGTAGTGATTGTCTCCTGGTTGCTCTCTTTCGTAGGTTCGTATAGGTCTATGTTCGTGGATTCAGGTGGTACTGGCTGCTGTCCAGGTTCTGGTTTTGGTGGAGACTCTGTCGGCTCTTGGGTGGTCATATGATTTTTCTTAAATTTTGCCTTTGAGCCCTTTTTCTTCTTACTTTCAGGCTTCTCATTTTGATATGGAAGGTTCATCTGAGAGATCCCTTTTGGAAATGGGTTGTTGTTTTCTTCTTCTATCTCCTCAATCATATTAGGCATTGACAATATACTATGCTAATCAATTTGTATGGATACAATGGCAATAAAGAATATCAGGAAGAGAGACACAAAAAAGAATGCTTTTTTGGTAATTCCACTTTTCAATTGAAAGATAAAATGGATTTTGTGATGGATATATTTGCGCGTATGTAAGTTCTCAATTGGTTGCTTGATTAACTTGTTGACTACTTCTGTCAAAAGAAAGGAAACTAGCCAAAAAATTGTTTTAAAAAAGTAAAAAAAAAACAGGGAAAAATCGTTACAATTGAAAAAAGTAATATGATATATCGGAATATTAATTGCTTTCCAATAATTCTCTTACTTTTATGGAAGATTGATTGGTCTTTTTATCAGGCTGGAAACATGTCTTGATATACCCAGATTGAAATCAAACTAATTGAAAAAAAATGACAACTTAAAATTCCTGGCGGCTAACGTCCGTCCTTAATATTTAGAGATTTCTGGTTGCATTATCTTCGGCAAAAAAAAGGCGGTTACGTGCCCACTGTTCCCCATGTCGTTGGCTATTTTTTGTTTGCCAAATTTTTCCTAGTTTTGTTGGATGGCAAAATCACCACTGGCAGGTAATTTGGAGACAGAGAGAATCAGCTCTTTTTTTAACTATATATCAGATTGGTCCATTGGTAGAATAGAAACAATAGCAAATACCAATAGATACACAATAAAGAATCATGTCTTCTATTGATGAAGCTGACAAGGCATTTGAAGCAAAGCAATACAACAAGGCTGAAAATTTGTACTCTGTGATTGCATTTGACGATAGCAGTAGCGATGACAAATCAATCAGTAGCTCATTAAGCAACAACAACAAGCGCATCCAATTGAAGGAGGAGGCTGTTTATAAGTTGGGAAAGATATACACTATTAACTCTCAGCCTGAGAAAATTTATACGTTGATCAATCAATCTAGGGACCTTTTCTCGAAGATCGCGAAGGCTAAGGTAGGCAAAATCTTGAAGATAATTGTGGATGAATATTCGTTGATGGCTGATTACTCTGAAGAAGTGAAATCATTTGAGTTGAAGTCAATAAAAGAATCCATCGAGTGGGCTATCAAGGAAAAGAAAACTTTCTTAAGACAATCCCTACAATTAAAGTTAGCCACAGTGTATTATAGAAGACAGTTGTACCAAGATTGTTTAAAAATCGTCAACAACTTGTTGAGAGAATTCAAAAAATTAGATGACAAGTCATCTTTAATTGAAGTTCAATTATTGGAGTGTAAGGTTTATTTTGAATTGAAGAATTTTATCAAAGCTAAGGCTTCCTTGACTGGTGCTAAAACATCTGCTAATTCTGTTTATACTTCATCTAAGATCCAAGCCGAATTGGATACTATGTCTGGTATCTTACATTCTCAAGATGACGATTATTCGACAGCTTACAGTTATTTTTACGAAGCATTTGAAAGTTACAATAACGCAAATGAATTTGAAAACAGCATTAGATTGTTGAAATATTTAATTTTGACTAAAGTTATGATGGACAAACCAAATGAAATAACTTTATTATTGAACAACAAATCAATCATAAATAACATCACAAAGCATGAAAAATATAAATCCAATGAATTCGAACCAATGAAACTTATCGCTAAAGCTTATGAGGACAAATCTTTGAATGAATTTCAAAATACATTGATCAAATATAATGATGAGCTATCATCAGATGAAATCATTAAATATCATTTCAAGATTTTATACAATAACTTATTGGAACAAAATTTATTGAAAATCATCAAACCTTACTCCGTTGTTGAAATCAGCCACGTGTCCGATGAAATTAAATTAGACATAAAATTAATCGAAAATAAGTTGAGCCAGATGATTTTAGATGGTATTTTCTATGGTGTTTTGGATCAAGGCAATGGATGGTTGTACATTTACGATGAACCAAAGACTGATTCAACTTTTGATAACGCCTTAACTTTGGTTCAAGAGATAAATACTGTTGTTGATTTATTGTATGAAAAGGCTGTTGCATTAAATTAACCTGTACTTGTCAATGCATGTTCTTCGTTGTTCATCTTTCTTCTCTTAAAATAAAATGAATATATTTATAAATAAATGAATGAATAAATTGATAAAGAAATGTAGATATGATATGATAAATGTAGGTATACAATTAGTTAAAAAGGTTATAATTCATTGACAACAGATGCAATGAGGGATTGAACATCTTTAGAAGCATTATTAGCATTTTCTAAGACTTCATCATGACTAGCCATGCCTTTATCCAAGGGAATTGGATTTTTGTCAAAAGCGCTAGGTGGTTTGTCGCCAACACCTTCATTAGTAACCAAAGACAACGCCATGACTTCCATTCCTGAATGACGTGCAATGATGGCTTCTGGAACAGTACTCATACCGACAGTGTCACCGCCGAGTGTTCTTATCATTCGAACCTCAGCTCTGGTTTCAAAAGTTGGGCCAGCAGCAAAAACGTAACAGCCTTCATGGATAGTTCTATTGATATCTAATTTTTGCTTTTGCTTGAATAGTAATTGACGTAATCTTAAAGAGTAGCAGTCACTTAACGGCTGGAAACGAGGACCAAAGAAATCCAAATTTGGGCCTCTTAACGGATTATAACCACTCAACCCTGGTAAATTCAAATGGTCATTAATAATCATTAAATCACCGGCTTTGAAAGATGGATTGATACCGCCAGCCGCATTAGTGGCGATCAAGATCTTGACACCCATCAATGCTGCGACACGTACTGGGAAAACGGCATCTTTAAATTCGTAGCCTTCGTAGAAATGTAATCTTCCCACCATACACATGACTGGAACTCTATTATTCCCTTTCATAAAACCAAATACTAACTTTCCGACATGGCCTTTGACGGTAGAGGCTCTAAAACCAGGGATATCAGTGTACATAATCTCGATAGCGGAGTCTATTTCTTGAGCAATTCCGCCCAAACCAGAACCACAGATGATTAAAGTACGTGGTTCACTAAGTTCTTTCGGAACCTTATCAAGAATGGCATCTTTAGCTTTGTGCAATACTGCCATATATTCCTCGGTAGTAGTAGCCATTCTTTACGTGTATTTTGTATTTATCTATTTTAAATAAATATAGAGTGTCGAAATTAATCAAACACGGTTAATTAACTAAGTTGTTAATCACTTTCAACGAGATCTTCTCTCCTTATATAACCTTTCATTTTCCCTTTTTTTTTTTTTTTTTTTTTTTGGATTTCTCCAACAACGAGTTTTTCATAGGAAAAATATTAGAGTTTCGTTCGTTTGGGCATCTATGAAACCTGCCCCCGCGATAAGACACGGTTGGTGTGAAACATCGGCATTCCTGGCATTATCAAGAAATACGGCTTAAAATTAAACAACTTTTCCGTGCAAAATAAAGCTTAAATCGTGTAATTGTAAAACTTTCAAAATGCATCTTTTGATTGGATCACACTATTGCTAACCTTCAATTACTAACAAAAAAGTAAATCATAAAATGTTATTGAAAATCTATCTATAATATGTATAACAAGTAGGAAACGCAATAAATCAAAACTAAATGAAAACAAAAATGATCGCTAGGATTTCACATTCGAACCACATTTAGCGACGGGTTCTTCTCTTTGGAATCAAAAATTTACGATTACTTAGTTCTTCTGTACTGGCTTGCTGCCCTCCATTAAAAATAGTAGATGGGTCAACCGATGCACTATTACCACCACCGGTTCCTGTAAATGAAAATGTAGCTCCGTTATTACTGCTACTACCTCCAAAGTTGAATCCGCTTCCACTGTTGTTATTGTTATTGTTTCCTGCAAAGTTAAATCCACCACTGTTATTACTGTTATTGCTGTTATTTGCAAAATTAAAACTGCTATTATTACTTCCGTTATTTACTCCAAAACCTGCACCATTGGCATTATTCACGTTATTATTCTGAGAGCCAAATCCTGAACTCATTGGAGCAGGGCTTACGCTCTTCCCAAATACATTATTATCACCCTGCACCCCGAAAGGCCCTGTCGGTGCAGGACTAGAACCGTTTCCATAAATATTATTATTATTTGTATTAAACATATTATTGTTAGCATTATTGCTGGCGGATGCAGTAAAGTTAACCGCCGGTGTAGTGGATCTACTGCTGGATGCTGAAAAAGTAAATCCATTATTATTGCTATTACTATTGGCACCAAAAGAAAATCCGGATGCTGCTTTATTAGAAGTATTGTTAACGTTACTGGCACCAAATGTAAAACCAGAAGTAGAAGATCCATTATTATTATTTGTATTTGCAGTAGAAGCACCAAGATTGAAGGAAGGTGCAGCCCCCGAGGTGTCTCCAAAAGTAGGTGTGGCTTTGGAATCTGATTTATTTCCAAATAATGATCCACCAGTGGCAACATTCGAGCTAGTACCGAATTTGAAACCATTGCCGCTATTAGTAGCGGTGTCCAGCGCTCCAAAATTAAAAGACATACCTTGAGGAGTTTCTTTAATATTGGAAGAGGCGGTGCCAAAAGTAAATCCCGATCCGCTACGTTCTGATGCTTTTTTCAGAGATCCACCATCTCCAAATATACCACCAGCTGAAGCACCGTCATTGAGAGATGAAAAAGTTTTGGATTTATTGGTATTTTCTTTATCAGGAGAAAATGAAAACATCGAATTGCCCTTATTAGTATTTAGTTGAGTTGCTTGTGTACTTGTATTAATAGAATTTACCCCAAATGAAAGTGTAGGCTTAGTGGCAGTGACAGCACCAGTCGCTACTTCAGGTGTTGGAGCTTGTCCAAACGTGAATTTTGGAGCACTGGCGTTACCTGTACCACTAGTAGCGGAATTTGCGCTTCCAAAAGTAAAACCCAATGTTTTGTTGTCTGTTGTTTTCGATACATCAGGGGGCGGTTTATTTAGAAACGAAAAGCTTGGCTTATTTTCATTTGACACTGTTTTTGCATTGCCATTGCCAAATTTAGAGCCAAATAAGGATGCAGTTTCATTTGAAGAAGTTGTCTTTGAATTAAATGAAAACCCAGATGAGCTTGAGTCAGCATTTTTCTTAGGATCAACTGTAGGAGGTGCAGAGGATGCTGGCTTGCTTCCAAAAGTGAAACCATTAGTTGCAGATGATGATTGTCCTAGTTTATCATCAATGTTAGTGCTTCCAAATATGAAGGCTGATGCAGGCTTTGCTGGTTCTTTGGGTTCAGAAGAATTTTTAGTTAAGAAACTGTTTGCTCCAGTTTTATCTGTAGCTGATACAGTATGAAAAGAAATTGTGGGTTTGCTCGACTCTTCAATTACTTTTTCCTCGGAATTCTTAACAGTATTTGAACTTGTATTTCCAAAAGCAGGCTTGTTTGTAGCTCCAAATGTAAATGAAAGAGTCTTACTTTTCTCATCTTTTTCATCACTTTTTTTCTCGGGTTTAGCAGCACCAAATGAAAAACTCATAGGTGCTGGTTTCTGATTTGAGATTGCCGTTGAGGTATTAGTTACTGGCTTTCCAACGGATTTAAAGGAAAAGGCTGGTTTTGGAAGTTCTTTTGTCTCTCCCTCATCTCCTACTGGATCGATAGTAGAAACCTTTCCAGCTCCAACAGCTAAAGACGATTTGCTCATAGCTTTTCCATCTTTCAATGCAAAAGTAAATTGAGTTTTTTCAGAGGAAGTGTTTTCATTATCCTTGCTAGTCAAGGTAGATGAACTATTATTAGTTAACCTGAATTGTGGTACCTTCTTTTCTTCACTATTTTTATTATCATCATTATCAAGTGCTCTTTTATTCTTGTTTCCGTTACTGGTATGATTTTGCATTGCGCCGAATGAAAAAGATATTGATTTTGGATTATTATCATCAGCATTGCTATTATTATTGGCAGTAGAGCTCCCAAAAGAAAACTTCGGCTTTTCAGCGTCAAATTTAGCAATAGAAGATGTTGCATTAAATGAAAAGGCAGTACTTTTATCATCAGTTTTATTAGTGGTTGACAACGATGGCGTACCGAAGGAAAATGCAGGTTTTTTATCGTCTGATTTAGTAGTAGTTGTATTAGATGAAGATCCTCCCAACGAAAAGGCCAGCTTGTTAACATCATTCTTAATAGTTGATGGCGATGCTATTCCTAAAGAAAAAGTATGCTTTTTTGTTGAAATTTCTGTTCCTGGTGATGATATTTCAACAGTATTACTATTTGATAATAATATTTTTTTCAGCGGCTTTGGTTGCTGATCTTGCTTGTGTTGCACCAAACTGGATAAATCTCTCTTAGCAAAAGTGAATCCATTAGAAGGAAGGACTTTCATCAGTGAATCTAATTTCCCTATTGCTACAGATTGTGGTACGGATATTGCTGATGAAAGGCTATTGGCGACATTCTTATTTTTAAGAATATCGCTGGCAATATTATCTGAAGCTTTCCTATTTTCCTCATCAATTATATCATCATAATTAAAATTTGCAGAAAAAGCAAATGAAGCATTGTCAGATTCTGGTATCAGTGTTTTCAATCGTTTATTATTTTTACTATCTTCGTCTTTTTTGCTTGTATCATCATTTGCATTAGTTAGTAACAACCGCTTGTTATTAATTAATTTATTTTCATAAGTTTTGACATTATCATATATTCTATTTATTATTTCTTTATTACGATCTCTATGTGAAGAGTATTGAGCTCTCTTCAACCTGATATATTTTTCTCTTCTTAAGGATTGCTTCTCTTTCACTAAGTTGAATCTTTCCAAAGGTGATAAATTATACAATGCAGGTCTTTCCAGAAATTCAAAAGGCATTCTAAAATTTGTTCTTAATCGGTTTCTATATTTTCGAAAAATCAAAGAGCCAAATTATTTTTCGTATTAACCTACAATACTCCGGAGATAATTTAAGTGGAATATGATGAATACTGAATAGTTTGATTAGCTAATTGTTTGTGAACAATTTTTAGAAAATGCAAGTATGAAGATGAAGAAACCAAARCAGACAAAAAAAAATTTTTTTTTTATGATTTTCTTGCTGGTGTCCCTTTGTTAGCCATCAATATTTTAGTTTAAGTCTTCCCTGCATAATTGCTTGTAGAATAACGTACTTCAGTGAAAAAAGCTAGCTAGAAGAATGATGTACTAGGATGGCTTAACCATATGACTACTAATAAACAAATATTGTATATGTCATTAATAGAAATGGATGATAGACTAGCAAGATTTAAGAAATTACAAAAGCAAAGGAAAAAGTCACAGAATGAAAACAGAAGAGACTTGTATAAGGAATACAAAAGAAATCGATTAGATCCTGAAGCAGCTGCAAATAATCAGAAACGACTAGATGATAGGACATCCAAGGTTGAAATAGAATCTTTGAAAAATAATAATGGACATCAAGTCGGCGAATCCATCAAAAAGAAAGATCTTTGGAATTATTCCGTAGAAGACAATGAAAGATGGAATAATAAGCAATTGAAAAAGCAATTTGATAATGATATCATGGGCAATAATAAGGAAGATGATTTTGATACATTAGCTAAGAATACATACTTGAAGCAGATAGCTCTTATCAATGATAAAAGGTCGAAAAATGATCCTGCAGTAACTACAGTCAGTCTACAGCAGAGTAAACAAAATGATCAAACCTACAACTATGATCACCAACCTGACAGAAAGGATATAAATTTATTAGTAAAAAATCTTAAAACTTCAGAACAGAGAAAGCAAAATAGAATAGCAAAAACAAAACTAAAAAATGGAACAAGTAGCAGCAAAGCTGCCTATATAAATGTGAAAAACAAGGAATTCAATGAGAAATTAAGTAGACAATATGATAAATATACAAAAAATCTCCGAGAAAATTTGGAAAAAGATCCATTTTAAAATCAAAACAGGCGTCAATTACAAGTAATAATAATCGGTATTTGTATTTTAAATATACATACACAAGTGGGAATATTGATGATTGGTAAAAAAAATGTAACATATTAGCAAATAAAAGACAAAAATTTTGGAAGATGTAAAATTTTAGTAAATAAAGAGTAAGTATTGGAAAAAACAAAAAAGAAACCAATAATATGAGAAAAATGCATCGTGAGAATCGTTATAGAACAAAAAATGATTGGCTTAGAATTATGAAACAATTAGAGAACTAATTTTTCAAAAGTATAATTCAATCTTGTGATACTTATATTCATATTAGTAATATCCTGCGTCAATAGATCCAATCTTGCTTGTTCAGGATCTATTTCTTGATCTTGCTGGTCTTTGTCGGTTCGATCAGCCAATTTATTTTGCACAAATATCTCATGCAAAGTCTTGGACAGGTCTTCTTCCTTAGTGAAACATTCGCTGGTGCCTATAATATTTGTCATTGCATTAAACCTAACAGTTTTCTTACAAAAGGATCTGAAGCTTTTGGTCCTGTTGTTGGAAAGACAGCTCTTTTTGACACCTGTGGATGTATATTGGTCATGCAGCAAGTCAGACACTGAAGTTGCAACAGAGGATGATTCATTATAATAGTAAAATGATTTATCATTGGTAAACACGCTATTCGCTGAAGAAGCAGTTGAAGATGTATCGCATTCTTTTTGAGGATTGTCATAGTTGACAATCACATATCCCTCGTTATCGTCATTGTTCTGCTTTTGGTGTACTACGCCACTGTCATACACAGGAACATTTCTGAGCGTCTCTTCTTCATCAAATTCCTCTTCTTCTTCTTCAGCGAAGTCTCCATTATTATTGTCCTCATCAAAACAGTCTTCGTTCTCGGAAAAATTGTAATCTTCAGTTTGCCAGCCATCAAAGTCAAACAGAATATCAGCAAAATCAGTAGACATTGTTGTCTGAGCTTTTTTAGCTTCATCAATGTTGAAATGAAACTCCATATTTCTGAATATCACTGCTGTTATTGTTAGTTGGGTATTATTGCAAGTGTTTCCTCACTCAAAGCGATTTTTTTCTTATCCTTCTGCTTTCTTCTTTCTTGAATCCAATAAAAGCCTTATCCCACTAGCATAGAGTGTATCTGTAACACAAGCTTTAAGAGGAGTATATAATTTAGGCAATATACAAAAATATTCTTAGTATATTGATTGAAAATCTTTACAATTCAAAATATACCATATTCAGCAGTATTGTTATTTTGCATTGCCGTTTTATCTTTTATCCACTTTTTTTGTCATAAAAAACTCGTGTTTCTTTTCTTTGGAGCAATTGGATGAAAATCTCCGCGTGGGGCATTCAGAAAATACAGAAAAAATTACGCGCCGTCGGAGAGAACCATAACGAAAAAAAAACTGAATAAGTGAATAGATGACTAACACACATACAAATATTGTATAATTCTGCAAGTTGCTACCCTCTACACCATTTGAATAATTAATTAAACTTTTTTATATTCTCTTAAGACAAACCCCTAATTTTTTCATATATGACTTACATATATCAATATATGTTGATAGTTTTGATAGGCTGAATGGGTTAACTAGCCAGATTGAGGAGTATATCCGCTACTATAAATATGTTCTCTACGATATGATTCCAGGGATTTACTAATGGAGTATCATCCTGGTTCGCTGTATGTTGTAGAATATATGGCTTACATTTTGATTTTAGAGTGAAGATAAACGCTGAAAAATGTATTCTGAGTAGAATAGATATAGTAATAAAAGAACTGAATAAAATGCTAGAAATAAGGATAAGTAAAAATATTTAAGATGTTTGCGAGTACGAATTGAATAATGCTATTTGTAAGAGGAGAGCAGTAAAAAGAAACAAAAAAAAAGCTAAGGGATAAATATAGACGTCTTAACTAGGAGAATGCACCAAAACGTAGACCAAAGTATCCATCTGGAGCTTGGGCTGTAGCATTCAACAATGATGTACGTGGCAACCCACCTCCATCAATACCAGCATAGGTAACAATGTTACCCCACCATTTTAAACTTACTGGATGGTACTGAACTGCAAAGAATAAAATAATAGCAGAGAATGCAACACCTGTATCCAAACCTGAGGCCAAAATATAGTTGTACTTTTCCCACCATGCTTGGTATCTTCTCTTAATGTAGTAGTTGAATACGTAACAGACAAAGAAACCTGGAATAACATATGACAAATTATATGGTGCATAGTATAAGAAACCGGAGAGAATTAAGGTTGGTTGGAAATGAATAGTATGTTTTGGGAAATATTTCTTGATAGCAATACAGATGAAAGCTAGAACAGCACCAATCAAGAAACAGTATTTTAAGATTGGGTAAAGACCATCAAATACTCTCTTTGGCCCAATAACCCCCCAAAGGACAGATGAAGAGTAGTATGTGACTTCATTAGGACACGTAAATTTGCTTGGTTGATCTGGGGTACATATACCTTTAATGTTGACCATTTCCCAATTAATAACGGCCAAAGAAACAATGATTTGTAGCCCTACAGCAATTAGTTGGCCTCTGAAAATGGCTCTTGGAGGAATCTTAGCATAATGAGCCATCTTTTGATCTGTCACAAAGTTTTCAGCTTGACCACCAATATTGTAACCGAAAGCTTTCAATGTCATTAAGGCATTACCATTACCTGGGATAGCATATCCAATAATTAATTCAACCAACACATTAAGACCAAAAGAGTAACCGGTGATGGAGTAAATAATAGTCAATGGGATCAAGAAAAAAAAGTTGATGCCAATTGTAAAGAAAATACCCCAAACTGGAGTTTGAACTGGGTATAGTTTTACACAAAGAATAGCAAAAACAATAGAAATAATCAAGATAATGAAGAACCACCAATCTGGTGTTTCTTTGTATTTAGCCATCATTCTAGAATGTGGATCGTCAAAGTTTTCAAAGTTAGATTTATGGAAAGACGTGACCATACCTTTCAATGATCTCATCGCGCTGGATATAGCTTTCCATTCACTGTAAAAAGTGTAGATGATAGTAAATGGATACATGGCAAAGTAAGCACCATAAACAACCAAGTTGGCTGCAGAGTAATACGGTGGCCCATATTTCTTGTATTTTTCAAGGTCAAGCTTACCATTCGTAATTATTTCTTTAACACTGTAGGATTCACCAACATTATTGAAAATATCGTTAGAATTGACAGGCAAGTAACCTGACCACTTATTGTTAGTATAATAGACACCGACAATACATACAAAAGCAATTATAGCACCAATCAATTGGTTGACAAGAGAATAAAACGGAATAGATAATGGAGCGACATAACTGATAATATTCCAATCAAATGAAGCAATTGGGTTTAAGCCAAGACCAGAGACAGAACCAGTAATTGCGGCTAAATTGAAGTTGTCCGGTTTGATCCAAGTCATCCAATTGAACAAAGAAAGTGCTTCAAAAAGGAAATTTGGAATCCAATAGTAACAGAAAGATCCAATGAAGGTAAATAAGAAAAATTTATATTTAGAAATGGTCCAGCCATTAATTCTTTCCTTATGTGTAGGCTTCAACAAAGCTTGATTTAAGGCAATAGTTGGTAATAGTGTTGGCCAAACAGCTCTCTTTGGATAAATTGCGACTTTTCTCAAAATTCCAGCAAAGCCAAAACCTAAAGTTTGGGTGCTTAAGGCTAACAATGCTTGATAGCCAATGGTAACCCAGTTACTATCGTAAAATAATCCTAGTTTTTGAACGTAAATATTACTTGAGACGTACATAGTACCAATAGCGACATTGAACACAATCGTTGAAAACATCTGTTCTTTATAAGTCCATGGGCCTGGATTTAAACTGTGTCTAGAACCAAACATAGTAAAACCAACATCTGGCAAAATAGTTTGTAAACCTTTTCCACAAGGAAACAACAACATTTGACAAACGGATGAAGTCAAGGTAATTGCAGGTTGTCTATGGGAAAAAAATTCATTAATACCAGTACCTATAATCGACCACATAAATCCTAGAAAGTATGCCCTTATAGTCTCAACAGGGATATTTGGGTCATCTAAACATGATGCAATAGCTCTGACTTCAGCATATGGAGAGTGGTATTCGTTAAGGGCGGCCATCATTTTAGTTTGGAAAGCCCACTCATCCACACTCATATCACTATTTTTATCAGCACCTAACACCAACTGTTGAATCAATTTGTAGTCATTCTGGTCAAAATTGGGATCATTTAAATGATATTCAATAGCGTCTTTCAAGATTTTGATGGCTTCTTCAATTGGCATTTCATCTGCCTTCTGGAAAATAAATTCGGCATCATCAATGGTAACATCTTCTTCCAAGTTACCATGTCCTAACTTTGCGTAGACCTGATTTTTGTAACGAATATCAAGGTTACCAAGGATATTGTCATGTGTGTGGAAAGCTTGTTTGCTTGTGATGGCGCTAACTTTAGCGTCTTTTTCGGAAAGGTAATCTTCCTTTTGGTTCTTTTCACTCATTAATCTTGAAAAAGCAGGAGCCAAATAACTTTTTGTTTTTAATTTGCTTAAGAAAAAGTGTTTAAAGAATTTAGTAAAATGAAAAATAAGATTTAATAATTGTAACTGTTTTTGTTGAATAATGAAAGAAAAAAAAGAAACAAAAAAGAAAGAAGTTGAATATCCAAAAAATCCGAGGATGGTCCATTATTTAAGTATTAGTTTTGAAATATAATTTTTGGTAATAAATTGTGGATAACACCAGAAAGACGAAAACGAAACCAAAAAATTTTGGTAGTTTATTTTTATCCATGGCTAAATTTAGGTATAGGAATATTCACAGAATTATGATTAGAAATGCCATTTTTTTTAGTTCATGCATGTTGAATTATTTTTCTTTTATGCTGCTTATCAACTAGCTCACATAATGCCTGAGGCTTCTCAAAAGAAAGCACGGCCCTAGTTAACACTAATTTTCAAAGCTTATCTTTTCGTCTTCTTCTAAGAAGGAATCCTTCTTTTTCTTCCTCTTCCGTCTAACGCTCAAGAGTTGTTCAGAGATTTAATAAATTCGCCAAGCGCTTTAGCACACTTTATTTGACTTTTTCATTTATTATGATCCCACAGATAGCCTTTCTCTTTCACTTATTCTTCTTATAACTACTCGAAATTTGGTAAAATATTTTCATTTCTCTATCATAAGGCTCAATCAACGATAGCTATGTTATACGGTCCAATTCAAAAATACAGATTTAAAGATTTGATACTACTTTCAAGAAAGAATATTTCACCGTAGCCTTGTGCTGCCTATACTGAGAAAAAATTAACAGATAGTGACATTTTTTACCATGTATATCACTCATTCTCTCCCTATTTTACATGACAACTGAAAGTAAGAAGAATCCAAGGCAGTACTTGATATCCATAACGTAAACACCTTATCGGAGCGAATCTATCCCGGGATTACTATACGCAATCTGGCCCACAGTTTGCATAATTATGAATAGTTATACAAATCCTATGTAAAGTTGCAGCATGATGGCTGATACATTCTCCGTGTTGAAATACGGAATGTTGAAAATTTTGTCAATCAACGGAAAAAATTAAAAATTATTCTAATATTTCTGTGCGTGCGTATGCATGCACACCGTAATTAGCTCCGATATTCAGTCTCCAACAATACACTGATACTTTCTACACAGAATAATAGATATGACTGCAAGTTTTTGCTTGAAATAATTTTTGTATGATACACAAACAATATTGAGAGGCAGAACAACTGTTTAGGAGATCGCTTTTGTATTGCTGTTGTCCCTTGTTTGCTATCTCTTGATAGTAAAGAGCCAATACAGAATGACTCAAATATATTAGAATGACTGGCGAACTATCTGCGGAACGTCTCATTTATATGGCATCATATATATGAATTCTTCACTTTGTAATAACAGGAGAAACAAAGCTTAATGTTACTGATTGTCGCAACGCCAGTTATAAGTATAATGGTTCCGTTACCTTGTATATGTGTATGAATCAAACTACCGCAATAACAATTCTTGCCTTTCTACTAGTTTCATTTCTACCTTATGAATAATGGGAGGAGCGATAGCTTTAACAACTATTTAAAGTATTCTTAAACAGAGGTCTAATATGATTCATTATAAATAATGTACTTACAATTTCAGACACCGTTCAATTTCGCATACGTATGTTCATGTTATTTTATGTATAAATATGTTTTCATGGCTTGACTAGTGTTCCTCAACAGGAACTAGTCATCCCACGAGTCTTACCTCAAACGATAAAATGAATAACTCATAAACGCGTTATTTTTTTTTTTGCTGCTATAACTATATGGTACAAAAAAGGAAATGATGTAGTATATAAAAATCAGTTTACTGGATATATAAACATAAAGAACCAGAGATTCGTAAAATTGAATCATTCTTGTCACTTGCTTGTTTAGCTTGTTGATACACTCTTGCTATCATCCAAACGATAGGCCAACCATAATTCATATTCATATACGTTACAATTATTTGCCTTTTTTTATATAATAGCATTGAATGAAAAATATAGTAGCTTCCTTAGCTGGTACTCTAGCATTATTATTATTATCTTTGTCGTTTTTCATAATCGACTTGGGCATATTGAAAAAGCATGTTGACTTACCTTTTATACTTAAGATAAATGATTTGTCCTATTATATAGAGCCACGCCAAGATGTGGTTCGAAACTATGATCTGCTGGCCCCATCCAAATCAAAGAAAAGGCCAATATCAAGACTTATATCCGTAGGCGATGTTCATGGCAGCTACAATGAACTACAAAAACTTTTAAAAAAACTAAAGTATGATTCAAAAGTTGACCAGATTGTATTCTTGGGTGACTTCTTGAGCAAAGGTCTGCAAAATTTTGAGGTTTTGAATTTTGCCATAAACGAAAATGTTCAGTGTGTGTTGGGAAATCATGAGATATCCATTTTGAAAAAATACACACGCTACTATAATAGAAGGGCCCCAAATGTTTGTTCTTCCATAAAGGAAACAGAATGCATTGACAAAGAAATCTTAAATAACAATTTCAAGTTGAAGCTGCGGCACGATCTTGAATTGAACATAGCAAAGCGCTTGAACCAAACGCATATTGATTTCTTGACAAATTGTCCAATTATATTGCAACTAGGTCCAATAGGTTATGGCTTGAACGAATTTGAAAATTCTAAAGTTAATACTGAAAGAGAATATGGTCAAGTGATGCTAAATGAGAAGAAAAGGAACTATAACTATTCCGCACCCATTAATGGTATAGCGGTTCATGCTGGGGTTCAATGGGATTTAAGTTTATCTGAACAGAAAGTGGAAGTTTTGACAAATATTAGAGCTCTTTTCAAGCCAGATTACATTGAGCCATGTTTTGATAGAAAGAGTGAAATTGATGATTCAAAGACCAAACCATGGTCAAAAATATGGAATGACAAACAGCTCGAAATATCTAACTGGGACGAACGTCGGATAGTTCTTTACGGACATGAGGCATCCAGAGGATTAGTAGAAAGAGAGTATTCGATGGGTTTAGATACGGGCTGTGTCAATGGAGGCAAGCTAACGGCGTTGGTTGTTAGCGCTACCACAAGCAAAAACTACGGAATAAAGTATCATCATGAGTTAGTACAGGTGTCGTGCTGAACCGCTCTACTTCTTTAAGCTACCATTTACGAATGAAAGACTTGCCTTTCAACTATTCCGCCGCTGGTTTTGACAATAGGATTTTCTTGTTTCATATATTTAAAGAATGGGGCATATCTTTCTTCTCATGCTCTATAGTATATAGTATTCTTATCTATTTTTCTGTAGCTTCAAAATTAATAAAAAAGTGGAAACAATAATATCTGTTTGGCATATTAGATTGATTTCTTAATTCTATTGCTGCTATATTTCCTTTTTTATTCCATGAATTGTCCGAATGACATTCATGGTCCTTGATGATCAAATATATATGCTTTTTCAATTCACTTTGCCATTGAGTCTATCGATTCTCAATGATGATATCAAATATAATGGATAATATAGCAAACCACCTCATTATGTTATGCGCACCATTATTCTGGGGAAAAAGAAAAGAACAGTAATTTGGTACATAACGAGGAAAATTTTAGTTTAGTTCACACAGTGAATGCTTTTGTCGTCTCTTTTTGTCTTTTTTTTTTTTTTTTTTTTGAAGGTGAATTGTTAAAGCAAGTTTGCAATAGCACACAGATTGATGGTAAATACATATACAACTTACTGTTGATTTATTGAATACTTGGCAATTGAATATCACTCGATATTAAAACCCATTTTATCAATCCATTAATATCAATTCATTTTTGCCTTCATTAATCACAGTTTTTTTTCTTTCTCTTTCTGATATCATAAATTAAAATTTTCTGCATCTCTAATTGCAATCTTCTTTAAGCAATCTCTCTTTATTATACTATTCATTTTCATAAATTTTTAATTTACAATTTTATTTCGATTTCAAAGTCCAGGCATAATGAGTGATTTCAATGACGATAAGCTGGACAAAAAGAAGAAGGTTTTGCATATTGCTCATAGAAGAACGCCTTCCGAGCTAACACCATTGATGGGTAAGTTTTTCATCCAGTATCAACCAGCACTATTTTCCTTCATGAATTATTACTAACAGCATTTCTTTTAGTGGAGCAGCTCAATATCCAACGTCAATTGGATATTCAAAAACAATTGGAATTGGTCGAGCAACAGAAGAAGCATCTATTGGCGCAGCAACAACAAATGAATGTCTTCCAACCTCCGTTGATTCAGAATGTTTCGCCACCCAACTCCCATCGTAGGAGCCAATCTTCCGGAACCAGAGGTTCTTTTACCATGCCAACTTCTCCGCCTTCCTCCAACAATGCTCAATTTGCTTCATCTCATACCCAATCGATTAATCACAATTTCAGCACGTCCTCTCCTTCTAAACATAATTATAATCATACTAAGTCCGCCTCCACTAATTTGGGTCACTCAAGAAGACATTCTCTTGGTCTACAAGAGGCTAAAAAAGCTGCAGCTTTGGCTCAATCTCAAAGAAATGGTAATTCTCCTCCTTCAAGCACATCTGCTTCTTCACTCAATTCTACTTTCAAGACTCCTGAAATTGATCAAAACAAAACTTTTAGAAGTTTCTCTCCTTCCCCGCAAAGAAACTCTATCACTGCTCCAAGGGACTTTCAGTTTCCACCACTACCTACCACAGATATTTCTAATGATAACAATAATTTATTACTTCCTCCTCAAATATCTTATTCTGGATCTCCTGTTAAAAGGCATGAAAGAGCCCATTCAGGATCATTTAGAAATTCACCATCAAGAGGTTCTCACTCCAGAAAGTCATCCGGTCACTTCCGTTCAAACAGTAGAAATAATAAAGATTGGAGAAACCCAAATAAGTTCAAAGAAAATGATGATCTGGATTATGTAGCAAATTCCGATTATGATCAAAGCGGTCTGTTAGCGCCACCCGCTACTTTTGGCCATCAGCGCAATAAAAGTTCTATCAGCGGTGCAATCTCATCCATAAATACAATTGCGTCTTACGGCGGTGGAAACACAAATAACAATTATAACAATCAACAAAGAAAATCGTTATTCTCCCCATATTTACCGCAAGCGTCTCTTCCGGAACTTATCGCTCTGGGAAAGTTAGTGGTAGGAACATTGAGAGTTAATAAGAAAAATAGATCTGATGCTTATGTTTCAACAGATGGTCTTTTAGATGCAGATATTTTCATATCAGGTTCAAAGGATCGTAACAGAGCATTAGAAGGAGATTTGGTAGCTGTTGAATTATTGCTAGTAGATGAGGTTTGGAATTCAAGAAAAGAAAAAGAAGAAAAGAAAAGACAAAAGACGAATGAAGGATCAAACTCTATTGGTGATACGGATACTGTTGATACTAGTAATGATGCAAGTGTTTTATCAAATCCAAAAGAAGGTTCTTCAATAAAAAGAAGAGGTTCATTAAAGCAGCGTCCACTTCAAAAGAAAAATGACGATTTGGAAGTTGAAGGTCAATCATTATTATTGGTAGAAGAAGATGAAATTAATGATGAATACAAACCTTTGTATGCAGGTCATGTTGTGGCAGTTATTGATCGTATTCCGTGTCAGTTGTTTGCAGGCACCTTGGGCTTACTTCGTCCATCTCAACAACGTAATAACAACAATCATAATAGCAATCCTAAACCAAAAATTGTTTGGTTCAAGCCAACCGATAAGAAGGTTCCTTTAATTGCTATTCCAACTGAACAGGCACCTAAAGATTTTGTTGAAAAGCACGAACTGTACTCTACCAAATTATTTGTTGCATCCATTAAAAGATGGCCAATTACATCCTTGCATCCTTTTGGTACTTTGATTTCTGAATTGGGTCCCATTGATGATAAGAAAACTGAAATTGATGCAATTTTGAAAGACAACAATTTCTCATGTGATGAATTTCCTAACGATACTCTAAAATATAATACTGAACCTTTGCCGCAGGATTTACAATATTTGCTTAATGATGTTAATCGTACTTCAGATGTTCTTGAAAAGGAAAATAGAAGATCATTTGTTAAGGAATATACTATTGGTATATCTCCAATAAATAAGAATTGTGATTTTGCCATGCATGTTAAAAAAGTTGATGATACCAAGCTTGAAATTGGTGTTCACATAGCTGACATTGAATCTTTTATCAAGCAAGGTTCAATTTTGGATAAAAAGTTGAAAAAACGAAGTGTTGCTGTTAATATTGTTCAAGGAAACAATGTACCTTTTTTGCCTGACTTATTGTCTGAAATTGTTTGCTTTAAAGACAATGTCACTTCTGCGACAATGTCGGTTGTGTTTGAGGTTAGTACGAATGGTTTTCTTATTGAGGATGTTTGGATGGGCGAAGGTAAAATTAAGCCAAAACAAATTATTACGTATGATGAAATGGACCAAATCTTGACAAATAATGGAAAAAGCGAACGTATAACTGAAGCTACTTCCAATTATGTGCGTACTTTATCCATTGTATCCAAAGAATTCATGCGCCAAAGATTGAATAACAATAAGTTAGAACAGTCTCCACAATTGACATTATTAAATGAATTTGATGAAGAAAGAATCAATTTGACATTGAATATCTTTGATGATAATTTTTGTTCACCAATAATTCAAGAGTTCAGTCACAAAGTTAACCTAACTGTCGCTCAAAAGGTGTTTGCTAAGTTAGGCTCTCGCTCCTTTTTAAGAAGACAACAATTGCCAACATTGTCTAAATATGAAACGTTTATTAAAAGAGTTTCTAGCTTAAATTTAGATGTTGATACTACAAGTTCTGCTAGTTTGCAATGTTCGATATTAAATATCAAGGATGATGCTAAAAGAAAAGTTGTGGAAACTTTATTAACTAAATGTATGCACCGTGGTAAGTATTACATTGCTGGAAAAGTTGATCCCGAAACATATGAACACTGGTTTTACAATTTACCACTATACACCCATTTTACTTCTCCTGCAAACAGATACGCAGATTTGATAGTTCATCGTCAACTAAAATCTGTGTTATATAATACTCCTTATACAGAAGAATCTGACGAGTTAAAATTGGTTGCAGACTATTGTAACTTCAAGAAAGATAATAGCTTGGCAGCACAATGCCAATCCATTCATTTGTTACTTTGTCAAACTGTGAATGCGATGTCTGAAAAATCAGGACATATCTTAACAATGGGAACCGTTATTCAAGTATATGAATCTTCTTTTGATGTGTTATTGCCAGAATTTGGAATTGAAAAAAGAGTTCATGGAGATCAATTACCTTTAATCAAAGCAGAATTTGATAATGTCAAATCAACATTGGAATTGTATTGGGAAAAAGGTGTTGACTCAGCAACATATATCCCGGTGGATGAAACAAAACCATTATCTTACAGATCTTCTATAAAGAATAAATTTAGGTCTTCTTCAATTGAAGCAGCGAAGCTTCAAGTTGAAGAAAAAAATGAGAATTATGAATACATAATGAAGCAGTTAGAAGAGCTAAAACTATCTCCTCCTAAGGTTATGATCCCAAATAAATCTGTGGGTGTTGATAGTGCAGTAACTATCAAGGACGATCATCTTGCGCCATACTTCAAAGATGTCACTGTCAGAGTTGATGAGGAAAAAGGTTATTACATCCAAGAAATCAAGAGCTTGACCCAAGTTCCGATTTTGCTAAGATCAGAAATTGGTATGGCGCTTCCGTGTTTAACTGTCCGTACTCTTAATCCGTTTGCTAATTATGAGTAATCAATCAAATGAAATTAAGCGCTGCATAAATTTTCAAATTATATTCAATTTAGTTTATAGTTTTCATAGTTTCATCTTGTTCTACAAAAACACGAGAATGAAATAATAAAAAATAACATTGATAAAATAAATTGCGCAGGAATGTATACTTAGTTTTTTTTTATTATTTTTGTTTTACAGTTCTCGTGATAGCAATATCACTTTAATAAATAATATTTTTGATTGTTTTTATATTTAATATACTTTTCTTGAAAAAATCAATAGAAGTTAAGCTTAAATTCAAAAATGTCTGAAAAAGGTTTGCCACAACTTCCGCAAACAAATCCAGTATTACAAAAGCAAAGGCTTGCTGCCGCTGCTGCTCGACATATTAGACCTCCGTCAATTCCAAAACAGGAGGTGATATTACCAGAAGTAACATTGGCATCAGTCACCATAAACCCAGAAATTGTAAATAGTGAGGATATTTTAGATTTCGATCTTGAAGCCTATATACATACATTAGGGATAGCAAGATATCCACGTAAACCTAAACCGTTGCCATTATTTTGGGACTGTAGTTACAATTGCAGAGTCGGTAATAATAAAGAAAGACCACCGGATTTTCTTTTTGAATCTCCTAGGCTTATTAAAAAATTTCCGGAAAAGTTAAATGATTATTCTCCGTCAAAAATTAAATCCAGAAGTATTAATCACCTGTTTACATATGCTCATTTTAGAAGAAGAGCCCTAGAATATCCTAAGCTTATGGACAATATAGCATATGCTGAAACATGGACTCCAGATTCATTGGGTAACATGGTTCAGCAATTAGATTACTTTTTCAATTACCTTCTTGGCTACTTGGACCAGATTATTCCATATGAATATAGAGCAATTCATCCAGCATATTTAAGCTATGAACAAAGAAAAGTTAAAGAGCTCACTGAAGAACAAAGGATATATAGAAATAAAGAGGTTGTGATTATTTTAATTCTTATTCCTTTTATTCCCATTTATCTTTTTGTGATGTCAGTGTTCTTCTTTATAGCTGGTTTTTCTGTGTTATTTTGATTGTTATTATCTGTCGATTAATCAATCTCTAATTCTTTTTTTTACTACCTAGTATTAGAAATATAAATCTATATTGAAATTTGAGCCTAAAATGTTCAAGTAAATAATAATATAATACAATAAGAATAACGATCGCTAAGCTAGCAAATCTTGTATAAGCCATAATAATTCTTCTCTGTTTCCACTTGAACTAGTCATGCCATCAGCACTTGCAACTGTCTGTGAATTAGATGTTAAATTTTCTTTTGCGGCAGTAACTTTCTCAATTTCAGATTTAGCAATAGCTTTATAAACACCAGTACCAGTAAATTTCTTGAATATATCCACACATCCATCTTCCAATTTTCTTTTCTTATTTCCAACATTGAAAGACATTTCTTTAATGTTGTCTATTGGTAATAGGTCACTTATTTGATTTTCATTTTCCAAATCAAATTTATAGGCATCATCATCACGTAAATACACCAGAGAAAGCCTATCTAAAATACCATTAGGTTCAATAAGATGTGGTGTCAATTTAAAGGTGTCATAAATATCTTCTGCATTTAAAACTATATTTTTATCTTCTTCAGATTTTATGTCATTCTCATCATAGTCACTTTCTGAACCAACATTTGGAGCAACCTCAAATTCTTCATAATTATTTTTGTTTATACGGTGGCATGTTACTGTATCCATTGCTGCTTCTATTATATTTTTCAAATAGGACTCCAACCCCATCTGAATTATCTTTACCGTATTACTATCTAACGTTCCTAAAAGCCCACTTTCTCTCATTATACCAGTAATTCTTGTATGAAGTTGTGAATTATTAGGAAGCTCATACAGTTCTGAAGCTAGTTGAGTTTGAATACCCTCCAAAATTTCATTTGAATATGTTGACATGCTATTTAAAGATGTCCCTGGTGTTGTCGGTGTTGCTGCGATCTCCTCTTTCTTATCCTTAGGTAACAAATTAATGTTTTTATCATCCTTTGAAGTTGCAGAAGTTGAAGTATTGGAATTACTATCTATCTTTGAAGAATTTTTATCATTAGTAGTTTCGCTGGTCGGTATAAGTGCTGGAACTTTTGGAAGTAATTCATACCTATCCTGAGCAACCATTCCAAGAGTAAATTTGTCAATAGCAAAAGTAATTCTTGGATCAGTATTTTTAGAAATATGTTTTATACGCTTACGCTCTTTAATGGTTAAACCCATCACTGTTCTCTTTAAAATTTCACGCTCATCATTTGAGTTGCTTGAACTATTGATTAATTTCAAGTTCTTTCTATGTGTTCCATCGCTTAAAGTATTTAAGAATCCAAATCCATCATCAGATATACTTGAAGGATCAGGAGCATCTCTGAAAGCATTCGCTAGCTGTGCAATAAGAAATTTGTTATGATACTTAATGAATCTTTGTTGGTATGTAATTTTTTCTTTGGTTTGTTTAGCAGAATTCAGCTCATCAAATTCATGTTTGGTAAAATCTCTTTGTATAAAATAGTGAAACTCAGAAGTTGATAGTTTACCAAGAATAAATCTCGATAAAGTTGAATAGTATTCACACCAATATTTTTCACCTAAAAATTCACGGAATTCTTTGACTAATGGTGCTAAATCGATTCTTCGCACACTGCCGTTATTGCTAGTATTATTGGAAGTAGCATAACTCTGTTGGCTGGTAGAGATCTCTTTAGTGTTGCTGGAATTTCCATTTGAGTATATTTTTCCATTCTTAATAGAGGAAGTATGGTTCGATTCGGCTTTTAACATAATGGATTCTTTTTGTAATCTACAATGCTCAATTGAAAATAAGCAAATCCATATATAATGGTGATTATATTTTTCTTATTCTGTAGAATCCTCGGTATTATTTTCCATATATTGAGTCACAACCACGTCCTTTCTTTATTCAGAAATGAAATAGATATTTTTGAAATATTTATATTAAGTTTTCGGAAAAACCCTATTTTTCAAATCTCTTTTTGACGTATTTAGCCTTATTCTCTAAAACTGGTATTTTAAACAGCTTTCCTTCACTAATATTTGTGTTCGTTTTATTATTTTTTTTTTCTACTTTTTTTTTGTTTATTTATTTTCTAACTAGTGGTTTTCATTATCTCTCAAAATGCATGAGCGCAAAAATTGGTCCGGGTAATATAAGTCAAATGAATAAGTTTACGACAATAAGCAGCTTGTTTCAGTATTTGTCATTGAATCATTGATCAAATGGCAAGCAGCAAAAATCATTAAAATCAAAGAGCTAAGAATTATATAAGTAAAAAGGTGGATTTTTAAATAAAAATAGTAACAACGGGGTAAAAAAAGTATATATATATATTAAAATGGAAAATAAAAAAAATAAGCTGGAATGAAAGAACGTAGTAATATCATCAATCAGGTGTCAAACAAATTACCAGTAGCAGCTTTGGTACTTTCTTCTTTTTTAAAAGCCTTTTCCGCTTCTTTTTGCTGTTTCTTGGTTCTTTTAATTGGTTTTTTGGAGATTTCAAAAACCAAATCCTCGAAGACACCTGCTTCTTGGGCTTCTTGCGGTGTTCTTGTAGTGTTCTTGAACTCGTTACCAATGTAGATTAAAGCTTGAGCTTTTTGAAGTCTTACTTTGGAAGAAACTGATTTGTCTTGTAAAATTTTATCACATACATCTCTTAAAACGCCTTCAGCATCAAATTTTGAGGCAGTCCATGTCATGTTTAACAAATGACCCATGATTTTACGCTCAGCTTCCGCTTTGATATAAGCATCTTCGGCTTCTTCTAATTTCTGGATTTCTTCAATCTTTGAGTTAGTATCAACTGCAGTAGAGATTAATTTGATGGCTGACTTAGCCACGGAACCCTTTTCTTTGACAGATGTAAAAATTTTGGAAATACCAAAAGTTTTCTGAGACTTGATAAAAGCTGAGGCTTTAACGATGTATACTTTACCAATCATTTGCAATAATTCCAAACCAAATGATTCCACTTTCAACTGGTTGATTTCTTTAATAAGTTTATCATGATACCCTTTAATAGCTTGTTCATCTTTACTAGACTCAATAAAATCTTCAAGTCTACCATTCAATTTGGTTACTAATTCATCCACCCTTAATTGCCTATTTATACGATGCTCATTTTGCAATTTCAAAATTTGTTCTCTCTTCTCTTGGGCAGTCTTTTTCTTCTTCTTCTTCTTTTTATCATCATCATTTGCAGCACCATTTGTTCCAGCTACTTTCTTATTTTCATCAAAAATAGCAATATGACTACCCTCTGGTTTATTTTCGTCTTTCTTACCACTGTCTTCTTTATCTTTTCCTGCTTCTTCATCCTCTTCATCATCATCATCATCATCACCAAAAACTTCACCACTACTTATCAATTCCTTAATTAAACCAAGCTCACCAATCCAATCAGTAAAGGCTTCACCGCCAAAAATCGTAGCAAAAAATTCAGTAGGGTCCTCAAAACCTTTTTCAGGAACAGCCTCTTCTTTACCGAACTTGTCATATGTGCTTCTTAAGCCTTTATCTTTCAAAATTTGATAAGCTTCGCCAATTTCTTGAAATTTTTCAGCTGCTGTAGGATCACCTGGATTTTTATCAGGATGTGTTAAAATAGCTTTTTTACGATACGCTTTTCTAATTTCATCATCTGTGGCCGTTGGCGAAACACCAAGAAGATCGTAATATGTTGTGTCTTTAACCATACTTATGATGTTAAATTATTATTATGGTAAGTAATATTAGATATATATCTAATTATTTATTCCGAAATTATATATACTAAACCGAATATTAATACTTTCCTTAAAATGTCCCTGGCGTTGTTATGTTATGTGATTTTTTCGGTTTTCACTTTTCTTTTTTTCTTTTTTTCTTTTTTTTTTTTTTTTCTTCGGATCTCTGGCAAATTACAATGTTGATTTTTTTTAAATTGAAAACAGACTTTTCGTCTTTTTTTAGGAATGTATGAGCCAATACAAGAAAAAATAAAACTGACATGGCTGCAAATAGTACGCGAAACCGTATTCGAAAAAATGGATTTTTAATGGACAATAAACAATAAAATAAAGAATTTAATTAATTAACTTTTAGTACTGGCCTCAAAGAAGTATTGTAAATTTTTATTTTATATATATATATATTATTTGTGCAGCTATTTCTTATTATCTTACAGTTTTGAATTTTCATTATGGAAAAGAAGTTATGTTGGATATTTAGATAACTATTCAAAATTACTATAATGAGAGAAGTATTATAAATTTTATTATTTCTTTAAAAAAATTGTAAATCAAATCAATATCAACATCAAATTCGTACTCTAATAACATCAATTATCACAATTTTTTCAATTAAAGAATAAAAGATTCGTAAATTTATAAAGAGTGTGTGACTACCAATTAATTATTCAAAGATGACAACAACATAGCTATAGGGTCTTTAATAGTTTTTTTATTCAGATCATTAAATTGTCTACAAAGTTACAATGCCTTTTCTTTGTTTTGATCTTTTCAAATCTAACGAAAAATGTATTGATATATTTAATTATGTGTGTATATTTATTTATCCTAAGTTACGCGCCCGAGGAGCCAAATTTAGCTGCCCAGTCTTCAAATTTAGCCAATCCTTCCGAGCTAACACTTGGTCTAATATATGTCAAACTAGTCTTGAAATCATTTAAACAAATATCTCGAATTTCTTCTTTAGGTGTATCTAATAATTTATCACCCAACTCGCGTAATGGATTCATTGCTGCATCCTTAGTTAATGCACTAATATCAGATCCTGAAAAACCTGCAGTTAACTCAACCAATTCATTTAGATCTTTATCAGATAGGACATTAGATGCCAACATTTTCTTAAATTGTGCCCTTCTAGTATTTGGCTCGGGAAGTGGAATGTATTGTCGACGAACAAATCTACGTCTAGCAGCTTCATCTATATTCCAAGGTAAATTAGTAGCAGCTAGTACTAATACTCTATGTTCTTTACTTTCATTTTTGTCATTGACAACAGAATGTGACAAATCATTCCATTGAATCAAAAATTCAGTCTTGATCCTTCTACTACTCTCATGCTCATTATCTGATCTAGCAGACAAAATGGAATCAATTTCATCAACAAAAACAATACTAGGGGATAATTTCTTTGCCAACAAAAATAAAGCTCTCACCAATTTTTCTGATTCACCCAAATATTTGGAAGTCAAACTAGAAGCACTAATAGAAAAGAAGGTTGATTTAGATTCAGTGGCAACAGCTTTAGCTATCATAGTTTTACCTGTACCTGGAGGACCAAACAACAACATACCTCTAGCAGGCTCCCTTAATCCAGAAAATAAGTCAGGACGCAAAAATGGATAAACAACAGCCTCTTTTAAAGATTTCTTAGCTTCTTCAAGACCTGCTATATCATCCCAATGAACTTCATCACCTTGTTCTACAATCTCATTAAAAATATGCATGGCTGCATCCTTATCAATACCTTTAATCTCTGAAATAACACGGTTTCTGAAATCTTTTTCAGCTTTCTCTGCATCATCGATATCTGTATCTGTATTTTGAGGATTAGATAAGGAATCATTAGACTTACCAGCTACCGGAACCAATAATTTTTTCTCATGATTTTTACCATTGGAAATGGATGATGTCGGAGAAGGTGAAGAAGATGATTTAGGAACATTTAAAGTATTATTAGGAGGAGGTGATGGCTTTTTTTTAGTATGGGAATCCTGCTTAATATATTTCTTTGCAGGTGCACTTATTTTGGAATATGATAGAGGTTTATTACCAGCAGGTTTAGAAGCAGATGCAGGTTTCTTTGATTTTTGAGATGCAACTGACAATTTTGAAGCTTTCAATGCGATTGACTCATAGTTAGATGATTTATTTGTAGAAGATATATGCTTTTGCTTTATTGGTTTGGAATGTGATTTCACTGGATAAGCCTTTTTGGTAGTCTTTGGCTTTGGCTTTGAAGTAATAGTACTAGTACTAGAAGTAGGAGCTGGATTAGAAGAGTTTGAATTTCCGCCTGATATGTATACATGATTACTACTATTTATGGTACTACTTTTGCTGCTGGAAGCGCTGTTACTATTACTATTGTTATTGCTATTTATGGTGGCATTATTGTCATTGATTGTATTTTTTTTGAAATTGGAATCAATTATAGATTTTGGTGAATTTTTGATAGCCGTGGTTAATGGCTTGATGACAGAGTTAGCAGGAGGAATGATATCCATTAAAGATTCAGGTTTATTGCTCTTTGAGGAACTGACTGAAGTAGGAGAAGTAACTATGATAGGCCCAGAAGAGAAATCATTGAAAGGATCTTGTGATTCGTGATTACTAGCGCCTGCGGTTGAAGATTTATTCTGTTCTTCTAATTGCCAGATTTTGCTAGCTGCAGATTTAGAAATTATTGATGAAGAACTATTATAATGCAGAGGGCGAAGTCTATTTGTATTAAAGGAAGCTGTGCTTGTATTATTAGCGCCGCTACTATTACTGGTGAAAGAAGATGAGGAGACATTATTTGGAGAGCGTAAAGTATGGAGCATTCTTCTTGTTTGGTTATTTTGCTGGTTCGTAGTATCTACCAGAGACCGTGATGACGAGGAACTGATGAACTTAGGATCATTTAGTAATACTGTTTCCAATCTTGACATATTTTTCTTAGCTTTGTCACAGAAATTTTTAATTTCAGAATAGAAATATTCTTCTTCATTTGTAAGGTTGTTATTCTTTGCTTTATGTTCTACGTTGTAGGACTTATTCAACTTGTTGAGCTTATATAGCAATTCTGAATGCAAGGATTTCCAACCATTGTAAGATTTTTGTATATCTGATTGCTTTTCAAAATCAAAGTTGACAAACTGTCGCTGATTTGCATCGCTCAAAATACTTTGTAGCTCATCATTCAATGCTTGCAGATGCTTTTTCTTGAGAAAGTTCATCATTTTGGCTTGTAGTAATTGATTCTATGAAATATAAGTGGAGAGAAGAGAGATAGAAAAAACCTGTAAAATGTAGAGCCAGTATGATTCAACAAGAAAAACAAACGTACACACAGACAACTATGGCGGAACGAATGAATCAAAACTCTGAAAGACAAATAATTATACAATTAGGGAAATAGAACAACAAAAACTATAGGACTTTTGAATGAATATTTTGGAATATAATAATACTGTAAAGAAAAGTGATAGAAATGACTAGGGAAAATGACAAAAGATACAAATTTCTATTAGAATGAACGGAAATGAGTGTACGCAAATAATGTAGCAAAATGAAGCAATAAAAACAAATAACGATCAAATCAACAGATCAAATCAAAAATAGAGAATACTTTGATAGAAACAATTATTTAAGATTATTGATTGATATCTGTATTTTATCAAGAAGAAGAAAGAATGAAAAAATTTGAAAATGTGTGTAAATATAGAGAAGAAAACAAATGGAAAGTTCAATCAACAATAAATATTTTGCTTTGTCAATTCTGTTTATTCAATACGATTTTTTTGTGTTCTCTTTCTTGCATATATGTTTTTTTTTTCTCGTCTTGTCTTGTCTTTTTTTTTTTTTTTTTTTTTTTTTGGGAGGTTTTTCTCTTTGCTTGTCAAAGCCCTTTCGTATGTTTTTTTTTTTCTTTTTTCTATTAATATATGCGTGAAAATAAGAGGATAATATGGACTAAGCAAAATTACAATATTAAAATTCAAGCTTACAAAAGAAGGCTAATCTTGCATTTGGAGAGATTCTGAAAAGTAATCAGCTAGATTTATACATATAATAAGTGAGGCGAGCTAGGTGGAATAGAAAAAGGATACTGAGAAATGGAAATAGAAGCAGTCTCTGACGGCTGAGGTGACACTGGTTGGATGTCCAAATAAACAACGAGATTTGTCTTGAAGATACCTAAACACAACAAAAGTTATGACAACTACTCTTCATATTAAAGAACGAAAGTAAGTTACACGACTGAAAAGGCTTGTTTGACTACTGCTATGGGATTGTGACCCCTTTAATTGCCTCGTAATTCCTGATCAATATATGGCAATTGATAGTAATTCTGGCAAAGGAAGCTTAGTACATGAAATATGATGACATTATGTACATATTATACATACTTCTAGTTGGTCTTATTCAACTAGTCGCCTTTGGATAAATGACGTATCGCCACACCTCTTAGATTTTCTTCTGCCGCTGCAAAATCAAGTTTGTTTCTAGAGGATTTAGTGATCCAGAGAACCCTTGAGTAAGGTTGGCAATAGATCTCAATAATTGTATTATTCGCTATGACGTCAGCTGGCGCCAAATGTTAAAACTGCATTTGGCAATTATGGGGCGTGCGCGTAGTTCGATACAGAAGTGCGCTCAGATCCGTACGTTTATCTGTCAGATCGGTAAGTGTTTTAGATGTTGGTCCAATGTTTCCAGTGAACAGTTGCAGACTGCCAAAGTACTGACCCCATCATTTAACACGTTAAGTCTGCAAGGTTTCACGCTAGCGTGGGGAGGATTAAATATCACTAGTTGTCGCATCACCAATGATGGTTTCAGCATTACTCACTGAGGTCCTTTATTGAAATGCAATAATCTAGTGTTACGCAACATTGCAAATGTAAATATTCCCAATATCATATTCATGTTTCATTAACAAAAACTCCAACCCAAGATTTCAAGGATTAACGTCCGCGAAGATATACGATCAGCATGATTTGGATCAAGGTAATTATTGAACCTACAATTATTATTCTTCTCCTTCCAGAAAAAAGGAAATTTATGTACTGATTTTACGGGATACACTGCTCATTTGATAAAAACAACATATTCTTGAAATCAATTTTATCTCTCCAGTATCAATAACAAAATACTCACACAATAGCTACATCTTCAATATGACTGAACACACCTCTTAAATTAATAAGCAGACATATCTTTTCCTTTAGACAAACATCCAAGGAAGCGCAATACGAAGACATATATATTGTATATTGTTCCGGAAAGAACAATCCTAATATTCTATTTGACTGTCAACTGGTTGTAACTTTCAATGTAGAGAAGAGAAAAAGAAAAGAAAAGAAGAAAAGAAAATATAATGGTGAATTTCATATGCGATGATTTCATGCTATTTTTATACCTTTTTTTTGTTCTCTTCTCATCATCTTAAAAATTCTGAAAAATTATTATATTTTTTTTTTGTAATACACCCAAAATCAATTATCATTAGGCAGGGTAATGACCTAATTGATTTACCAAGGAACTAATACTACTAACACCAGAAAACCCGTACAGAAGATACTACATGATCCTTTAATAAAAAGAATTTTTTTCTTCTATCAATTTTCTTCAACAATATTGAATAATCTTCAAAACAAGACGCGAGAGCCTGTATTTAAGTTATAAATTACATTTAGTATTCAATCAATATCTAACAAAAACTAAGAAAACAAATATAACAAGAAGCGTCTTTTTTTTCTTTTCATTTTTCATTTTTTTTTTTTTTTTTTTTGAATTGAATTGAACCAAATAAATTAACTAAACCCAAATAGTATTAGTTAATTTAAATAAAATCAGTAATAATAGTAAAAGATGAACCATATTGATGATTTTGCCCAGAAATTACTGGTTGATGAAATTGTCAATCCTACAACTTATGCTACCTTAGTGGAGTTGCATGATATAGTTGAGTCGTTACAATCTCCTAAAGAATACCCTTATTTTTTAGAGAAATTATTACCAATTCTTTTAAAGTATTTGAGAGAGGTCCCTATAAGTTTTAAATCAAATTCTCTAGAACACAAGATAAGGTCAACTACATTACAGATATTCCATAGATTATTATTTACCGAAGCATTTAGCCAATATAAATTAGAAACGATATCCACATTAATGAATGCCTTAAAAGTAGAAAATGAAGATAATGGTGTTTTATGCATAAAAGTATTGGCTATTATCCATAAGCTGTACAGTGAGGAATTAATAAGTGAAATTCAACCATTTCTAGATATAATTTATTCGATCTATGATGAAGCTCCAGAAATGGTACAGCACTGGTTTAATGATCCACAAAATGATAACAATAAGGACAATAATACCAAGGACAGTCTAGATTTGGATGGTGATGAGAATTTGGACTCTAACAATAATGAGCTATTGCCTGCTTTGAAATCATTTAAAACTTTAGCCGAATGTCCAATTACAATGGTATCCTTATTGTCTGCATATAAGACTTTGATTACGCCAGTTTTAACGCAATGCGTACCTAAAATAATCGAGTTAATGAAATTAGAAGCGGAACCCCAAAGATTAACCAGAGAACAATACCAATCGGAAAACAAATTATTGATTTCAATATCTCCAAATATTAAAAATAGATCCTTATTTTGTGATTTTGTTCTCAGTCAAGTGAAAGCAACTTCTTTCCTATCATACATATTTCTTCGTGATTATGCTTCTGATGTCCTTTTAGTGTATCATAGTATCATCCCCGATTTGGTTTGCCGATTATTTCAAGATTGTCCAAGTGAATTATTTGTGGCTAAAAAAGAACTTCTACACGCTCTAAGACACATTTTGTCAACAGCTTACAAATCAATCTTTGTACCCAAATTAGATTTGTTATTTAATGAATCAGTTTTAATAGGTAATGGTTTAACTGCTCGTCAAACCTTATGTTCTTTTGCATACAATCTACTTGCAGACTTTGTTCACAATATAAGAAATGAACTAAATTCATCGCAGACCTGGAAAACAGTTCTTTTATTTACAAGAATAATAAGAGATGATAATTTACCCTTTAGCACATGGCTTGCATCCGCAAAATTGCTATTAAACTTATCTGATAGAATTACTAGTCTAGCTGCCCCTGAAGCTAGAAGGTTATACGTTATCATTATAGAGTCATTTACTATTAGATTAAAAATAGTGAATCACTCTTATAATGATACTGTTAAGAAGCATGAAGCTTTTAAAAAAGAGGAAATCAATAAAGAGCATCTTTATGATGCATTTAAAAATCCTAAAAACAGTAAACTTCCACCAGAACCATTGCAAGACATAGTTATTTCAACAAAGAAAGAAAACGAAGAATTTACAATTGATGAGTTATTAAAGCGCGAGTTAAGTGATTTGTTTAAGAGTTACAATTATAATAGTACTAATAATACTGATGTTAAAATTAATAATTTTAATATTGATGCAGATTTCAAAACGGAAATTGATCATATAAATAGTGTTAATGGTGAAAAACTTGAAAATTATGACGATTACAACCTATTTACTGTTGATTCTTTTGACTTAATCCAATTGTCCAATAAATATAAAATTGATGCCCTAAAGGAATCACAAACCATAATTAAAACTTTTCTTGTTTATTTGAAACTTATTTTTAACTATCTTAAGATGACAAATCCACCAGTTCCAAATGAAGATTTTTCTAAAGAGGAATGGAATGAGGTTGCAAGAGGATTCACATACGAAGAGGTTACAATTCTTGAAAATTTATTTCATGAATCAGTGAAATGTATTAATTTTTTCCATTATGAGAGAAGCATTATTGAGTCTAAATCCGAAAAGGGAAAAGAAAAGGATGATATAAATGGTATCAACACCATAGAGTTTGATGCAAGAACCACAAATGTTCCAATATCAGCATCTACTGATGAAAAAGAATTAATGGAGACTATTTCTGCTATATTTACTAAGGTTGATCCGGCAACATTTAATGAAGCTATACAATCACAATTTTCTTTCTTAATGGAACAAACATTGTTAAATCCTGCCCTACTTCATGTCACGCACTTTCTTTTAACTAGTAAAATCTTAACAGGTAATGTTATGGGTATTAGTATCAACTATCTCAAAGATAATATGAAAGAAATAGGTAACATGGACCCATTGGCATCCCAAGTAATTTTAAGATTATTAAAACTAACAATGATGGCGCTAAACATTCATCCAGATATTAATGGATGTGTTATTTTACCAAATTTGGCTGATATGATTTTGAATTGTTTCAAGTTTTCTACAACTGCCAAAGAACCATTGGTCTATTTCCATTTTTTGAAACTATTATTCAAGAGTATCGGTGGTGGTAGATTTGACACATTATGCGAAGTAATTACCCCATTAATGCAGAAAATTTTGGAATCATTAAACTTGTTAATCGATATTGGTAGAACTCCTCAAGAGAGAGACCTCTGTATTGAAATTTGTTTGCTGATACCTGTAAGATTATCAAAATTGGTCACATTATTGCATTATTTAATGAAGCCATTGGTATTGGCTTTAACTGCTGACTCTCCTGAATTGACAGCTCATGGTTTAAGAACTTTTGAGTTGTGTATTGATAACCTAAATGCTGATTTCTTGGATCCAATCATCGAACCTTATTCAAAAGATATCATGAAGGCCCTTTGGAAACATTTGAAACCTCAACCTCAATATTATGTTCATAGCCAAGCTGCATCCAGAATACTCGGTAAGTTAGGTGGTCGTAACAGAAAACTCATCGATACAATCGATGACTTGGAGCCTGCCTCATCATTGAATCAACGAGTTGAAGCAGCTTTCAAAATTAAAGGCTTGGATGGTTTGCAAGCCGTGTCTATTACTAGCGGCGTTGATGCTGCAATAAAATTAATTGAAGATACAAGATTACCAATGAACAAGTTGAATGTGCATTATCGTGTAAATGCTTTCAAATATTTGTCAACAGTTTTGCAATTGTTTATAGATACTTCTGAGATTCCAAGTAATTATCAAATTCTAATGGAACAAGCTGTTTCATTTTTTGTCACTACTTCTGTGAATATTCAAACACTGCTTGATAATGTAAATATTAAAGACGTTAAAACATTAAAAAATGAAGAGCAATTAACCGAAAGGTTATTAAAATCAATTTTTCAAGCAAGTGCTATTAAAGAGCTTGAGCCACTTGCAAATGAACTAATAACCCAGTTATGCAATCATTTTGTTCAGCTTTATATATGCAGGTCTTTGATAAGGCAGTACAAACATAACAGACCATTTTCAGTTAATGATGGTGAAGGTAAAGTGTATTTGGATGCAACCATTCTTTTTGGAGGCATTCTTTATGCGTTGAGCTCCCACTCAAAAGATGTACGAAATTCGGGTATTAGGGCCATAAAACAAATCTGCGAGATTTGTAACACAATTTTTGGTTCAATGGATAATAGTTTAAAATTTGGAATTCATGCTTCTCTCGTAGCTGTGTTCTACCATGCATGTTATGATGAAGCTTATTACAATAAATTAGGTGGTGTTTTAGGCTTGAAAACCATGGTTTGTGATGCCAATATTCCTTTGGAATGGTTTGCAAAATATCAATTTGAGTTATTGAGGGCTTTATTTTTTGTCCTCAGAGATACTCCCTCGGTAATGCCGTGTGATATGATTAATATTGCCCAAACATTAATATTAGTTATTGTTGAAGGATGTAATGCGAATGCAAACAAGCTAGCTAATTTACATATTGAAATGGTTAATGCATTAGTCTATTATTTAGCAAGTTCAAATACATTGGTCAGAAGAACATCTTTGAAAGTCTTAACGTTTCTTTCAAGTATTACAAAAGTTTCCCTTTTAGAATTGGTAACTCCCGGGAAATCTGTTTTGCTATCTCCAATTTTTGGAAAACCATTAAGAGCGTTACCATTTTTGATGCAAATAGGTCACATTGAAGCTGTCACTTTTTGGTTAGAATTGCCACATGGTCAAGTGGAATTTCATGATGAGATCCAAAGATTATTATTGGAAGTTGTGAGCTTAGTTGAAGCTGAAGATTCTCTGTTGACCAGCTCTGATAAGTTGATTGATTATGATACAAGAGAGCAATTAACTGAATTACGAGTTGTATGCATAAAATTATTAACCTTGACAATCTTGAAACCTGAATACGCTACGAATCCTGCATTATCTCGAATCAGACTTATGGCCATTTTCTTTAAAACTTTGGATTCTTCCGAGAAAGAAATTGTTGATGCTTCTTATAAGGGTCTTGAAATTGCTCTTTCTTTGAATAACAAACTTCCCAAAGACTTATTGCAAGCTGGTTTGAGACCTATGTTGTCAAAACTTTCGGATTATCAAAAGTTGACTACTTATAATTTAGAAACATTATCTAGATTATTAATTTTGTTACTGAACTATTTTAAGGTAGAGATCGGTAAGAAGTTATTGGACCATTTAGCATCGTGGGCTGTTCCAAGGGAGTTACACAAAATTGCTGTTTATGACTTATCTTCCGTTAAAATCATCCCAGTTATGAATGCTATCTTCAATATCTACTATTTGTTACCTCCTAAAGCTTATATATTCATCCCTGATGTATTGAAGGCATTGCTTACTATTGAAGCAAACTTGCGACGTGTGCAAGGTTCTGTTTTCAGAGTATCCATAGGTAAGTTTTTAAACAAATATCCAAATGAATCCTTCAAGTTCTTTTTAGAAAATTTCCAGTCTAGAAGATTACAAACTTGTCACTCTCATTTTATTGTCACCTGTGATAAGCTTCGACAAGTAGCAAGAGATAATATAGAAGAATTTTATAGCTCTATGATACTTAGCAATCAAGAAGAAAGATTGAAGGTTGTTAAGTTTGCAAATATGATTGATATGATATATTCCATTGTCCATGAAGATTCCATTGAGGATACATTTTGGCTTAAAGAAAACAGAGACTTATTATCCCGCGTATTAATTTTCTGCAATTCTAATATTCTTTCTTCAACATCACCGTATATTCAGGTTTATCATTTACAATTATCCAGTGCTTATACGAAGCTTCAAAGATTGATTATCAGATCCACAGATTTTGCTAATTTGGATAATTTATTCATAAATATGATTGAATTGAATAATAGAAAAGATCTTAGATTTTTGAAAATCAGAGAGTTGGATGAGTTTTTGTTGAAAAATATCATCAAGTCTAATAACGTTCAAACGAAGAAAGCTTCGCTTTCCTTTTCTGTCAATATAATTTCCAACGAAAATTATAATTTATTGACAAAAATATTTTTCATTAAACATATTGCTGTTCGTATCTTAACGTTTGAGGCTCATAGATATGGTAACCTTGATAGATTATACGTCAGTGACAATAATGATTGGTTAGTGTCTATAATTAGAAACATCTGGAAATCATCGAGTGATGATGTTGTTGGCCACATAGCAAGTGAAGCCGACTTATTGCGTTTAGAGACATTGCAATTAACATCTTGTATTTTGAAATATTCCAATGGAAAATGCGAACCATTTAAGAAGGATATCATCAAATTCTGTTGGAATTTAGTCTCTCTTGAGGACACACTTTCTAAATTTTCTGCATATTTAGCCACATGTTATTTCATTAATGCATTTGAAACACACCCGAAGATTACTTCGCATATCTTTTATGCGTTGCTTAAAGCCGATAATAATGATGCTAGGTTTATTGTTGAAAAATCATTGGATTTACTAGCTGAAGTTATTACGGACAGATTGGGAAATGATGATTCTTGGATTAAGTGGCCTAGAAGGGTTATTCTGGAAAATGGCTTCCTGGCCAGCAGCATGTATATCGTTTACAAGTTTATGGTCGACCATGAAAACTTATTTTTCAATTCAAGAGAGCTGTTCTTACCTAATACTATTAGTGCGATAGGAAAACTTACTATTTCTCCGACATCTACGCCTGAGATCAAATTGCTTGCTATTGAATTATGTGAATTAATTATCAAATGGGAAAAAAGAGCTAAAATAGATAGAGAAAATGCTTCTCAACTGAATGCTGAGCCAATGTCCGATTATAAGTTACCAGATAATCAAAAGGAAGCTTTTGTAACTTTTTTAGTCAGGCATATTTGTATTAGTTATCCTAGAGGTTCATGCACTCCTTTGGGTAAACGATCTCTATGCGTGTTTTACGATTGTATGAATCCTACTATTTGGGAAGTTCCTGAATTATCTCTCAATATTTTTGAAAGATTTTTGGTTTCTTTTGACGCCAACAATTTAACTAGCAATATTATCGGATACACCTGGAATGCGTTAGATGTTCTCGGACTTGTTTTAGAAAATAAGAGTTCTCAATGGATAGTTGCAAATGTGAAATCTTTAAAGATATTGTTGAAATCGGTAATGAAATGTACAATTCAGGAATTACAAGAAGTATTGCAAAGGCCTTTAAGATGTATATTATGGGCTATAAATGAAGAGGAAGACAATACAACTACCAATAAAGAGGTTAATACATTCATCACATTCCTAATCTCTGTTGTATCAACAGATTTTGGAAACACATCTTCCATTGCTGCTGGGATTACTTTATTATCAACTATTGTAAGGTACAAGCCGGAAAGTGCGGACCCTCTTATTCACAATATTGTCAGAATATTTAGTAAACTTTGCAAGGATTACATAACTATCATGAACCAAAAACCTAACCAAAATAACTCTAATAATCCAATAAATATTGACAAACACGAAGAGTATGCCAAAACTACCGCAAAATTATTGACCAAGATTTTGGATTTTTCGGCTTATCGCCTTTCATTCTTCAATGAGAACAGAAGGCCATTTTTGACTATTTTAGCTCATTTTATTGAAAGATCTTCCGATAAAAAATTATTACAACACATTATTGGTATAACTTATAAATGGATCTTCTATAAAACAGGTAATTATCCAACTGATAAGGAAAATGCAGGTATCCTATCAAAAATGCTAGGATTTGAAATAAGAAGAGAAATCCCAATGTCACTTTCTAAGGAATTCCTTAGAGTCATTCTCGAGGTTTTCGAAAGCAATGAAGAAACTAATCCAATTACAACTGAATTGAAGTTGAGGTTGGAACCCGCATTCATGACAGGTACCAGATTCGTTGATGTTAGTACAAGGTTGAGATTCATGCAGTGTCTTAGTGAAAGTCTCGATATTAGCATTAAAAGCAGATTATATTACATTTTCAAGGAACAGTGTTGGGAAGATTTGGCTGACTTTCCTTGGTTAATTCAAGCATCTATTATTTTATTTGAGTCATTTGAAAAGGAAAACCAACTTCAATTGACATCCTCAAATTATAAGTTTTCTCCTCTCGAATATATCAGTGAGATAGTAAGTGTCCAGGATGGTCAACTTCCACAAAATGTTAAGTTTGCCGAATTTTTAGAATCTCATAAGATCTTTCTTTCGAGAGTCAATAGTTTAAGAGCATATGATGTAATAATACCTCTCATTGAGATCATGCACAGCGATACTGGTTGTATTGATTTAACATGGAAAGAGTTATTTCCAATTGCTTTTAATTCAATTGGTAAATCTGAAGTTCCTAAGTTCAGTGAATATTTTGGCACCGTTTTGTGTAATGAGAATATAGTAAGAGTCAATGGAAAGAATAACGTGATTAAGCCATTATTAAGTGCTGCCAATAAATGTGAAGGGCTTGTTATTGCACCGCACTTAATCAAATATTTGGGATGTACATTCAAAGCACAATTTGATGCTATTGAATATTTAGAAACAAAGCCAGCTCCACCAGATCAAAAAGAGGACTATGAAGAATCTCTCATTGAAACTTATTTGAATATAGATGATAAGGATATGTATTATGGTATTTGGAGAAGAAGAGCCAAATATAACTCTACTGTTACGGCACTTTCGTTTGAACAGATTGGTAATTTTGAGTTTGCTATGAGACATTATGAAGCTTCTCAAATAAGATCACGTACTAATCTTTTGCCTTATAGTGAAAAGGAATATGCTCTTTGGGAGGATAATTGGATTGGATGTGCAGAAAGGTTACAGCAATGGGAAACTTTAACGGAGTTAGCCAAACATGAGAACTACACTGATTTGTTATTAGAGTGTGGGTGGCGTGTTGCTAACTGGAGTGATGATAAAGAACCATTAGAACAGGCTGTCAAATCTGTTATTGATGTTCCTACTCCTAGACGCCAAACGTTCAGAACGTTTTTAAGTCTTCAAGATTTCCTGCAAAAGAAATCTGTTTTGAATAATGTATTGAAAATGGCTGAGGAAGAAAATATTTTGGTTTTGAAAGAATGGGCTAAATTACCATCAAGATTTACTAATGCGCATATTACATTATTGCATGAGTTTCAACAATGTATTGAGTTTTCAGAGGCCAGCAAAATTTACAATTCTTTGGTATCTACAAATACTCAGAACATTGAAGTTAAACTGCAAGAATTAAAGCGTGTCCTACAAAAATGGAGAGAAAGATTGCCTAATATTTGGGATGATATCAACTTATGGAATGATTTGTCTGTGTGGCGTCAACATTTTTATCATTTGGTGAATAATGTTTACACTCCATTTTTACAAGCGGGAAAAGGAAATTCTTATTCTCAAGTTTATTCAGGATATCACGAAATTGCTAGTCTGATTAATAAGTTTGCACATGTTGCTAGAAAACATGAACTTGGGAACGTATGCAATAGTCAATTGAATAAGATTTATAGCTTGCCTAATATTGAAATCCAAGAGGCATTTAATAAATTGGTTGAACAAATTAAGTGTTATTATAAAAATGATGCAGAATTATACACTGGCCTTGATGTCATTAGTAATACAAACTTAGGCTACTTTAATACAACTCAACGTGCTCAATTCTTTGTATTAAAGGGTATGTTTTATGGAAAATTAGATAGTATAGATAAAGCAGACCTTTCTTTCTCAACAGCCGTTCAGCTTGACAATAACTTACCTAAAGCATGGGCCAAATGGGGGTTGTTTAATTATAAATTATTTAAACGTTCGAACAAATCAAGTGATGCTATTGAAGTTATGAAATACGCAAGCAGTGCATTAATTTGCTTCTTGCATGCTGTTGGTCTTTTTAAGAGTTCAAAATCAAGAAGATATCTAGCATTGATCCTTTGGCTTATAAGCTTAGATGATGATAGTGGTACTTTATCTACAACTTATCAAACATATAAGGGTGACGTTCCGGTTTGGTATTGGATCACGTACATTCCGCAATTATTAACTTCATTATCCCATAAAGAGGCAAAATTTGTTAGGGACATCTTGATTTTGATTGCAAAGACGTATCCTCAAGCACTTCATTTCCCATTACGAACTACTAATGAAGATTTCTTACTAATTCAAAGACAAATTAATCAACAGAATAATAATAGTAATAGTAACAGTAACGCTAACAGTACCAGTAACAGTGATAGTGACGAACGTGAACGTAAACGCCAAAAATTATCAGCGGCAACACATCCTTGGGAATATGTTGAAGAAATCAGAAACATCTCAAAGACATCATATCCCTTATTGGCGTTGTCATTGGAGTCAATTGTATCTCAGATAATTGATCGTTTCAAATCCAACGCTGATGAAGACGCTTACAGATTGATTTCCGCATTATACAATGATGGACTACAATCATTCAATAAAATGTTAAGTTCAAAAGATAGTGGTTTTGTTCCCGGAAACATGGTTAATCATTTGGTCAAGTTTGCTGAGACAGTTTTGAGTAGAACTTTGAGAATCGAGTTTGAAAAAGATTTGATTTTATCTAAGCCTACATATGAGGTATACGTGAAGAAATTGATTAAATGGAAGAGAAGACTTGAGAATAAGTTGGATCGAAGATTCAATAAGATTAATCTTGAGAATTTGTGTCCACATTTAACTGAATTTCATCATCAAAAATTTGAAGATATTGAAGTTCCAGGCCAGTACTTGTTAAATAAGGATAGTAACGTAAACTTTGTTAAAATTGAAAGATTTTTACCAACTTTGGAGGTCATCCGAGGATACAATGGATGCCATAAACGAATGAAGATTAGAGGTAAGGATGGTTCGATTCACCAGTTTGCCGTTCAGTCACCATCTACTAGGCATTCTAGAAGGGAGGAAAGAATATTTCAATTGTTTAGAATCTTGGAGGGTGCTTTAGAAAGAAACGTCGAATGCCGCTCTAGAGGTGCTAAGTTTACCTTACCTATTGCAGTTGCACTATCACCACACGTTAGGCTTATGTCTAATGATAATGAGGATGTGAGTTTACAAGAAATATACGAGCAAATCTGTAACAAGAGACAACAAGATATTGAAGAACCATATTTCTATATTACAGAAAAATTGAAAGCTACGTTTGATCCTAAATTACCAAGACCAGAGATTGTTAGCACAATGACAGAAATATTGAGTGCTGTTCAAACATTGTATGCTCCAACTAGTCTTCTCAAAGATTACTTCATGAATCTTTATCACAAGTTCGAAGATTTCTGGATTTTCAGAAGACAGTTCACTGGGCAATACGCTTCCTTTATTTTTATGACATACATGATGAGTATTACTTCACGCCAGCCTCAAAAGATCAACATCAATACTTCAACAGGCGCAGTTTGGACCTCTGAGATGCTACCTAATAAGATTGGTCATAGCAAAAATAATTCTACTCATGATCTAAGTGATGTGTCTCAGAAGATTCCGGTGTTTATTAATTCGGAGGCTGTTCCATTTAGATTGACTCCAAATATTCAACAGTTGATTGGTGAAGTTGGATTAGAAGGTGTGTTATCAGTTTACATATTGGTTACTGCAAAGTGCTTATGTTCTCCGGAATTTGAAATTGAGAATTTTTTAAGTTTGTTTGTCAGAGATGAAGTTGTTTCCTGGTTTGCTCAAAACCTACAATCAAGTGCACAAGGCCCTCATTTGAAGGATATAGTAAGAGCTAATGTTGATTTAATTACCAATAAAGTCACAAAAATAGGTCACGTATCACTCTCTGCACTGTGCACAACACAAAGTATCAATGAATTGATAGCAACAGCTGTAAATCCTAGAAGCCTTGCCCAAATGGAGTATTTATGGAGATCATATCTTTAAGATTTTTTTGATAGCTTTCTTTTTTTTTTTTTTTTTTTTTTTTTTTTTTTTTTCAAATTTTTATCTTTAATTTTTATCAATCCTAGTAAGTTATTATTTATTACTTTAATATATATTGGAGAATATCTTTAGCTCAACATGTAACCAAATGTGAACAGCGACGTATCAAGACTGCAAGCTCCGATGTACAATACAATATCTGTCACAGTTTTTTTTTTCAGCTCTTCGCTATCAATAATTTTCTTTAAGTAAATAAAATTATTTTCTCATGCACTGGCAAACTGCGGTTCAAATATTATTATTTTCTTTCCTTTTACTTTCTTTGGAAAATAAACAAATTACGATAACAGTGATTGCAATAATTCAAAGCTAAGTCAAGTCAAAAAAGCATCATAAAATACAGATTTCTTTGGCAGCCTTATGCTATTCCATAAATATAATTATTGATAGTATATAGCATTTAAATACACAGGATATAATTACTAAAACACACTCACATCACTTATCTATGAAGAACTTTGTGGAATCAGTAAGGCAGCAGCTACTGTTGCCTAGCGGATTTGATGAATACAATAATGTAACTAATGAAGTAGTGGGTGATGCTGCAGTTCTAACTTGCGGATGCTTGATTTCAGAGAACTTTAGTAACAGCTTACTTCACAATGAGAAAATCTCCCAATGCCCTGTGTGCCTTAAGAAAAATGTTAAATTTCTAGCACCTATAATCCCTTTGCGAAGATTGTTTTTGAAGCTTGAAAAATTTGACAAAATCCGTGAAACAAAACTGAAAGAGCTAAGCAAAGCTAAAAGGAAAAGTAAAAAGAAATGTGTGAAGAAGGATAGCAGCAATGATACCTCGAATATTACAAATGGCTTTACCAATATGGCAGGGGAAACTATACCTAATACTGATGCTGATATATCTGCAGCTTTTGGTAAAACTTATTTGCATGACCAATTACATGAAAATGAAGCTGTTGAAGTGAATAAAGAAAATAAAGTGTCTTTACTTTCTTTATTGAGAAATACGGCATTGAGAATAAAAGAGGAAGAAGAAGAAGCGGCTGAAGGTGATGCGATCCTAGAACATTTTGATGATGATAATGTTGAAGGAGCAGACACTGATGAACGGCCATCTCTTATAAATGATAATGCTAGCGGCATATCCAAAATCGCACACAACGAAAGAGTCCAAAGACCCGTAAAGTTAAGAAACAGCAATAACAGTAATATTACAAATAACAAATATATCAATAGTAATAATAGTGGTAGCAAAACAAGGCTCTCTGAGAGTTTCTCAATATCAGAAAGCTTAGATGATTTGGATACAAAATCTTCGTCTTCGAGAAATCCAAGTGTTAAAGTTAACAGTATAACGAACTACCTTGTAGACGATAGAAGCGAGTCATACACTTCCACTATTCATAAGCAGCAATCAGAGGTTTCTGCATCACCACCAAATTCCACATCAAGCCCTATTGTTATACCTAATAGACACAACAGCATTACTTCATACACCAATTTCTCCTCTTCATACTCTCCTAGTAGATATTCACCAATGTCCAAACATTTCACGAATTCTCTATCATCAAAGGAACCAGATTTCCAAAAGGAAATCCTTTTCAGCACAAACTTCCCGTTCTATAAAAAGAAGTACCAATATGCCTCAACTAATGGACAGAGCTCTAAAATGAAGTCTTTGCTATTGAAAAGAAACGATTATGTCGGAAGTTCTATTGCTTGGAATACTTCAAAATATGCATTGATTGAAGAAAAGAAATGGTGGGTTTTCAGTATAAATTATGATGATAATTTTAAACCAACCTTATTATGTTGTGGAAAGAACAATAATACGTATGGATCCGACATGGATGATTTGAAGTTGATTGATGTAAATAGTGCTAACAATAATGGAGCCGATGCTAATTACGTGTTGGGAGATAGGAAGACTAGGGAATTTGTAGAAAAAGGCAACTTGATTTTTGAGTACTGTGCCATCAGTGAAAATTATTTGATAATTTGTGGGAAAAGAATTATTAAAGTCTATGATTTTACGCAAAATGGTAGATTAGTTTATACGAAGAATATTGGATTACCTATCAGATGTATTGATATATCAGATGACGAAAAACTTGTTGCCTGTGGGTTAACAGGCAAGGACAAAGTTACAGGAACCGAAGGAAGTTTAGTGATGATTTTAAATATCCACGATAAGAATATGATTTCTACGTCTTTAGTTCTGTTGAATTACAAAGATCCGATAAATAATGTGAAGTTCTCTCATGATAGAAGACTATTAGCTGTTTCAACTGCTCTAGAATCCAGATTTATGGTGATTAATGTTCAAAGACCATTAGAACCAAGATTAGTTATGAAAGCTGCTAGAAAACTTCAATCAGAGTATGAGACCGAAGGGATAACTGACGTATCTTTTTTTGGCGACGAGGAACAATACCTTGTTGTTACTGCGGTGGCTTTTAATTCTCCGCCATTGATACTTGAAACATTGATTTCTAACTTGAAAGAGTCACATGCTGTTGCACGTCCTAAACTCATGGTGAAGTTGGAAGACGTCGGATCAAATATTCATAGGTGTATCGCGTCTCCAAGGAATGATGCTATTGCATTGCTAAGCAAGAAAGGTACAGTTTATATTGCACAAATGAACAAGAACTTTGAAGAGACAAGGGTAGTTGTTGCTGAGAATGTGATGAGTGCCACTAAGAAGAGCGAAGCTGCCTCTATAAGATTCAGCAAGGATGGGTACAGATTGTATATTGTGGACAGAAAGGGAATGCTCTATGTGGAAGATTTTGCAAACAGTTCGTCGTCTTCATCCCTATCGAGTTGCAAGCCGGTCTTTGCGTAAGTCGATCTTTCACGAGGAGATTCAGGCGGATGATTTGCGTGTTCTTATGTCTTTGCAGCTAATATAGATTTATTTTATTTTATTCATGTATTTTTCTTTCCTTTTTTTATGATTTGATTGATTTATTTTTACATTTGTGCTAGTATTATGTTTAATTTTATTTTTACAATCCATTGTTCGATTTATCTATCATTATATAGCATATTTATTTCGTTATAAGTTTACTCTATTTGTTACAATTTTATTCCTCAATTTCTGTTTAGTTTTGTTCATCGATATTGGCTTAACCAATTTTAGTATATGTGCTTGTACATCGCAGTAATTGTGTATGCCAAGGGACTTACCTGTAGAGCACAATTATTTAGTTGCGGTCTAGGTGTCTCCACACATAAAATATTTATTTCCGCTGCTCTCGGCTATCATTGCCATATGTTTTTAGTTTATAAAAGGAAACATGTCCCCGCGCATCGTCGTCTTAAATGTTATCGCACGCTTATTATTACGTTTAGCGTAGATACGTCTCCGCGTGACATGAATATACCAGAACACTGAAACATCTGGGAAGGGAGGAAGATCAGGAGATTTTATAACAATTGGCTATAAATACCAGTGGGATCCTCCAGGAACCTACTACTAAAGCTGAAAGTTTTCTGAGCTTTATTCTTTTGAGCCTTTCCTTTTTCTCCAACAGTGGTTGTTTATATCACAAAAACCTTACCTTATAACATTATGCTAACCGTTCGTATCGGATTGAGAACATCGTGTGCTCTCAAAAAACCGGCATCATCCGTTGCCTCAGGGGCTGTGTCCACAGCGTTTAAAAGACAATTTTACAGATCCATTTCCAACAACACCAAAAAGCTATCTACGACTACCTTTGATACTGCGCAACGGTCTGACATTTCGCATGATAAAGAACAGCCATTACTGAGGGTAGATGATTACGATGTTAAATACCTTGAGCAGGTGTCCAGCCGTGATTTGCTTTCGTACTTTATGATTGGGATCGCCACTTTGAACAAGTTCACCTTGAATACTGTCGTTAGGCTTTTCCCTTACATTCCACTATCTATCATGAAGTTGTTTGTTTCTGAGATCTATTGTGGTGGTGAAAACGCCCAAGAATGTTTGCAAACTGGTGAAAAATTGGCTAAGAGAGGCATCAAAAATATGATGCTTAGCTATACTATTGAGGACAGTGAAGGCGTGAAAAACTTGAACATAGACGATATCGTCAACGAAACCATCGAGTCCATCGACACCATCTTGATAGCACATATGGAATCCATGATTGAGCAAACTGGAATTGAGAATATTAATGACATTCCACCAGGATACTTAGCTTTAAAACCAAGTGCGTTGATTGAGAACCCATCGTACGTTTTGAAGCACTATAAAGGAAGCCCAGATTTCCAAAGATTGATTGACAATTGCTCTAAAATCATTGAAAGAATTTATGAGAGCAACACGAAATTACAAAAAAAATACCCAACGCGTAAGATTCCTTTTGTAGTTGGTGTCGTTGATGCCGAAAAATTCGAATTACAACAGAGCTGTTACGTATTGCAAAGAAGTTTGTTCAAAAAATTTAATAAGTTGGACAAACCTGTCAGCATAGTTGGTACTATTCAATGCTACTTGAAACAAAGCAAATCTGTGTTGATGGAAGATTGCAAATTGGCCAAACAGCAGGGATATAATGTTGGCTTGAAGTTGGTTAGAGGTGCTTATATTCACTCCGAACCTAATCGTAACGATATCATTTTCAACAGCAAACAAGACACAGACAAAAACTACGATGCTCTTATTGAATACTCGATCAAATCTTTGATGAACAATTTTGAAAACAATATTGGACATTTGGTTGTGGCATCCCACAACATGCAATCACAGGTTAATGCCACGGATTTGATCAGTAAGTATCAAAATGAGTCAAATGCCTATAACAAGAGTAACATTGTGTTGGGTCAGTTATTGGGTATGGCTGATAACATTACGTATTATTTGAACAATGTTAGACACGTTAAAAACATTATCAAGTATGTTCCTTGGGGCCCACCTTTGGAAACTAGAGATTATCTTCAAAGAAGACTAGAAGAGAATGGTGACGCTGTTAGGAATGATTCTGGCTTTAAGTTGGTGAACAACTGCGTCAAGGTGTTTTTCAAAAGACTTTTTTAAATCTAGCAGGAATGGCATAGAGTAATCCATCCATTCAAACCATGTAATATATATAATAGAACTTAATTTGAATAATAATAATAAACATATTTCATTCTTAATATTAACAAAGTAAATTATCTTAGTCGGCATTTCCATATATTGAATCAAAAGTTTATTCTGGAGAACTCCACGAATTACCCGGCGAACCTTATTTTTACTGTAAATTTTTTTATCTTTTTTTTTTTTGTGGACAGCACGGGACATAGGCTTTCTACGTCAATAATTTGCAAGGTTAATAAAAAAAATCAAAAAAAAAAAAGCTGATACAACCCATATTTTAAAATGGGAGAGGGAGCTTTTTGTACTATGATTTAAAGATGAAGGAGGACAATAAGTTACTTTTATAGCTTTAGACAACAATAAATCAATATTTTAATCAAATCTTTCGAATTAAAAAAAATGGCTTTTAACAATTTTAGCAGCAATTTTGGTAGTTTTACCAAGAACTTGCAAGATTTTGGTAACCAATCTTACACTTTTGCCAAAAAGACTCATAGAATGGTGGAAGAAAAATTAGGTAAAGTCCAAGATGTCAGTCAATTACCACAAGAGTACACTGATTTGGAACATAAGGTTGATTCCTTGAAAAGTGTTTATCAGAAATTATTAAACATTACCAATACTTATGAACTGGAGTCCTATGATTATCCGGCCAACATCAAGGAATCATTCAATGAATTCTCTAAAAATGTCGTTAATAAAGTCCAAGATCTCTCAAAAGCCACTTCTGCCCAAGATGCTCAAGCTGTGTTGATGGGTCCAGGCAAGCAACAACCTCCAAAGACGTTAAACCATGCTTTAGGTCGTGCTGCTTTATCTGCTTCTCAAGATCTCAAATCCGATACTGGTGCTACCTCATCTGCGCCAGCTTTAGGGGAAGCTCTTACCAAGTATGCTACCACAGAATTAAAAATTGGTGAAGCCAGATTGGCTCAAGATAACTTAATCAGAGCAAGATTCAACTTGCCAATGTCCAAGGCTTTGAAGACAAGTTTGAACAAAGCTACAAAGGCCAGAAGAAATGTCGAAGAAAAAAGATTAGATTATGATACTGCCAGAGCCGACTTAAAGACAGCAAAGCCTGAACAACAACCAAAATTGAGAGCCGAATTAGATCAGTTAGAAGATCAATTCGCAATAGCTACTGAAGAAGCTGTATCTATCATGAAGAACGTCGTTGATGATTCCAAACCATTGACTGAATTAGTTGAATTAATTGAAGCACAGTTAGGCTATCATAAAACCGCTACTGAATTGTTATCTGAGTTATTGCCAGAGGTTAACAATTTGATAGAAAAGGATGCTAATAGAACATCTGCTTTTGGTGATGACATTTAAAGTTAATCGTTCACTTGTATTTCAATTTTTATATACGTCCTATATTTATCCATTGGTTGAAATTAATTATTTTTTGTTTTCTTTTATCATAGTTTATTTATTAAATATTATCTTACAATATTTTCTTATATTAGATGTTTATTATATATTTGAAAAAAGAATATTAACATTAATAAATGAATTATTACCAAGCAAGCTCAGTATGTTTTTCGTCTCTATCCTTATTGTTTTTTCTATTATTTCCTATATTTTCTACCAGAGTTCTCTGTTTCAAGTTATTTTCTTTCTTTTTATCATTATCATCGTCAACATTTAAATGAACTTGAAAATCAGCAAAATCTTTCTTTAGTTCCCTCTCTATTTCAAGATCATATTTATTTGCTATTTCATTCCCGTTATCATCCAACTTAGCTGTGTATATTGCATGGTCTACTTTAATATACCGCGTAACAACTTCATTATTTTGTAGTTGGCTTTCATTGAGATTCCTGAAATTATTATTTTTCTTATTATTTTCATCATTCTTCAGCCTGACAGTAATTGGGACACCATTCAAGTTATCAATAGCAAGTACACAACTTAGCCAATTCTCATACTTGAGCCATCCAAAACCCTTAAATTCACCATCTTTACTTCTTGCAAGTTTTAATTTCACAGGAACTCCAAACTGTGAAAAAATTGTTAGAATCAATTTGAAATCTGTACAAGTTGGAAAATTGCCAAAATAAATATATGATGTATCTTTGTATTCTTGATGCCAAGATGCTTCAAAGGGAATGTTTCTATTAAGTTCTTGTTCATTTAATTTAGAAATATTATTTAGACCCATTTTATGCTTAGTATTTTAAGATTTAATAATATGTTAAATATTATGATGCACTATGGGGTAACCGATGTTGAAATGCTTTGATTTTATGTTCTATTAGTATGATTTCATCAGTTTTAGTTGCATATTCTCTTGTGAAGTATTATTGATGATTCTAATGAGCTGCATACAAAAAAAAAAAAAA